>JACRUU010000002.1:14634320-14706820 GCA_030449085.1 Kryptopterus vitreolus | reverse complement strand
GAGTCTTTTTTTTTTTCCCCGCTTCCACGCGACACCAGGCTTTCATCGTGCCTTTCAGGTTTAAAGGTACCAGTGTAGCTGATGTCAACAAGATGAGCACATGCTAAAGTGGTGTAAAATATTTAAAATATGTGTCGTTTATAAAAGGCAAAAAGAGGGCGACGTGGTAAACAAGTGCTCCGACAAGCTGCTAATCGATGTAAGCAGGACCGAAGCTGTCGAATGGGCGGGGCTTTATATTTAAATTAGCAACTGATCGACATTACCCGTTCCTAGGGGCAATAATTGTTCAACCTTCCATGTTCTAACAATAGAGTTGCACAGGGTTTCATAAGTCAGTTTCCACTGCACACAACGAGTCGCGTCTATGTTATACAGAGCACAGTTTGTCTATCATGCAGTGAATCATGAAAAGCAACTACTTGGAGTTCAGAAATATTCAAACTCGTAACTTGGAACGTCATTGGATTACATTTGCTTATCCAGATCGCCTTGCAACTGAGCAATTGACGGTTAAGCGCCTTGCTCAAGGGCCCACTGAAGGCAGTTTGGTGGTGGTAGGATTTGAACCTTGAAATCTGTGATCTAAATCTTTAGATTTGTGGTTGTAATTAGTTAGCAAGTTTATAACACGTTCTAATATGTGAGCCCAAATGTTTTGCTAGCTAGCGCTTAGTGTTAGCTCAAAGAGCAATCAGTATATAAGGTGAAAGTAGCCTTGATCTTACCACAACAGAGTGTGCTAATAAACCCCAAAGTGTCTGATACACACATCACACCTGGGAATGTGTTTACAGGGTCCCCACAGTAACGAGCTATGTGGGATAGCAGTGTTTCCTTCTGTATGTTTGGAGATCCTATCCAAGAGAGAATCACAAGAGCTCTGGGGACCTCCATTATGCGTCATTATCCCTCATGAGCTTTTCATGAAGCTAATGTGCGAAAATCCATGCTAATTTAGAACTCTCTCACACACACACACACACACACACACAGACAGACACACACACACAAAATGCTGTAACAAATTCTAGACACTTGTCTTTTCTTTGTTTTATAATATAAACATAGATATAAATAATGAGCTGTGCAATATATTTTAAAGTGGGCTGTACGATTAGCATAGCCTGTTTCTTCATTGTATATTGTTTGTTTGTTTTTTCTCTTTGTTTAAATGATGTTAATCTTTATGGCCATATTAATATGTGACGTAATTTAGGAACATAAAGGTCCTTTAAAGTGAATAAATATGATCGGTTTATGAAGTTGTGGGAATAGAATAGAGATTATGAGTAGGAAGTTTTTAATGAAGTGAACATGTATGTGTCCGCCCCCTAGCATAGATGTACCATAGATGTAGCATCGATGGACTTTTTTCCCTGATATCAATATTTGCTGGCAACTAATACACACACACACACACACACACTATAACATCTAAAGGGTCCATATATGACCTCGTTCTCCACCTCCACCATTAAAAAAAAAAAATCAATTCCTTGCGGGCATCAGAAGTCTCCAGGATAACACAGTGTAGCTGTGACTTTCAACGCAAAACCAAGGTCAACTCTGGAAACATGGCTACAGATTACGAGCCAAACCGAAATAGCTACACACAAACACACGCACCCACACACACATATCTCATCACCTCACACGCCTTCTGAAGTCCTCCTAATCAAAGTGTAGCGCCGTGGCTAATCAAAGCCCCCTAAATAACTCCAGCTCCCAACACGGGCCAGCGGAGGATTAAAAATCCACTAGCTCCTTCGATCGTGGGCCTCGACACCTAATGAGAACTCCCTGAAGCCCAGAGATCATGCCATAGAGTCTTAAAATCCTTACCAGATCCTATCAAGGTGGACGAAAATAGATATTGGCTTTTTCGGCGCGTCTGCTGATTAAAAGGACGGCGCCGGATTAGGCACGGAATCGGGCGGAGAGTAGCTCATTTACATTAGGCGGATAGATAAGTGCTAACGTACGTCGAAAGCTACCGTACTGCAGCCAGAGGCTGTTTGCTTAGATCTGAGTCGTGTTTGCTTCGTTGCCCAGAATTGTCTGCTAAGCTCTCAGTAGAACAAAGCCAAGTGTTATTTAGATGCGCTGTTTTGTTTGTTTTTGACAGGCTAGTTGATAGCTAATTAGGCGCACAATGATCACAAGCAGCGAATTTCGGGGGTCCAAGCACTGTTTTACAACCATGCAGCGATTTTATGATTCAGTTTACCCTTTTATTCAGGCCACTTGTCCTTTCTGTACTCTGTATTACTCCTGGTAAGGACAAAACATATCCTAGCTTCACAGACCCTTGCCAGCCATTGTGTACATTTACTGGGGGTTTACCAACTTCTACCTGTTTGGAGATTAAATGTAGTTCTGTCATATGAAAATGCAAATATTATACTATAACATTCGTTTGATTATAACACTACATTTGTAAGATATCTGGTATATATTGCCCAATCAAGAACAAGGACAGGAGTCTAAGGATGATAGTCTTATTTTGTAATCGCTTTATTCACAAATAGCTTCATTATAGCTCATAGATTAAATGACTCCAAAGGTGAGAACTAACGGATTACAAATACTTCGTTACTGCACACAAGTCGATTTTTCATACTTTTCATGCAATTTATTTTTCGGAATAAACTTGTTTTTACCCAAATATCTATATTTATATTTCTTACATTAAAAACTACTTTCATTTTAATCTATTTGGTTAAAAAAAAAAACAGGTCATTCTTAAAAAAGGTATTTAACACTATGTACACTATAAGGTATTTAACACTGTCAGGATTTTTTAGGTCTTAGAATTAATTCTTTAATTAAAAAAAAAAAAACATTTTATTCATTTGAGGTTATTGTTTCAGACAAACATATTCAATTTCTCGTAAAACCAGACACAAAGTTTTGACACATACACACATGCTGGAATTGGCAAAAATCTCTTTATATAGTGAAATATTGTAAGAAAGAAAGGAACAGAGAGAGAGAGAGAGAGAGAGAGAGAGGGAGAGAGACAGAAATGTGAGAACCTTGCTCTGTTTTTCCTTTTGACATAATGAAGGTGATTCCTTGTGCACGGTCACTGACAACAGTCTGAGCTAACTGATGATGGCACTTATGCTACTTCCTGCTGACAGGACTCTGGGGGAAGCCTCATTTTTTTGACATTTGACCATGCTAATTCACTCTCACTACATTATCCTGCGTTTACTGCCCACCTCCGTTGATGCGGGAGTGGCTAATAAAGGCGAGGCACTTAAAAAATGGATGTAAAAAGGTGATTCGGGGGAAGAACGGAGCGGGAAACAAATAATGAAATGTTAATATAATGCATTTGAGGTGTGGTGCAAATATCTTTCTTTATAGCTCCTAGCTGACTTTCTCATCACTTTCCCAACTAGCATAATGTCAACACAGTCGTGTCTTTAATACCTTTCATGCTAGAGACAGAGACACAGTAAGTAGTTGCTAACACAATCCTTGTCTGTTGCTAATAAAGCATTAGTCGATTTATTTATTAATCCCCAGACACCCCCCCCAAGCTAGCTAGCTCCTCATTTATTCATGCAGCTCCCTCCTGGCTTGTTTTAGAGGGGAAAAGGGGGGGACGAAGGTGGCAGAAGGGGGTGATTTGATGGGATTCGGGCGGCCCCCGTTACACCTGCTGGGCTACAAGCAATCAGGAACGGTGAACATTTCACGAACTGACAGCTCATCACCTCGGCCGTCTCGCTGCCCTTGTAACTGCTAATAATGTGCCAGGGCTGCTTTAAATAAGGAAGACTTTGATAGGTTTTCACAAGCCATGGTCTCATCTCTCTCTCTCTCTCTCTCTCTCTCTATCTCTATGTCTGTCTCTTTTTCCGTACCTCCTTTCCTTTTCTATTCATGATGTTATTCTGTGTGTCAGGAAGGTGCGGGATTTTACACG
This sequence comes from Kryptopterus vitreolus, assembly GCA_030449085.1. Classification (NCBI taxonomy): domain Eukaryota; kingdom Metazoa; phylum Chordata; class Actinopteri; order Siluriformes; family Siluridae; genus Kryptopterus; species Kryptopterus vitreolus. The sequence continues at coordinate 14,702,880 of JACRUU010000002.1, read as the reverse complement.
TATACAAACCTCATTAGCGACCCAAAAAAACTCAGCGAGCTGCCAGCAGAGCGACAGAGCAGTCGACGCTAATTAAACCGCTAACAAAACAGAGGTTAGAGGTGGGGTTTTTTTTTAGAGCTTAAATATTTCTGTCCTCCAGTGTTGCATTTGTTTTTTTGGGTTTTTTTTTTAATCCCGACCAGTTGTAATCAGGCCTTCTTATTCGTATGGTTTCCCCCATTTTTAATCCACTGTTAACTGTATTTTGTCTACTGTTTGTTAGCAATAGCTAGCATTGAAAATGTGGATTGTTAACTAGCGGGTTGCTAAAATCGCAACCAAACGAGGAACATGTTTTGGTGAAATTTGTTCAAGGTCCTTATATTTTTTCCCCCATATACAGAAAAATCTTAAAGTAGGAATGAAGGAAGTGATTGGAATTCATGTATGCGCATGTATTTTCACATATTTTGTTCACTGGCTAGCTAGCATATGCTAACCTGACTTGATTTTCGACTGATTTTCTGTCATAAATATGCATAATCTTCACTGATACGCTTAGCTATATGCTAGCCGGTGAAATTTAGATTGCATTATATCTGGATATCGTATTTCCTCGGCTGCAAATATATACATTATTTCGACATTCAAGAATCACTTTTGGAAACTTGCTTTAGTTCGTTTGTTCATTTAACTAACTACTACTCGTTTTAGCTTGAGGATATAATAAGTATATGCTGCCTTTCTGACGACGTGTATTATCCCGTCTGTGACTTCAGAATGAACAGTGAGGTAGAACAAAGAGCAAATGTGAAAAAATGGGCAAGTCTGACACAGAGACATATGATATGATATTAGTTTGACGTATTGCGATGCTGCAATGAGTCACTCGAGGTGTTTTGAGTGCCAAGAGCAGAAAAACATCGCTGGAAGGCTGCGAGAGATCAGGGAGACTTTCAATGAGCTCAAACCCTGAAAACCATTCAGCAACTTATTATGATCATAATGCTTCCCACTCTACTCGTCAGATTGGGCTCCGGCGGACTTCCTGGAAATGAAGATCCAGCTCAAAGTTTTAACACCATTGTGCAGAGATCTAGCACAAATCGCAGGAGGTCCTTGACACACTTTTGGAGACATATTTTCCGGAACACTGGGAGTGCTGTATGGGTGTCCAAAGGTGAATATTTTGATATGTGATAGTGTATAAATAAAATACTTGATTGTAAACAAAACTATATACCGACAAAGGGGTGGCCGATGTGCACGAGACGACTTCCTATTCACAAAATATGTGCTGACTCAGTCGACGAGATCTTTCTATTCATCATATATGTATTATATCTGTGAGGCAAGCACTGGGATTCAGGTTGCCTCATTTATACATGTGTAGTATATGTGCAGAGAAATGACAGAGAGTCATCACCCAGTGTCTTTTTATCCTCCATCTTGTTATTATTATGAGTGTATGCAAATAAGAGTAGACCCTTTACAAATTAGAATGACGCATTGTTCTTATCTGTACGATCGAAAAACACAGCATTATTGTTTCGGTGTTATAAGGAGTGAATGTGTGTGAATGTGAGCGTGTGTGTCCTGCGATGGGTTGGCATTCCATCCATTGTGTATCCTGCCTTAATGCTCATAGACGCCTGAGATAGTCACAGGCTCCCCGTGACCCGAGGGAAGATCGGATATAGATGAATGAATGAATGAATGAAAAATGTCACCAAACACACTAGAGCCCAGAGAGTAAATAACTGGATGTGTGCATCATGCCGCTTGATATTAGACTTTGCGCATCGGTAAAACAATTGTATACTGATCAAAATTTTTTTTTTATCTGAATAAAGAAACGGCATTTGTGAATAAATGTGTGTTGCATTGAAGGTTGATTTTGCCTCTTTTACATTTATTTATAAATGCAAGCTGAATTATTCACGCGTTAATAAAAAAATTATCATTTTGAACATCTACCATACAACGCACGCAGAGTAAAGATGAATTTAGATGATAAAGACATCACAGACACTCTGGCTCAATCAGTTTTGCCATGGTTCCTTATTTTCTTCTGCCTAGCTCATTGCTAGCTTCGTGATTTAGCCTTTTTCTGTCTGTAGTGCGTGACAGCCAGGAAATGATACACCGGTGGCAGGTCGGCTGGAAATAGTGTACTGGGCTTAAAATGGCATTTTCACGAACAAAACGAGCCTTAAAAATGTAAGAAATGGAAAGTACAGATGTTCATTCATTCATCTTCTACCGCTATATCCGATCCTCCCTCGGGTCACGGGGAGTCCGTGCCTATCTCAGGTGTCTATGGGCATTAAGGCAGGATACACCCTGGATGGAATGCCAACCCATCGCACGGCACACACACGCACACACATTCACACACTAGGGACAATTTTCCAAGGTGCCAATCAACCTTCCGTGCATGTTTTTGGACCTGGAGGAAACCGGAGAACCCGGAGAAAAAACCCCTGAGGCACGGGGAGAACATGCAAACTCCACACACGGGAGTTGAACCCGTCACTAACCACTAAGCCACCGCGCCCCCGAAAGTACAGATGTTTCTGTAAAATCTACTTAAGTACAGTAGCGAAGGGTTTGCGATCTGGGATAGCAATTGGTAGCAACTGTTGAATCTAAAATGTAGCTTTAATATCTCCGTTGTTCAGCATCGTCTCTAAAAGTAAAATTGCAACCCTACTATTGTTATAAAAACAGTAGCAATATTCAGGCTCCACCCCTCATCAACGGCAATTATGCTAGCTATTTAAAAATTATATTGCGTCCCAAATAAGCAAATTTAGACTTTTGAGTGATGAAACACAGCTTTAGGATTCGCGCATAGCTGTTACATTTGCAAGCTAACGTCGTTAAGCAGTTCCCATCTTGGGCATGCAGTATTGATGCGCTGCCTCCTAACCTTCCCTCTTTTTGCCGCTCCACCTGAAGTCTGTGTTTTAAAACACGACTCGTCCCTCCGTCATCTAAAAAGCAGGGCTCTTTACATTCAAATATTAATGTTGCTTCCATCAGGGAGATTTGAATAAAGCGTGAATTATTGATTAGCATAAATACTAGCTACCTGTGTCAAGACCGAGAGGATTTTTTTTTTTTGCAATTTTAGTCAACGTTAAATCCTATAATGTTACTATAGATAAATAAGTCCAACATGAGTGTTTTAAAATGAACCACTTCATATGAAGACATCGGTGTGTTTAACTTTTTTTGACCAGCTACACTTTTCTGTTTGCGTAAAAAAAAAAACGTACGGCTCTTTATTTTGTGTATTTTTTGTGTATTTTGTGCCATTTCTCTGCTCCAGGCAAGTGTGTGTGCGTGTGTGTGTGTGTGTGTGTGTGTGAGAGATTATTAGATCTCTGTTCCACCCAAACTGCACCAAAATCGTTTGGTATACGCAGTTATTCTCTGCTAAACACTGTGTAGTGAAGCCTTTTTTTTTCTTTATTTCGAGTTCGGACAGAAGCTCTGTGTTTTATCACACAGCCTGAAGCGAGGGAGAGATATTGCGGTGTGCAATATTTCTACGTTTCGAAGCGAAATCACTTTCTCAGGCGCCGCCACGTCTCTCTCCCGCGATTATTTCTTTCCTATATGAAAAAAGTTTTTACTCCCCACATTTATTCCATCGTTGCATTCGAACCTTTCGTCGTTACAGCCAATAGTATGCAATTATTCTACCTAAACAATCAGCTTTCGCAAATATATTACAGTGAAGCAAAAACAATAATGTTCTAGATTAAATGTCGCTATACGAGCATTAGCAAATATGTATTCATTAATAACCTTTTCACCTTTCCTGGAGGAACAATGCAGGATTTTATTTTGATTCATTCGTACAGAAATAAGAATAATAGACCAGGATAGAAATCGAGTCATCCTTATCAGTATATGCACTTTGTCATAAAAGGTCATAATACAAGTCACATTATTAGGAGATGACACTTAGTTATAGCCTTTATATAAGCCTAGAAGGGGCTGGAGGAAATGGGGGCTGTGAATCTGGAATTTAAGAAACACGAGACAAAGGCAAGCAGTAACTGGGAGTGTTTGGAGTGTTTTGGAAATTATGAGCTGTGGGTTTTCTATAAAACAAACATTAGCACCAGGAAGACAATGAGGAACACCAGGTTGTAAGATCTGGGAAAACTAGCAATTATTATGTAGAAAATAATAATAAATAAAAAAAAACAGTAGGAAGCGACAGGAAGTATACATGAGCAAAATAAGAAAACCTGGAAATTAGGAAGTGAGGGAAAACAGGAAAACCTTTAAAATCAGGAAGCAGGGTTGTTGGAAATGTTCTTTTTGGCCATGACTCAATATCCTTATATACATTTCCTTGAAAAAATGGGCTGGAAAAAAAAAAAAAACAGGACACGAGGAAGCAACATAAATCTATACCACTCAAGTAAAAGTAAAACATGATAAGAAATTGCATTTCACACAGGCAGAGTGTGTGTGACTTGCAGTTTTTTCATTTGTTTGTTTGTTTGTTTGTTTGCATTGAAACCAAATCTGGCGTGTCAATATTTAATTACATAAACAAACCCACTAACACTTTAATGGAGGAGTCAGTCACCCGCCTTTCACACTTTTGTTGGGGGGAAAAAACTGTAATTATGGCTGACAAAATTAATTAGGAAGCATGCTGAGGGAACACAACACACACACACACACACACACATACACACACACACACACACACATTGTTTCACACACAGCTTTAAGTAATAAAAAAAATCTGTTCATCATGGGCTTTGCTGTAATTGTTTCATGTCAAGATAATCAAGAGATTATTTCATGATCCTTGATGCAATATTGTTTTGTTTAAAAAATGATACGTTCATTTTTTTTTTCAACTTTATTACTTATCTCTTATATGTAGACTTTTATTAGGATTTATTACTTGCTCTTGATATTATTTATAAGTGAAATCTTTTCACTTAATCTAGGAGACTCAAACCTGTTCCAACGTGACACAAAGGCGATGAAAATGAAATCTATTAAATTTATCTATGAATTTTCTATTATCTATGAAAACATAGCTGTATATGGGTAGGAAGTGTGTGTCACATATTGACTGGTCTGGACCTTAAACCTACTTCTCCGTCGGGACAAATTGGAGCGCTGACTGCACTCCTCACCTTACAGTACGTCTGTACCTGACTTTACCAAAAACCCTTGTAGCTGAATTACATCAAATCTCCACATGTGCACTCCAAACTCTAGTGGAACAGCTTTCTGGAGGAATGGATGTTATTATGTATAGGCTATATAGTGTTTATCAAATCTTTATAAACCAAAATATATTGTGTAGGGGATTCAAATAATGTGAAAGAGATGATGGACGATTGAGGACATCACATGGACATCACACCACATCACATCATCTCTCTCTCTCTCTCTTTGTCTCGGTCTCTCTAAATTTGTCATTTCTGTCTTACACACACACACACACACACACACACACACACACACACACACACACACACACACACACACGTACACACAACCTGCATCTGTAATCAATTCTAAATGCATATACTGTTAATTAGTATTACAGTAACATAGTAACAATACAGACAAATGAGGTGCATGCGTGTGCGTATTTGTGTGTGTTGTGTTGTGTGTGTGTGTGTGTTGTGTGTGTGTGTGTGTGTGTGTGTGTGTGTGTGTGTGTGTGTGTGTGTGTGTGTGTGTGCGTGTTTTGATAACTGAACTGGTTGTTGTAGGTGTGTTCTGCCATCTTGTGGTCAAAATCAGCAACAGCGCTCGTTTCATTTTCTAATTCCTATATTTGTTTCTCCGCCGCCTCATCCAAATGCGTTTGCCTCAAATTTAGATGAAATATATTATCACTTCCTGCACTACATTTACACATATGCTTGTGTGTATATATACTTGTGTGTGTACATATGCTTGTGTTTATATATAAACAAATGCTGTTGTTGCTGAAAACAATAAAATGCAAAGATTTGGTTTGCTTGGGACGTATAAGAAATATTGTATACTAAATAGTATTTGTTTTCCTTCCCATATGTCCTATTGCAATGCTTTGATAATATAATATTTCAAGGGGTTGGGGGGGCGTGGTGTCTTATAAATATTTAATATCTACTTAACTGTTCTGCTTATTTCAGTATACTTTAACAACTACATTTAACGCATATACAAGGTGTTTTCATTTCTTGATTGGTAAATTGTCAAGAATTACACACAAAATGGAAAAGAATCCGCATTCCAGCGATTCACGATCAACTTTTCACACATGCGCAGTGCAAATCGTGTTTTCGGTACTACAAAACCCGTCTTGGAAAAGCCGGAAGCAGGAGACACCAGATTATTTTGTTAACGTGTGTGTGTGTGTGTGTGTGTGTGTGTGTGTGTGTGTGTGTGTGTGTGTGTGTGTGTGTGTGTGTGTGTGTGTGTGTTGTGTGTGTTGTGTGTGAGCGCGTGTGTGTGTGCGCGCGCTTTTTGCGTGCGCGTGACAGTAAAACTCATTCTTCACCAACAGAGGGCAGTAAAGTGTTTCATAATCCACTTAACGACACTTGCGCGTGCACGCAGCTTTTATGAGAAAATAAACATGGCTACATGTCATGACTACAGTTTGTTTATTTATTTATTTATTTATTTATTTATTTATTTATTTATTTATTTATTTATTTATTTATTAGCAGTGGACGAAGTACACAAGCCATGAGATAGACTGGGTAAACTATTACTCCAGGAAAGGTAAAAGTGCTTCTTTTAAACTTCCTCCTAAGTAAAAGTACATAAGTAGCTCCCAAAATGTATTTAAGTATCCAATGTACTCTGATTTTTTTTTTATGACTATAATAATTTTTTAAAAATAATAAAAGTATTATTGTGTAAACAAACAAACAAGCAAACAAAAAATCAGCGATCCAGAGCGAATTGCAAAAAGGCACTTTGAAAAGAAGGACCAGTTTCAGGAAAACTGCATTACTGTACAATGTAGAGCTGGAAGATTAATCATCATTATTGATTAAATCGAGTTTATGGTTTATGCCGATGTTGGAAATCCAAAAAAAATACATTTTATGATTTCAGCTTGATTTGGCACAGCGAGCTTCCGTAGTTCTCCGCCTCTCGCTCTGTACTACCCGTGCAAAATACCAAATACAACACGACAGGGTGCTGTGATGAATACAAAGGGCTTGTCTCCAAAATAGTTGCGGTTTCATCAAAATGGTTTTGCGATTTCAGACGTTCAACAAGCCAAAGCTGTGAAATGTGTCTAAAGATTGTGGCGATTAAAGGAAGCAGCACCTCGAAGAAACCGCGTTGTTGAATGCGGAGGCGCTGCGGGATAAACAAGACCGCAACAAACCCCAAAACATCAACAACAAACAGGTAAAAAAAAACATAAAAAACACATTTTCCCACTGTATACAAAATTTGTTTTAAAAAAAAAATTCAATTTATATGCCGTATCGCCCAGCTCTAGTACAAAGGGACTCTGTTGAATGTGATTGTAAGTAACCGTAGCTAAATAAAGTATTAAAGAGCTAGTTTTTAAACTTTTGATACCACCTCCTATTAATTATATCACATGCTATTCATGTAATACACAACATCAAAGGCCAATATATGAAGGTTTTCAGCCTTGCAGCCTAAAACTCTGTGTTTAATTCCTTCCGGATGTCTCTGGAACCATCCATCAGTTTTGAAAACAAGGGTTTGAAATATGCTCCATGGCTGTGCTTATGAGCTCACCATCAGCTGCTGAAAGATGTCTGCATTCCCGTGACCCCACCAGTGCTTCTAACACGGCAAATGTTGGGGATTTTCCCGTCTCGAATTCTGTTTTCCGAAAGGAAAAGATGCACAGTCATTACGGAACAGGCTCTGCAAGGCAACTTCCCGTTGCTGGTCCTGGATACGGATAGGTTGGAAATCCGAAGAGGAAAATATTTAGTTTAGTAAACAGAAGTGCAAGTGTTCATTAGTCATTCATTTATTTCCCTCATGAGGTTCTTCCTCACTTCCTGTTTCACCTTATCTATCACTCAGCTTGGCATTTTTTTCCCCTCTGCAACAGCCACACTCTTTGTGATCCCAGTGAAACAGGGGTTTCCCAGCATTCCCAGCACAAGTGGAACTCATGAGGCATGTCCACACACACACACACCCTGAGATATTATAGTGTGTGTGTGTGTGTGTGTGTGTAGTCATGCATCTCTATGTCCAAGTCTCTTCTCTTGTGTCGAGGTGCAACAGGAGTAGGCTCAGCTGCTGTAGGCCGGATGCTAAAAAATGCATTGTGGGATTAAACCAGGAGGCTGCAGTCGTCTCTCTATCTCTCACACACACACACACACACACACACACACACACACACACACACACACACACACACACACACACATGCGCGCTTGAATACATTCACCTTCTATCACTTAGTCATACTAAGTAGCAAAACCAAAAAATGCTAGGTGTGTCGACCAAACATTTCGCATACTTTGCTGCCATGGCAACCAAGCAAGATGAGTTGTGACAGATAAGCGTTTGCCTAATGTATGCGAGGACCGAGACCAACATTTTTCAAGCAGGGAAAAGCTTGAAAAGATTAAAAGCAATTTCCCTGTCCTCCTGGGATGACATCGCCTCGGAATATTCTTCAGAATATTCAGTATTTCCACTGGACTCATTGTTGGTGCTCTTTTCCCTTTTTCCGCCGGCTTCCGAAAGGTCCCGTGCTTCCATTAGAACATTCTCTCCCTTAGGGCAACACCAGCCAACCAATAATGTCTCTCAGTGACGTCCCACAGAACAACTCGGACCTTTCATTTCGACTGTGCGATGATCAGAGGGAAAGCGTTTTCGATATGGTTTTGCCAAATTCAGTATTTGGTATCCGCTATAAAGCATCATGATTTTGAAAAGAAAAAAAAAGCATTTACGCAAAGTGCTTTTGTATTGTTTGATTTGTTGCTCTTCTGTCCGGGTGATATTTAAACTAAATTGAATGGTTCAATACAGAATATTAATATTCAGACCTCAGACTCAGTGAATTAACTTGCTGCCCGAAATCAGCCAATCGGAGCAAACGAAAGATTGTTTTACCTGACTTAACACCGACATGTCATTCCGAAACGCATGTTAAGTAAAAATACTTGGAAATGTTTTTAGCTCCATGTGAAGGCAAGAAAATTGACTTGCTTGCGTGTAACCCGACTCTTTGGACTCCGAACACACCTCCTAACAGTTTTATCCTCGTCACTGTTGCCGTGCAGCCAGAGAAGTATTCCAGGAACACTGGGTGTGCTTATAGATATGATGGATTTACGGTTCTCTCAGCTAAACGCATTAAAGTTGTCGTGGACAATTTGCCAAATTACGAATGCTTTCGAGATTTAAAGTAAATTGTTGATTGAATTGTTGAAGCATGTTTTATTCCGCCTATTCCACAACATTTCATTTACAGGTACAAAAAAAAAAAAAAACATAATAAAGCATGGTATGTCTAATATATTATGTATTTTTTTCCCCTGGTGAGGGTCATGGTAGGTCAAAAGCTTATCCCAGGACATTCATTCATTCAACTTCTACCGCTTTATCCGATATTCCCTCGAGTCGTGGGTTATCCCAGGACACTGAATGCAAATTCAGAATACACAATAGACGAGGCGACTGTTTACCCTATGTACAAATTTCCATACAGTTTTATATGCAGACCAAAATTTGACCATTCAATCCTACAGGTGTTTTCTTTTTTCCTTGTCATCTATGAAAAAATGAAAAAAATACCTATCCATATAAAGGTCTCCATCCAGACAGAGTGAATATGCTTGTGGTTGGATGAGATATAAGCGTATGCCATTCCGACACCCTATTGGATTGTACTCGATCCCTCACACCTGCACACTACACAAATCACATCACACTCCAGCGAGAACAGAACCAGTGTTTGGGTCGTTACTCCACCACTATTATTTCTCCACTACTGCCTCGTTTATAAAAACGGGTGCTTTCTCTTCGTCCTGTAAGTTCTGTAGAGAGACGTTTGAATAAATTGGCGATTGCTATTGGCGCGTCCTAATCTTTCGTCCTTAATGGCAGTTTTTTCCCCCCCTTACATTACTTTTATACCTTAAGCAGTTTTGAAAGTAATTCTTTTACACTTGTACTTGCGTTAAAAGCTTGTGTTGATACTACAGTAGTATCTATACTTCTACCTCCCAGTATTTACTCCGGGAACACTTTTGACAATCCACTAAAATCCGATAACCCTAAAATGTTATGTCATTTATGCCTACTGTTTCACTTTTTAAGGATCACCACAAGGATCACCTTGTTCTACCAAGTAATATTTGGTTCGGCATCTGGTTTCTTTCGCATTAAATCTCGGCAATTACCTCAGAAACTTAAATCTGTCAAGCATCTTTTATTTGAAATCTTTTATTCTCAAAGCACAAAATCAAACCTTACCAAATGAACCACTCAGGCCACTATCGCAGTCCCCGGTTACAGAAGATCATCAGGGAGCTCTGAAATTTAGTATTGTTGCTCTCACGCAACCCTTCACCACTTCCCATGTCCTCTTGCAAAAGGGCACTCTTGAGTGGTCAGAGAAAGTGAGAGAACATAAAGACACTCTGGCTGTGGGATTCTCTCATTCAGCCCTCTCTGGCTCGCTTCCCTTCTTTTGTTTGTAAGTTCATTTGTGTTCTCGCCTTTATCTCTCTCTCTCTCTCGCTCTCATACACACTGGCACTTGGGATACAGACTGGCACTTGGGTAAATCATTTGTAACACATAATAGGAACGTAGCCAGATTTTAACCTCCTCCTTCAGACTCTCGCTCAGTAGCTTATAGAACGCCGAAAAAAGACTGTCCTCCGGCTTAAACTGAGTTACCATGTTGGTCTTATTGTAAACCCTCTTGGGTTTTTCTACCTCATCTTAAAACTCTGTTATACAACATGGCATATAGCGCATGATACAAAAGTGCATACCATTGTGCAGGGAGACTAACGTTCACCAAACACCAAAAAGCACCAGCCTAATCTCCTCGTTCTCAACACACTCCAACATCAACAGACTCTTCAGCAAACACCTACATTTATCAACACTCACATTTATTCTCGGCATTATTTACAACCCCAACAAACATCTGCATGCGTTTATCGAACAGATATTCTCTGCTAATCATTAAGCACTGCCCGTTTCCCTAAAAACGTCACTTTCCTCCATCAAAACACAAAACATGCATCATGTGAATGTTTCCAATCATTACGAATGGTCCAAAACATCCATCCAATGACCGACAAACATTTGATGAAACATATAAAACCAACTCATTTTTATCATACAATCTATTTGTTCACATGTTCTTTTAGCATGTAAATGTTTCAGTTTAAACAAACATATATAAATACCAGTATACAGAGAAGGGGTCACCAACGCTGGGGCAAATCAAGTGGTCCTCTGAGGCGACCTGGTGCCTGAGGTCAGCGCGTTTGTGACCCCTTATATAAAGTATATATACTGTGAATAGTACTACTGATAATTATGCTACTAGCTTATGGGTAAGGGTGTTGGACTCGTAACAGCACTGCACAATTTTTATAATCATTGCACGTATTCAAAAAGCAGATATGCATCTCATGGCCACAAAATTTTGTCCATATAGTGCATCTAAGTTGTTATTAGTATATATACGTTATCATTTTTAACATATAAGAATATTCCGAATAAACTGGACACTATCAAATCTTATTTCTTCCAGGGATTTTTAAAACACTAACATTCTTTCCCTAGCGCCCATATTCTCCATCAATGCTCAACCCACTGCAAAGTGCAGCGGTGTGTGATTTGGAATGTAGCCATGTGACTTTCACTTGGATGGAAACTTGGACCTTACAAGTGCTGATCGATGATCGTGTTGAACCTTTTAATCCCCAAAAGTTACACTGTGTACCAAACACCAAGGTGGTAACCTGTTCCTCCTGCGGAGAATCATGAGACTGAACCCGCCACGCTCGCTCTTTTTATCCGCCTCTCCAGGGGCTCGCTCTTTCTGCCCTGATGCTCACACAGACGTGAAGGAGGATAATTGGAGCTGTTTCTGCTGCATGGGTCGCAGAAAAAGGTCCATGGTCCAGTATAAAGGTGCTCTTTTTGTATTTAAAGGGTAAATTTAAAATGGAAATCAGAAAGACGGCAAAAGATGGAAAGAGAATTTGTGCAGGAGGGAGAAAAGTGGTCTCTACATGAAAAAAAAAAGTAATACACAATACTACACAAAAAATGTACACAATATTGAGTAAGATTTAATGAATCACCATCCTGAAGGTGACTCTTTTCCAATAACATGTCTACAAAGTGTTTTTATTCCATACTGTACGCAAACTCTAATGTATGTATGGATGGAAATTGGAAAAGTTCAGTTCGTGAATTTTTGCAGCAGGAAAGATTTTTTTCCCCTCCTGTCTGCAGAAGTTAAAAATCCACCTCAGGGATTGTGCATCTCCAATGCACAAAAACTCCATAAACTCCAAATGAAGTTTGTCGATGGTAAATCTAGCAGTCAGGGAGAAACTGGATGTGGACCAAATGTGGAGGGAAAAAAATTCCCCTTCTATTCACCCGGACAGCACACACACACACACACACACACACACACACACACACAGTTACTTATCTTTTGTTCCACTCAGCAAACAGTGTGTGTAGTCTGTGAGAAAACGTTCTCTCGTTTCAATTAATGAAGGATGGCAGGTGCAGAAATCTCAGCACACTTATTAACTTTTTTTTAGTAAATCAATTCCTAAATATATATATATAGATTATATATATATATATATATATATATATATATATATATATATATATATATATATATATATTAGTGTTGGAGTAACTAGTTACATGTAACGGCGTTACGTAATTTAATTACAAAATAAAATTAAAGCATTTCATTTACAGAGAAAAAACATGTCATTTAATTGCAGTTACTTTTGAAAAAGTTAAAGATTACAAATCCCACTCACACTTCCTAAATTTTCGCTTACTAGCTGCTCATTTGCAATTGTAACAGATCTAGACAATGTCTCAAAGGACTACGGTTCCCAGAATCCATTGCCTGAGAACCGTAGCCCTTTTAGGCATAGTACAGGTCTCTTACAACAGGTATGAGCTCCTCACTATATTACTGTATGGAACTAAAACGCATCACTGGTTTGTATATTATGTATATAATATTTTTATATCCTGTTCTTACAATATATATGTTTTAATAGTTATTTAGGAGAGTTGATTATGTTCTATTGCTGGTTTGAACTTTATTTATTTATTTATTGTTTATAACCTTTTTTAAATTGCAATCAATGGAGTAACCCAGTAAAATGCTAATCATGTAATCGTTATGATTAACAGTAAACATCTACAATTTTATACATGGTGGTCATTGTTAGATGTTAGAAACAGTAGCCGTGGGAACCGAGCCAGAATTGAATGTTTACATTAACAACCCCCCCCCCCCTCTCTCTCTCTCTCTCTCTCTCTCTCTCTCGTCTTTTTTTATACTCAGTGTGGTTAATATTTAAATCCCAGTGTAACCCGTGAGTATAACTTTTACACTCTTAGAGAGACAGCTGAAGATTAGTCACAGCTACTTGCTGCTGAAACATACAGCAAATGGGATCATAAATATTTAGATTAAAGCCGACTGTACTACAGTGTCACTTTATTACATCTAGTGTGGCCCCAAAACTCCCTCTGTAGCTCCAAACGCTCAATTTAAAAAAAATTGAGAGTTAGAGCCCTATAGAACATAAACTGCATAAAATGAACCATGCTGTACTGGAACAGAACACATACTCACACACACACACATGCGCACACACACTCGCTGCCTAAAACGCTGATGGTGCACATTTTGTTATTAGAGAAACGTTATTCTAATTTAGGATAAGTTTATTGTGGGTGTGTGTGTGTGAGAGAGAGAGAGACAGTCAGACAGACAAAGATAGATAGAGAGAGAGAGAGGGCAGATAGTCAGACAAAGATAGAGAGAGAGGCAGTCAGACAGAGAGAAAGAGGACGAGAGAGAGAGAGAGAGAGGACAGAAAGAATGGGATCAGTACTCTGAAGCAGACTCGCGCTCCGGGATGCGTCACGAGCTTTGCACCAAAACGCTGTGGGTTGTTTTTCTTTCTTTCTTTCTTTCTTTTTGCATCCATGTGGATTTTGCGCTTTGAGGCACTTGCAGTGGAATAACTCCGTGATCATGCAGGACCGGAAATAACCTGCAGCGTACTCAAGAGACAGGAGAGGTGCGAGTGGTCCTGTTCCCATTGCGCTCGGGGAGTAAAGAGGATCATCCATCAACCCTCTCTCTCTATCTCTCAATCTCTCTCTCTCTCTCTCTCTCAATCTCTCTCTGCATCGAAGAGTTTTAGTTTAATCTTTAGAGAAAATGGCTATTAAAAATAGAAGGACTGCAAGACACGTGCTGTTTCTGATTACTCTCAATTTGGCATGTATCCAGGTGAGCAGAAAACTTTTTTAATGATAAAATATCCATTGATCATCTTTTCGTATTTACTCATTGGTTTGTGTTGTTTTCATGTTTACATTCCCAAAATGCACATGCTATAACGTGAATTGTGTTTTCATTTGAATCTCTAATCAGATATATTTTGACATTACACAGTGCTGCAATTAAACATGCAGTGTATACAACTAGGTATTTCAGGGAAGAAAGATTTGGGTTAAAAACACACAGCTGTTAAGCCCTTGAATGATGGATGCGAACATTATCTATGCGTGTCAAACTTTTTGCTGATTACTTGGCACAGACTTTGTTTCTTCACCCATTTAAGCAATATATGGACGTTGTTTTATTGTAGGAATTGTGCTCTCAACTTTCCATAAGTGCTACTGGACAAAAAGCCTAGGGATCCGTATGTAGTGTTTCTTACACGGTCAAAAAAAGTACTAGCGGAAGTTTCGAACAAGAGGTCTCGCAGACACAAATCACAACAAAAGTTATTAAGAGTCTCCAGTTTAGTCCGGGTTCGATTCCCGTCTCGGCCATGTGTGTGTGTGGAGTTTGCATGTTCTCCCCGTGCCTCAGGGGTTTTTTCTCCGGGTTCTCCGGTTTCCCCCTGGTCCACAAAAACATGCACGTTAGGTTGATTGGCACCTTGGAAAATTGTCCCTAGTGTGTGAATGTGAGTGTGTGTGCCCTGCGATGGGTTGGTATTCCGTCCAGGGTGTATCCTGCCTTAATGCCCATAGGCTCCAGAGATAGGCACAGACACCCCGTGACCTGAGGGAAGATTGTATAAAGCGGTAGAAGATGAATGAATGAATGAATGTTTATATGATAGGCAACTCACAGGACAACGTCCTCAAGTGGAGAATAATAATCAATAATATCAAGTTCTAGGTTTGACAGGTTTAGTGGAAGTCTGATGTCCATTGTCTGATGGTTGTCATATAAACTGTGTTCATTTGTTCATGTGTTCATGTTTGGTTTATTATGCAGGGTGTTTGTACACCATCAGGCAATCAAAATGATAGTGTGGAAGACAACTGTTAATCATGCAATCCCCTCAGGTTGCTTCCCACAAGATAATGAGCCAAAATAAACCTCTAGGGTGTGTCAGAACTTCCTTAGCAGAAAAGAACACATACACACACACACATAGCCACACACACACCTTATACTATATATATATATATATATATATATATATATATATATATATATATATATATATATATATATATATATATATACACTGTATACACACAGTTTTTTTTTCAGTTTATTGTATACTGCTCATCAATGTATGTTTTATTCCTTAATCCATAATTTAACAATCAATCATATTTGTTTATTCTCATTTTTTTCTTAAGTGCATTGAATCCAGTACTCTGCTGGAGTCTCTTGGGTTACCTTCAAGTGCAGGTGAGATCTTTGTGAGTTTGTGAGTGACATCTATTATAGTACGTTTTTAATCTTCCACGTTTTTGGAAATTTACAGAATGTAGTGTTTTCACTTATGGTAAAACTACCTCCATAGCCAATTTCAGTAGCCTAGTTTGACTTTATTCCTTTGTCTGATGGTTGTCATATAAACTGTTCATTTGGAACAATAAATATAATATGTGTTTATAATGTAAATGGACTTAAACAATCAACAGAAATAGTGTCTGTTAAGGCTTCTTGGTGTATGTGTTTATAATGTAAATGTGACTTAAACAACAGCTCAACAGACAGATAAAGTGTCTGTTAAAGGCTTCTTGGTGTAATTTTCTGCTTTTTATCACAATAGTTTCAGGCACTTGTGGGGAAAACAAAAGAAAAGGAAAGGAAGAATGATTCACCAAAAAAACATTTGAAATAACATTTGAAAAATCCAAATTAAATCTGTGTGAGGTCAATTTGCTGGCAAAAAAGAGCATCAGTTTTTCTTGCTGCTTGCAATAGACTTGCAAACAAATTTTCGAAGGAACAGTTAAGTTGTTCTAAAGCATAACTAACCAGAGATCTGTGGATGTAGGCTGCCTCGAATCCTTCTGTCTCTTCATGTAATCTCATACAGACTTCAATGCACAGTAATCTCAGACAGGACCCTTTGTTCATTACACTAAGGCTAGTTCTTAATGAAATTGGCTGTATGTTTCCAATCATTGTCCTGATAAAATCTGCGGCTTGTTAGATGCCTTTGTTATGGTATTGCAGGTTGGTTAAGTACCTGGTGGTATTTATGAGCAGTACGGACACTTATGTAATTAACGGTCTTGCTCAAGGGCCGACTAGTAGCAGCCTGGTGGTGGTGGGATTTGCACCTACAATCGGTTCAGAGGCCAGTGCTGTAACCGCTGAGCTACCACCTCCACCACTCCACCATGCGCCAATACCACCTCCACCATGCTTTATTGTTGTCTGCAGAGAAAGCACCTCCTCCATTTTTATGCACCTGGTGTAATCTAATGTACCTGGGTTCCACTGGTTTCTTTCAGGTGTTTGCTTCTGGTATTGAAGGAAAGGAAGCATGATGTGTCTGTTCATCCACTCCATTAAGTTTCCTTCGCCAACAACTGTACCTACTGTCCTCAACATTGCCTGTTGTTTGTGCGGGTTTCTTTCAAAACAGCTTGGACAATAAACCTCCAGTCTACTTTGATTTTGCTGGTGTAGTATGAATGCAGAATCCTGACCTGCCTTGTTGCTGTGCTCCTGGAGGTCTTGTTGCTATACTCTAAATCTCTTCCACACCTTCACCTTAGTAACAGAGTTTGGCTGTTCCTCACCCAGTTTTAAGTTTCCGATTTACTTTGTCTCAACCTACATATGCTTTTCACCTTCACCTCATCCTACACCTATGAAACTACAAGATTCATGACTTTGTGCAGGTGTACAAATTGTGCAAAGGAAAGAAGTGAAAGCCAAAGCCTGACGCCAAATATTGACTGTATTGACCTACACAATTTCTTCTTTCTTTTCACACATCGATCTGTCAATCCAGCAATCCCTTCCATACAGTATCCATCAGACAGATACAAACAGGCAAGATGTTTATTCCTGTTGCAGTAAGGTGGCTGAGCAGTTGTAAGCAGAAAAGTGTTTTCCACTCACTCGCAGTCTGACTGATTTGGCAACGAAGTCCTGAAACTCGAAACTCATAACCGTTCCACATATACAAGATGAAAGGCGCCCGTGTCTCTTTGATTGACAGCGGAGACAGGAAGGACATCAGTTCCACCCAGTCTATATTCCCCGACCACCCTCTTGATATTTTTAGGGTTTAGTGCACTCTCTCTGAACAGACTTCTGAAATGTCCTAAAAATATAAAGAAAGGAGACAGAAGTCTCTCATAAGTAGAATCCGTCCGTATTTCACCGCATAAACAATTTATCTGTAAAGTTAAATCTTTGACATGATGTCCATTCCGGTTTAACAGAGTATGAGATCGTGGCCCCGTACGAGGTGGACAGTGATGGCCGCTACGTTTCCCACGCCGTCGCCCATCATCATCGCAGGAGGCGCTCACTGGAGGACGATGGGATCGACATTACCTCCACCGCACATTTCCGGCTTCGTGGTCTCGGACAAAATTTCCACATGGAGCTGCATCCCTCAGTCGGTCTCATCGCCCCCGGATTCACCATCCAAACTCTGGGAGAAAATGGCACGGAGAAGTTGGAGACATTCCCCGAAGAGGACTTCTGCTTCTATCGCGGGTCATTGAGGTCAGAGGTGAACTCGACAGTAGCGTTGTCTACGTGCACTGGGATGGTGAGTCGACTCTTTGAGAGCACAAACGATTCACTTATTGGTCAGTATTTAGTTTGGAGTGTGTTTTTTTTTGGTATTTGATGCTATCATCTGCTATGATGTAAATAAATCCTGGAACTAGCGTGTTGCACAATATTAATTGATAACGCGTCTGTCTGCAACAAATAGGATTACAAGGAAAGATTATTATAGACAGGTTTCCTTTTTATAAAGGAAAATAATCAACAACAGGGTAGTGTGATGAAATAAGTTTGCTGTTGCCATGAAAATGTTGATTTGTTAATTAAAACAGCACATCGTGGTTAATTCGTACATCGTGAACGGTAAGACTGTCCACCATGTCTCTGTACGAAGAGATGAATAACGGACTGACAAAGAAAATGTGCCATTGCATTTCTCATGACATTTTTCCCTCAAATTCCTTTTAACCACACAAATTTCGGGTCAGCGAGTATTTACTGGAGGACAGAGACTCATCTGGGAGTCCCAGAAGATGCCGACTTTCCCTGACACGCCTTTTTCTTAGTCCTCAGCATTGAACCTTTATCATTTTCACTCACACTGTCATTTGCATTTTAAAGTTGTACCACTTATTATTGCCATCATTGCATTATTCGCTTTTAACTTTTAATAGAATGCATTTATAATTCTATTAGAGACCCATCTCGGTGTCAGCAAACATTTCCAAATGTGCTTCTAAATCCACGACACATGAATAATTCCCCTTGGCATGCACTGCATGAAGCTAGCACACTACAGCGCCAGCTAACCACAGGTTCCTTTAATGATAAGTAGTGTGTGGTTTACAACACAGCCACGTGGAGATTCATTCATTTTCATCACATTCCCTTGTTATCTGCCGTCGCTACTTCATTTTGCTGTCGTGTTGCTGCCGGATACAAGTGATTAAAAGTCCGCGTAATTGAACCTCTGCAGATGAATCGTGCTGAATGAACGTAGCCATCCCTTCCACATCACATCGCAGAAGAAATATATTTCCTTTTTTTCAAAAAATGAGTTGCTACTTTTGCTTGTCAAATTGTCAGAAGTAGTTGTGTCCAAGTCTAATCCTACATTTGAGTTGCCAGAAATGGAGATGGAGATGCCGCCATGTTTGTTTTTAGCTAGAAACTTTAGCTAGAAGCTAAATGCTATTATAAATTTGTAAACATTTGTAGATTTGAAGGTATAAATTCTTTACTCCTAGTGTCAAAATTTTTAGGAAAGCGTGTGTGTGTGTGTGTGTGTGTGTGTGTGTGTGTGTGTGTGTGTGTGTGTGTGTGTGTGTGTGTGCAATAAAAACCTCCTGACTAGCAAGCTGCTTTACTGGAATGTTAATTGGGATTGTCATTGTGAATCCACTTTACACTCAAAAGCCCCCTGTGAAGTTTCTGCAATTCAGCCAAAATGTTTACGATGTCATGTGATCTTTAGAGATAAACAGTAAAAAAAAAGAAATTCACTGTTTTTCAGCCAATAAAAAAACAACAACATTACAGGTTAAAACAGGTTATTAGCTTTGAGCGGATGACAGAAAACACAAGAGCTTTGGACAAAGACAGACATATACAGAGGGATGAAGAGACAAAAAGACTGACTGACAAAAAGTCAATGGACATGACAGCAGTCCATCTTGTAAACTGGTGTTTAGATTTACCACATAAGGTCCTGGCAGATTGGACACACGAAAGGTGAATCTTTATACAAGTATCCGATTATTAATCGTAAGTATAGTATAAGATTCCAGAATCAGAATTGATTTTCGATTCCCAACCCTAGTACACACACACACACACACACACACACACACATACACAGAGGCCATTATGTTGTGAATTGCATTCTAATACTAATGATTAAAAAATTATATATTTAGAATTTACTGAATATACTGTTTGTGTGTGTGTGTGTGTGTGTGTGTAGTCAGGTTTGATTCGCACACAAGAGGCCGATTATTTCCTGAAGCCGCTCCTTGTTCACCAGCTACAGAATGAGAACTACACAACAGCACCTGAACGCCATCCACACATCCTTTACAGGATACACACACACATGCCGGAACGCTCAGGCAAAACCATACAACGTCACCGGCGTCAGAGTCAGAGTGACGACTACAGACATGGAGTACACCAGAAACAATACTACTGCGGAAAAAGGAAAAAATGTATGTATACTTTTATATAGCACCTTATCTTGTTGTATATGCAAAGAGAATTATGATTGACTTGATGGAGTGCATCTTTTGTTAGTCTCAGATACAGTATTTTTTCCCCCCTGTCTCTCAGACATGCCACATCCTCCCTCTGAAGATCTTTACATTTTTCCTGATGAGTATAAATCTGCATTTAGAGGAAGACGAGCCGTGAAGCCCAACCTTAATCCCAGACTCAACGTAGAGACACTGGTGGTCGTGGATCAGGAGATGATGGAAAATCACGGACGAGAGAACATTACCACATTTGTTCTCACTATCCTCAACATGGTGATCCTGCCCGCACATTATCCCTTGAAATAACCTTTTCTCTTATGCACCATTTATCTACTCAAACAACCATCCATCTGTCCATTCACAAATCCGGAATATATCCGGAATCGCGTATATGCCGGAAGCGCATTTGTCTTTTGTGAATGCAATTCGCTTTTGCATTCACAAAAGTTTATATGGAAAGCAACCGGAACAGAATCCTTAAAGGAGCCAAGGCCCATATTTTACAATTGAAACAACCGTAAAAAAGGAACATTGAAATTAACAAGAAATTAATATTAAAGTAATAATTTCCAGAGTAAAGTAAATATTAAATAATTTTATTAAAGGGAGAGATTTTAAGAGAAATGTATATAATTATAACATCTGTTACGGTTAAGAGTATTAGAACCATGAAAAGTATTTGTTTATGGTACATTGAAAAAGTGTGATAATGTGAGATTAATCATGAGTTAATCTACACATACAACGGATATGTGAAGAAATCATATAACTGTGCAGTAAAGTACACATTGTGTGCGTAAGCATACTTGGCAATAAAGCTCTTTCTGATTCTGATTCATAAAAAGCACATTTCTTTTCTTTCATTGTCAATTTTCCTTCGTTTCATTCTATCTGATCATAAAGTGTTCTCCCTCTTTTTTCGCTTCAGGTCTCCACACTGTTTAAGGACAGAACGATAGGAGGAGACATTAATATAGTGATTGTGGGACTGATCCTGCTAAGCAGAGAGCAGGTCAGAAAAACATTCAGATTTATATTTGACGTTTCTCGTCATTCCCTTTAACACTCGCTCTCCCTTTCCCTGTGTTCAGGACGGTTTGGTGATTAGCCATCACGCCGATCGCACTCTCAGCAGTTTTTGTCAGTGGCAGTCATCTCTGGCTAGTCGTGGCGGTCGCCGCCACGATCACGCCATCCTGCTCACGGGATTGGACATCTGCTCCTGGAAGAATGAGCCGTGCGACACTCTTGGTACGAAAACAATCACATCAGCACAAATTCACCAAAACAGAATAAAATCGCATTTTTCATTTGTCTTTGTTTTTGTTTTTTTTTAATTCTGTCCTTTACTACTTTAAGATTACTTCTTATCTCTGTATCTTTGCTTTTTTATATACACACCATCACTTTTGTGTTTTTCTGCTCTTTTAGCCACCAAACAGCGGTTCAAAGATACCTGGGAATTGGCAGGGGGGGTGATTGGCGGGCGTGGGCTATGATTAAAACGTCTTTAAAGTCTGTAGTGTATGAGAGGAGCGAGCTAGTGAAGATCTCACGCCTGGGCCCGGTCAGAGAAGAGAAGATTAAAGACTAGTGTCGCGCTTCATTTAGCGTCCAGCTAACAACCTCACATTTAATGCTGCCTTGATCAGGAAAAAACAACACAATATGGGCAAAGAAAGTTCTAAAACCCTGATGGCTTTTATGATTTCTCTTTCATTCATGATTTCTTTAATGTTCATATTTGTTAAACAATGATAGAAGAAATAATGAGTGTGTAAATGAAAGGGATCTTAATCTCCCACCAGGTTTCGCTCCAATAAGTGGGATGTGCAGCAAATATCGCAGCTGTACCATTAACGAGGACACGGGACTCGGCCTTGCCTTCACCATCGCTCACGAGTCCGGACACAAGTAAGAACAAATCCTTCCTTTCGCTCTCAAATCAACACAGCGACGTGGTTTTGTCCTTTGTATGGCGATTTTTGATTTGGTGTTCTCAGTTTCGGAATGGTCCACGACGGTGACGGAAACGTGTGTAAAAAGTCCGTCGGGAATATCATGTCTCCTACACTCGCAGGGGACAACGGACTGTTCTCTTGGTCGTCCTGTAGCCGTCAATACCTCACGCGATTTCTCAGGTACGGATCGTTCCTTTTTTCAAAACCGTTCGTGTAATCTTACCGTTTTGTAAGTGGAGAGAAAAGACCCTAACGCTGATTATTTGGATAGTTTTGCGACAACATGACCTTAGGATGACTACTGCGGTATACAGAAGCATTCCTGAGTCAAATATGAGGTGATCTGTCCAATAGCTAAAGCTGAAATTGCCTCTGCAATAGAATGGCTCAAAAACATTCGCAACACACCTCCAGGGTTGGGGGTTCGATTCCCGCCTCTTCCTGTGTGTGTGTGTGTGTGTGTGTGTCTGTGGAGTTTGCATGTTCTCCCCGTGCCTCAGGGGATTTTTTCTCCGGGTTCTCCGGTTTCCCCCGAGTCCAAAAATGTTCACGGTAGGTAGATTGGCACCTTGGAAAATCGTCCCTAGTGTGTGAATGTTAGTGTGTGTTCACCGTGTGATGGGTTGGCAATCCATACAGGGTGTGTGTCCTGCTTTGATGCCCATAGACGCCTTAGATAGGCGAAATAGAGAAATGTTGTATAAAGCGGTATCATATGAATGAATAATGTAGAAATTTCATTTACAAGTTATTGCTGCTAAAGCTGGTTCTACAGGCTATTGAAGTATAAGGTGTATTTAGTTTTTCACACATGGTTTCTCCATTCCAGCTTGATATTTGTAAAAATAAATAATGACAGGGTGTATATTCAAATCATTTCAAATCAGTTTTATTTGTAATGCTGCTTTTAACAATGGGCATGTTCCCAAAGCAGCTTTAGACTGCTAGGTTTATAAAATGTTTAATTGTATGCTAGTGCCTATAAGTATAGGGCAAGTAAGTTTATCCCTAATGGGCAAGGTAAAAATTGTCGAGGAAAAACTTAAAATAAGTAAGTATGCAACGTCGAGAGGAACCAGATTCAAAGTCAACCTCACCTGGGTGGGGATATCATGTGTTTTCAGGTTTTTTTTCACACAACATTATATAATGAATACTTTTACATACAAATAAAGCGGTTACAGTTTTCATATTTGCGGTTTGTTTATGTAGAAGTCGTCTCAATATATTATATATATTATATTTACCATGTTATATGTGAACATTTTAGGACGCATTTCAAAATAAAACATTACGACATATTACTGTAAGATCTAAAGAGATACCTCAGGCTAAACAGGGAACGCTCATGCTGTCTAGACGCGGCGTCATCTTTCTAAAGTCACTATTTACAGAGACGTTGCGCTGAAACGGAGCCAAGATGGCCACCGTGCTGATACGATGATATAATTTAGCACACCGGTGAGGTGTGAAATATCAGCTTCCTCACAGATCGCACTGAGTTTAGTGAGCGATTTCATTGGATCTAGTCCTGATGGGGTGTGTGTGTGTGTGTGTGTGTGTGTGTGTGTGTGTGTGTGTGTGAGAGAATGTTTGTGTCATTTTACACATTTGATTTTTATTTACATTCAATGTGGATGATGGATAGAGAAAGGAACAGATGATGAATCAATATATATTGAGGACTGGACAGATGAAAGATTGCATACATGGATGAAGGAACGGACAGATAACGAGTTGAATGGAAGGAATGCACAGGATTAACAGAAGCAGAACAGCCTTTATTTGTCACGTATACATTACAGCACAGTGAAATGCTTTCTCCGCATATCCCAGCTTGGCTTTTGAACCTTTTTTTTTTTTTAAACCACAATCTGGGGGTTGGAGCGCAGGGTCAGCCATGATACGGTTCCCCTGGAGCACAGAGGGTTACGGGTTTTGCTCAAGAGCCCAAGAGTGGCAGCTTGGTGATACCACTGGATGAATGGATAGATAAACACACATGATGCATTTATGGATAGTTGAAAAGATATGTAGATGGACAGACAAGCAAATGAATTAAATTGTAAATTGGAGAATGAAAGGATTTATGTTGTTCATGCATAAATCCTTACATTCTCCCATTCACCTGGATGACCTGGATGTTTTTTTTTATATAAAGATATATGAATATATATGGACTGAGAGACTGATAGACAAACAGATGATATGATGTGTGTGTGTGTGTGTGTGTGTGTGTGTGTGTGTGTGTGTGTGTGTGTGTTCCACCAGCACTTCACAAGCTACGTGTCTTTCGGATGAACCAAAGGCGATTGAGGAATACAAATATCCGGAGAAGCTTCCCGGTGAGCTGTATGACACCGACACTCAGTGCAAGTGGCAGTTCGGAGAAAAGGCCAAACTCTGCACGTTGAACTTCAAAAAGGCATGAATGCATATTGTCTGTTTCACTTAGACTTTGAGACCCCCTGCTGCCAAACCCTGCCTTCGTAAACTCACTGAACCCACAGATTTTGCTCGTAACAGGGCACTAAAATTAGACAAGGTCCACCGGGATGTATAACAAAAGTGCATACAAAACGTCACTTTTCTGA
The DNA here is from genome assembly GCA_030449085.1 of Kryptopterus vitreolus. NCBI lineage: Eukaryota > Metazoa > Chordata > Actinopteri > Siluriformes > Siluridae > Kryptopterus > Kryptopterus vitreolus. Next base: position 14,677,820 of record JACRUU010000002.1, on the reverse strand, counting down.
AAATAGAGCTAAATTTACACTGGAGTGTTGCCAATGAGAAAGTCTGTACATCGGCTTAAGATAAAGTTGAGGATGAAGACTTTGGAAAGGGAGGGGGGGGGAGGTCAGACACTACAACCACAATCTGTTTTTATTTCATTATTGTTATGACTAGAGGAGCGCCACACATCCTGGGATTTTGATAATTAAAAATGTACGACGTTGTTGAGGGGAGGGAGTCTTTAGGCTGATCTTAATATGAAGAGAAAGTTAAGCTACAGCAGCTAATGGCTTTAACGACCGAGCAAATGAATGCTATTGGAATTGTCCTTCCTTATCTCAGCCAATCAGAATGCGCCGCACTCGATTTTTATTCGACGACTGCGTAATAAATGAAATGAATAACGTTCCAAAGAAAACCTCTTTAAATCTGTGTGCCTCAGGACATCTGTAAGGCTCTTTGGTGTCATCGCAGCGGGCGCAAATGCGAGACCAAATTCATGCCGGCAGCCGAGGGCTCCAGCTGTGGCCCTGAGATGGTGAGCAGCACATTTACACCGAGCGAGTCCAGCTAGTTTTCTGATTAGATCAGCAATTACATTAGAATAAGCATTATTCCGTTAAAAGAGCCGGGACACACTAGTTCTTCAAAATGAAAACGGCTAATAGGTATAAGCTAGCTAAGGACTGCTAAGCACAGAGGATTACAAGCTAGCTAGCTTGAATGTAGCAATTAAGTCACTTATATGGACAATTTAGAGGCAGAGAAACATTAGAGACAAAACGGAACCAACCATGAACGTCTAGATTTACCTCATATGTGTTTGTGATATGGTAAAATTGTTTACTATCTTCTAAATAAAGGCTTCATCCTTAGTTTTGTATTTATTTTCTTATGAAAGCTTTAGAGTTGATGATGCAACATTTTTTTTTTTACATAGAACACTTTTAGAACACAAAAAAACAACAACAAAAGTATTTATTACAGACACTCTCTTGAAATAATGTGTCGGTGTGTCGGGTGCACGTGCGTTTTCTTAGTGGTGTCGTCGTGGAGAATGTGTGAAAAGGGGTGATGAAGGTGCCCGGCCTGCTCCTGGTCAATGGTCTGACTGGTCTGACTGGTCAAGTTGCTCCAGAACGTGTGAGAGTGGCGTGATGTACCGAGAGCGACAGTGCAACCACGAAGAGTGGGTATTCTTGCCTACACACAAACACACACACACACACACACACGCACCCTTTCACAAACTCATTTGACAACTATTCTGTTTAGCTATTGGTCTGGCTTCTTCTTTTAACGCAATCACTCTTTGACTCTTTTGTACACGTGCTCGATGTGTTCATCACTTTCATTTCCTCTCTTTTGCTCTACAGGCATATGAATAGAGGGGATGTTTGTGACGGCGTGTCTCGTGTGTACAAACTGTGTAACACTTTTGACTGTCCTGCCAACGCAATGGACTTCAGAGCAACTCAGTGTGTAGAGTTTAACACAAAGCCCTTCCGTGGCCATTATTACAGATGGATTCCTTACTTGAAATTTAAAGGTGTGTGTTTTGGTGCACACACACACATACACACACACACACACACACACACACCTAACTAATATTGAATGCCTTTGAATGATTATGCGCATGTATATTTCGACTGAATTGCGTGTCCTTTCTAAGATTCCGATGCGTGCAAACTCTACTGCTACGCTGAGGGCTACGATTTCTTCTTTGCACTTGCCAACAAAGTCCTGTGACGGAACGCGGTGTACAGCAGACAGCAACAATGTGTGCATCGACGGAGTGTGTGAGGTAATGTGTTTTTATTTTTAAAAAAAAGAGAGATATTTTAAGTATTGTAATGCATTGACAATAACCATATTGTGTATAAAGAACTAGCTACGCATTTATCATGCTGTAGTTTGCATGTTGAATGTTTTTCAAACTGTAGACACTAGAATAGAATAGCCTTTATTTGTCACATATACAGGGTTGTCCAAAAAAGATGTTACCACTTACATGGACTTTCATTTGAATAACACACACTATGTACACAAGTCCAAAGAAAGCCAGTTCACTCCTTCGACCTATACACATAATTTTTTTGTAAAATTATGTAGTACCATATGAGTGGTTAACATCTTTTTGGACAACCCTGTACATTATAGCGCAGTGAAATTCCTCCTTTGCATATCCCAGCTGTTTGGAAACACAGAGGGTTAAGGGCCTTTCTCAAGGACCCAAGGATTCCAGGGCTCGAACCCCCAACCTTCTGACCAGTAGCCCATTGCCTTAAATAACCGAGCTTAAAAATTCAACACTGTTCCCTACAGAAAGTGGGTTGCGACCAAGAGCTGGGTTCGGCAGCAGAAGTGGATATGTGCGGTGTCTGCAATGGCAAAAACTCTACCTGCAAACTCTACAAAGGCCGATACACGAAGCAACACAATTCGAACCGTAAGACCAATACACCAAAAAGCATTTTTGTGCAGCCAGGACACCTCACAGCATGTCATCAATTATATACATATAGGAGATACATTAACCAGATACATAAATTTAACACACACAGGTGTATATATATAAAGCCAATACACAACACAGCATCATACCAATTGTGAGGCAAATACACCAAACAGCATTACACCAGATGCAAAGAAAATGCACAGCATTGCAACAAATATAAAGTACAAAGTACAAAAGTAAATCTCTGTAGTAATTTCAGTATATTATCTCTAGTATGTATATCATCTGTATTCTTTTGCTTGTTGTGTTTTTTTAGAGTACTACGGAGTGGTCACTATTCCCCCGGGGGCGCGTAGTATTCGTGTGGTGGAGTCGAACTCCTCGAGGTCTTTTCTCGCGCTGAGAAACACCCACAGTAAATACTATCTCAATGGCCATTGGAAAGTGGACTGGCCTGGACGTTACTCCATGGCGGGGTCGGTTTTTGACTACAAACGCCCCTATAATGGTCTTGAGAGTCTGATTTCGACAGGGCCTACCAGTGAAGCTCTAGTGGTCGAGGTACGCCCTTTATTTATTTTATTTTTTATCCTCTCGCTTGGTTTAAGCCGTGAAAAATGTCACTGAGTTTTGACGTCCTGTTCTCAGATCCTGCTGCAGGGTTCGAACCCAGGCGTGCGGTGGGAATACACGCTAACTAAAGCCAAAGCAGAGAAGGTAACCAAGCCCAAACACAAATATACATGGGCTGTGATTCGCTCCGAGTGCTCTGCTACTTGTGCCGGAGGTACACACACAAACACTTGGCAGTGTCCTTTCTAGTGTCTATACGCATTTTAATGTCACCTTCGTAAACGGTATTGTTTAGTCAATCACCTAGTAGTGACCTCTAGGGTCTTTAGATGTGCCTTAATTAGTGTTCTTTCCTACAACTCCGTTCCCATCCTGTCCGTGGAAAGCAGAAGGGTGGGACACTGTCCCCTTGTACACGACCCTATAATTACTCGGTACCTTGCAGTTAGAGCAAGATTAGTACCTACATAATAGTGCACTTCAAATATGAGCTTGAAAAGAACACAGGCAACCAAAGGAAAAATACGATTTCTGGCTAATTAATATAAACACTTAGCTCTAATTCTTCTAATTCAGTTCAATTGGGTCTCTTATTTTGCTTTTGCTTTTATGTGCTAGCGTCATAATCTCTGGGGAAATGTCAAGATGATTGTTCTGGATTTGTTTTGTCACTGGTTTGTTCACATAAGTGTGGTCACCTGTAGTCGTTGTATTAGAAGATTATTAGAAATATGCATCAATAATGGATGTGTAAATATGCATTAGTAGGCTTATTAGTAAGGAATGTTGTCTGGATGGTAAAATATCCCCTTCTTCCCTCTTTTAGGTGAGATGAAAACGAAGGCAGCGTGTTACAAGGATCAGAGAGTCCAAGTGAATACTTCCTACTGTAACTCCAAATCTAGGCCCAAAACCGGCACTGTTTCCTGTAACACCCAACCCTGCCCCCCTAGGTAATCCCGTTGTTATACACCAGGTAAAATATCACTACAGAAAATGTAATTTGTGCCCTGTAAAAGCAAATTAGCTCAAATGAGAAGCAACTGCGCTAATTTGAAAAATAACTGAAATTGATTGCCAAGAGGTGGGTGGAGCTAAAACACTGGATAATTCTGATTGGTTATCCATTGTCACGTCATAAAGCTGCATTCATGTCTTTTCAGGTTAGGATTTTATTTCCACAGATATTTAGCTATTTTGAAAACCCAAAACAGGATGCACAAAATGTGTACATGCACAGTATATGCTTGATGGGGGGGGGGGGGGGGGGGGGGGGGTAATGGCACCCAGGGTGTCATCTATGTCACTTAAGGCAGCGTAAAGGAGTTGCATTGTCTTTATAGTTTGCATTCTATTTTTGTTTTTATTTATTTTTTATTTAAATACATGCACATTTCATTTAATTTAGACACAGTGACACAGATCACGTCCATTCCCGAACTTTTCACGTGTTATATAGGAATAAACCGCTTCCATAATGGATTTCTCTCTCTCTCTCCCTCTGTCTCTCTCTCTCTCTCGCTCTCTCTCTCACACACACACACACACACACACACACACACACATATTCCCCACGAAGTCTCAGCATGTCCAGTATTTTTACACATTACATCATGGAAATGAGAACATGATCACATTTAAAACCTGACATCAGCAAGATCTCAGTTTACAGTGCAAAAGACACACACACAAACTCACACACACACAGTGAGGGCATATGCACATAGATACGTCTCAGATCCTCCTGTACTCGAGTGTCTGAGGTGCAAATCCTCCTCTGCATTCAGTCAAAGGTCACGAGTTTTTCTTTAGCGCTTTCTGTCTCCTTATGACAGGAAGAAAAATGTTCCGGATTGATGGACGGATAGATAAATCTACTGAGAGACAGGCAGATGACCACACATACGGACTGATAAAGAGGCAGACAGGTGGACAGATAAAATAGATAGAAATTCGGACAGACTGATTGACAAATACACGTTTTGAGAACTATACAGATAGAGAGAGACGGGCAGCCATCAAGAAGTGTAGACTTCTAAAAATAGAGAGACAAACAAATTGACAGACAGATTTATTGGTGCGCAGACAGATTAGCAGACACCGAGACAGTCGATGTATTAGATGAACAGACTTTTTGTTGTGTGTGTGATGATGCAGGTGGAGCGTGGGAGAATGGCGTGTGTGTAGTCATACGTGCGGTTCGGGGGAACAGAGTCGGCAGGTGCGGTGTGTCCAGACAGCCGGTCACACTCGGGTAAAGGCGTTGATTGATGAGCTGTGCATCCAGCCTGCGCCTGCACGCACGCAGAGGTGTAACACACACTCGTGCCCACCTGTGTGGAACGTCGGCACCTGGACTCAGGTAAGGACACACACGTGCACACGTACATACCTTCTCAAACCTCACACATGATGATGATGATGATGAGGATGTTTATGTGTGTGTGTGTTTGTCAGTGTTCACGCAAATGTGGCAACGGTGTGCAGAGGAGGGCAGTTGTGTGTGTCCTCAAGACTCCGGGATCGCGTGACCTCGTGCTCCCAGACAGCGAGTGTGTGATCGAGCCCAAACCACACAACCTGGAGCACTGTGTACTCAAACCATGCCCAAGAACACACACCACACACTGGACCTTCAGTCACTGGCAACAGGTATGGCAGACAGGCAGACAGACAGACAGGGAGTTGGGTAGCTAAATAATTCGACAGTTGGCACATGACAGAGAGACACGTATAAATAAATGACAGAGAGACACGTATAAATACATGGACAATTACAGATTGCGAGAAGCGCAGACCAGACAAGCAGAGAGACACACAAACACATACATACAGACAGGGAGACGGATGAAAAGGCAATAGGTTAAGGACATTAGTACATATTAGGCATTTAAGACAGACACAGATAGTAAATATCTAAATATCTAAAAATACTGATAAGACAAATAAAACATTTAAGTAAAAATGTTTATAAATAAAACATAAATAAAACAAACAAACATATAATGTAGGAGAACATTGCTAGAGGACAGACAGACAAGTGCGTAAGAAGACTGAACAAGGAAGACATTCGTACACAGACTGACTTACAGACCAAGAAAGACAAACAGCACCACTGACTATAGGAGTACAATAATAAACACATATGAACGTTTTACTCTTCACATTAGAGGTGCAGCTGTTCATGGTAGCCAATGTGTGTGTGTGTGTGTGTGTGTGTGTGTAGTGTTCAGCGACATGTGGTGAAGGTGTACAGCTTCGTTCTCTGCAGTGCATAGAGAAGGACATGATGGGAAAACACAGAACGCTCTCGGAAAAGCAGTGCCAGCACATCGCCAAACCAGCAGGTGAACTGCAGAGAGTGTGTGCCCAACCGGACTGCATCAACACACACCGCTCTCACACACCACAGTGGTATACATCAACCTGGTCTCAGGTGCACATACACGCACACAAACACACACACACATGACGTTACAATACTGTATATAAAACTCATTAAAAAGTGTGTGTGTGTAGTGTACAGTGTCATGCGGTGGTGGTGTCCAGCTCCGCTCTGTCCAGTGTCTCCTCCACAGACGGCACACATCCACTTGTTCCCTGCATCTGAAACCGGCCACGTCTCAAATCTGCAACACCAACTTCTGCCCTCAGCAGCACCGAGGTATGCGTGTATATTTCTGTCTCTCTCTCACTCTGTCTCTCTCTGTCTGCCCATATGACTGCCTTTTTATGTCTGTCTGTCTGTATGTCTATCTGTCTTTCTATCTATCTATCTATCTATCTATCTATCTATCTATGTTAATGCTAGGGTTTGGGTAAGAGTTCAATTTTATTGATTCCGATTATCGATTCCCATTTTCGATTCCATTGAAGTAAAAAACTATAAAAAAACATTAATATATCAATATCGATAATTATATCAATAATATAACAGTCAAACATTAATATATCAAGCCAGTTTGACATATACATGGTCCATCTTGTAAACCGATGTTTAGATTAACCACATAAGGTCCTGGAAGATTGGATGCACGGAAGGTCCTGGCAGATTGCCAGGTGAAAAAAAATGCACCAAGGAATCGATGAGGAATCGTAATTTTAGTTTTATCCGATTCCTAAACTTAAGAAAGTGATTTTCATTTCCCAACACTTTTGGCTATAATCTGCTTATCTATCTATCTATCTGTCTGTCTATCTATCTATCTATCTATCTGTCTGTCTGTCTGTCTGTCTGTCTATCTATCTGTCTGTCTGTCTGTCTGCCTATCTACCATTCTAGTCTATCATTCTATTGTATCTCTCTATCTATCTATCTGGTATCATTCTAGTCTATCTATCTGTCTGTCTGCCTATCTATCATTCTAGTCTATCATTCTAGTGTATCTATCTATCTATCTATCTATCTATCTATCTATCTATCTATCTATCTATCTATCTATCTATCTGGTATCATTCTAGTCTATCTATCTATCTGTCTGTCTGTCTGTATATCATTCTAATCTATCATTCTAGTGTGTCTGTCTGTCTGTCTGTCTATCTATCTATCTATTGTCTGGACTGTCTCTCTGTCACTTCGAAGCTGTTTCTCTGTATATGATAATGTATTCATCTATCAGACTGTTACAGGACGTGAAATCATATGTGTGCAATTGTGTGTTCCAGACACGGAATGTAAGGACACGTATAGTTGGTGTAATCTGGTCCTGCAGCACAGAGTGTGTAACCATCACCTCTACAGGACACAGTGCTGTCTCTCCTGCTCAAAAACCAACTTCTGATCTGCAGCAGCAAATCAATTTATGGATTAGCATGTTAGAATGTGACACCACACACACACACACACACACACACACACACACACACACACACACACACACACATCCACCATGTGTGTGTCTTAATGTGTGGAGCAACTCACATGAGAGAGAGATGCAGAAATGGGTGGACTTGTATTGAAGATGGTCCATGAGGAGACCAGAGACATAGAGAGAGAGAGAGAGAGAGAGAGAGAGAGAGAGAGAGGAGAGATCTGCATTTCCCTTATGTGAAAAGTGCAGCATTTAGGAAACTCTCAACACCAGAAATGGCTGTGAGTCGGTTCTGCAAATGTGTGTTGTGATGCAAGGACTTCTTTTGCATTTGCACATAAAATAAGAATGTTTTTGAATAAATAAAAAAACAGAAAGAAGAAGAAAAAAAAAACATTTCTTTAGGAGAATGTTCGGCTTTGTGCGGTGAAGCATCCGTTTTATAATTTACACTGTTTGTATAAAAAAATTAAAATAAATTGTGTGAAATAAATGCCGTGGTTTCTGTTTATGTTAAGGGTGAAATAAAGAAGTGTATTGTTTCAATCATTTCAATCAATTATTATTAAATGGGGCACGGTGGTTTAGTGGTTAGCACGTTCGCCTCACACCTCCAGGGTCCGGGTTCGATCCCCGTCTCGGCCATGTGTGTGTGGAGTTTGCATGTTCTCCCCGTGCCTCAGGGGGTTTTCTCCGGGTTCTCCGGTTTCCTCCCTGGTCCAAAAAAACAGGTAGGTTGATTGGCACCTTGGAAAATTGTGCCTAGTGTATGAATGTGTGTCAATGTGTGTGTGCCGTGCGATGGGTTGGCATTCCATCCAGGGTGTATCCTGCCTTAATACCCATAGACGCCTGAGATAGGCACAGACTTCCCGTGACCCGAGGGAAGATCGGATAAAGCGGTAGAAGATGAATGAATGGTTTCTGTTTATGTTAAGGGTGAAATAAAGAAGTGTGTTGATTCAATCATGCTGTTTTCCCCCACTGATGATAGTAGCGCAATGTAATCGCACACAGTTTTACCATCTGGGTCAATCTTTGTCAAATCACCTAAAGGCCTACAGACCGGACCAGATCAGATTTACATAGTGATTTACATTGTGATTTAGCCTTAAGACATGCAGGTGTGGAGGGGGTTCAGGAAAAGAGGAAATGGGAGGCAGTGTTTTTGTCTCTAGCGCTATCGGAAACCGCCGTCTTTATACTGTTGTCCGAAATCTTGGTGAACACATTCATTCGCCTGCTTTGTACCGCAACGAGTTTTGAAAATACACTTGCTGATGGACTGTTTCCCATCCTGCAGTAAAACATCTAATCAAGAAAAGCTGTTTCGCCAAAACTAAAATGACAAAATTATTGTTAGCGAGTACATTTGATTGCATCTGTCTGAGCTTAACTGCTACGAGTTTAACTGCCAAGCACAATATAGGGATTAGCGAGTGACTGAGAACGGTTAAGTGATTTCAGACGCAGCATCTCTCAAGGCTTTCATCGCTCTACTTTACAGCAGTGAAACTACACACGTGTGATACTCCGTTCTATACGATCTGCAGTTTAAGTTATAGAAGATCCACGGATGCTAGTTTTATTTTATTTTATTGTTGTTTCTAAATCTGCCATTATTCATTTTTATTGTAAAAAGGTATAGAAGACGTGGCATTTACTAATTTCCAAACTGCACTTGAGATAGGAATTTTAGCAAGACCATATAATATAAAAAAAGAAATAATAATAATAATAATAAGACCATATAAAATATAAATATATATATATATAAGTTTGTACAGGGCACGGTGGCTTAGTGGTTAGCACGTTCGCCTCACACCACGCCAGGGTCCGGGTTCGATTCCCGTTTTCGCGGCCATGTGTGTGTGTGGAGTTTGCATGTTCTCCCCGTGCCTCAGGGGGTTTTTCTCCGGGTTCTCCGGTTTCCTCCCGGTCCAAAAACATGCACGGTAGGTTGATTGGCCTCCTTGGAAAATTGTCCCTAGTGTATGAATGTGATGTGTGTGTGTCCTGCGATGGGTTGGCATTCCATCCAGTGTGTATCCTGCCTTAATGCCCATAGACGCCTGAGATAGGCACAGACTCCCCGTGACCCGAGGGAAGATCGGATAAGGCGGTAGAAGATGAATGAATGAATGAAAAGTTTGTACCCAGGAAGAAATGCAAAACACAGATGTGTACTGACTTACTTTGATTTGGATTTATCCAATTTTGTGCATAAGATTTCTTCATGCTTAATTGCAACCTCATAATAAACATAATTTTCTGCACTTTGAATACCCTATTGTTTTTATGATTACTATTTATTTATTTATTTTATTTTTTCATGTCCACATGATATGCCCCCGACAAACTTTGCATGATAAATAAATAAACATAAAAAATATTCCTATTGATTCCATATTGACATATTTATGTTTATCCTATTTACAAATATTTTGGGGGGATTCTTATGTTTAATGCTTTTAATGTTTTGTTTTTTGTTTGTTTGTGTTTGTTTTTCCCAGTGGACGCGACTTCATGCGTTTATATCAGCCTCCAAAAAACACTTTTTAAAAACTAATTTCAAACATAAACAATTGAGTGGGGTGGGGGGGAATTTTATTTGGGGTGAAAAAAAAAAAAAATAAAACTATAAAAACACATTTGGTGGTTGTTGTTTATTTGTTGGAGAAATAAAATAATAATAATAATAATAATAATAATAATAATAATAATAATAATAATAATAATAAAAACACCGTCGCTTAAATTCTTTCAGTATAAAATTACAGTCTAAAATGTCTACAGTAGCTTTTGTGTGGACCTGACTGCCCTCTAGCGGCCTGCTCTGTAAATGAAGCCTCTTTCCGGCCCAGGAGGAGGAGAAAGGAGGAAAGATGGCGGCCGGAGCCGAATCGGCCAGTAGTGGCGGCCGCACTAGCGGCTCGTCGGTGGCTCTGGAAGCGAGTTTGGACCGCCGATTTCAGGGAGTTACGAACACGATGGAGTCCATACAAAGCCTGTCTTCCTGGTGCCTGGAGAATAAGAAGCACCACGGGGCCGTAGTGCGCTCCTGGATGAAGTGGCTCAAAAAATGTGAGTCTCCTCGGCTTGTACACAAACACTAAGCAGGTCCCCTGTAGCGCTCGTGTGTGTGTGTTTGGGTTTTTGTGGCGTCTGTATTGTGGGTTTTTTTCATGCAAAATGCAGCTCGTCCTCGGTTTTCCACTGTGCACTTCTCATTCTTATTGTTGCACGGAGATTTAGGGGGATATTCCGGCGTGTATACAGCGTGAGAGCTGCTAGCATGCTATATACAGCTGGCCTTTGGCTTCCAGGCCGGGTTTTTTTTTTTTTTTTTTAAAGCAGGACACTTTTGCAACATTGATCTGCGGTTTGCATTAAAAATGCAATCCTTAATGTTAACCTTTAATGTTCTTTCTTTTTTTTTTTTTTTTAATTATTCCATTTTTGCAGAGACCACACCAATGCTTGCTGATGTCTGTATTTATAAACGGTCCGATTTGTTTAATAAGTTCTCGGAGCTGGAGAAACTCCTGCTGTTCCCTTTTTATTGGTCTAGGAAACGAAAGTGACACGGTGACCCAGAATGCACCTGCGAGCACGTTTTACAAGACCTCTGGAAAGGGTTTTTGGGGTCAGACCCTTGAAGACGCTTTACGTGGGATCACGTGGTCTCCAGGCCCTGTTTGGAAGTGAACTGACATGTTTACGCCGGTCATTGTGGGATTTGTGTTCTGCTTATAGACTTGTGCAGTTGTAGCTATAAGACATTATATAGTCTACATCAGGGATCACCAACCTTTTTGTAACTGAGAGCTACTACATGGACACCGAGTCATATTGAGGGCTAAGGGCTACCAGTTTGAAATTACTCCTCTGAAATAACAAATTTACCTTTAGTTATATATTATTATTATTATTATTATTATTAATGATACTCATTTATCTATGTAAATACACTTGACAGTGACTATCAACAACGAATTAACTACATTTTACATTATAGACGCATCTCACTGATGAGTTGTGCACTTTTTATAGCAAGCCTGAGAGCTATCATCATGCTACCTTGGGGGCTACCTGGTGCCCACGGGCACCACGTTGGTTGGTGACCCCTATAACGTTTACTTACAATTGAGGGTTAAGGGCCTTGCTCAAGGGCCCGCAAGTGGCAACTTAGTGGTGGTGGGGTTTGAACCCGTGATCTTCCCGTCCAGAGGCCAACCACTGGGCTACACACCTCCCTATAAGACAGTATATAGTGTTCGATGAGCTTCATAACACAAAAAAAATACATAGTGTTTTTTCTTTTCTTTTCTTTTTGAATCCCAAACATTTCCCGTCTTTCTTGGAAGTGCCTTCAATCTGCATCAACTTTTCCCTTCATGGACATTTCTCTCAAAAACTCGGTGCTTGTTGGGAAAATCGCCCTCGGTAAACACCGATGTGGGATACACTGCACTCTACTGCACTCTTTGTGGGAAACAATGCACACTTTAAAGCAGCATAGCTTTATATTAAGACAATCGTACATCTTTTTGCGGGCCGGTGATCATAGTCAGGTATATCCGATGTACAATTCTGTCGTAGCTAAATTTGTATATGTAGCTACTTTTTAGTTGTAAGTAGTGGCATAATTACGGTTACTGATTGGTTAGTGGTGGAGTGTCATGACTGGTTGAGTCGTGTGATCTAGTGTAGTGATGAACCGAGATCAGTGAGTATCGACGTGACTGAGCTTAGCGATTTGATCAAGGTATGGGATTGGTTGCGTTTCAGTAATAATGCTTAAAAAAAAAGTGTTAATATTCTATTGACCAATATAACAATTGACCCGAAAGAGAAATCCAAATCGGGGTTGCTGTTTTTTCCCCACTACGCTTACGCTCTCACTTCTTACCCGTAGAGACTTTTGTACACTTTCACAAAGTCTGGGATTTTGTGGGTTCAGAGTGTATGAGTTTCTAATTATACCAAGCAGGTTCTAACGGACATCAGTTTCTTATGTAAGGTTGATATACAGTCATTATCGTGTCGCCTAAAACTGGGTAAGGAACAGCCGGACTCTGATACTTATGTCCGATGGTAGAACACTGTTTCATTGCGCACGCCATACACCGTGACCCAACTAAACACGGCAGCAAAACACAAGGTAGTTCAATCGCCCCTGCAAGATTGCAGATGATAGACACGTCGCGTTTCGTGTTCGTCAAGCAGAAATGCTAGAAACCATCGGGAACACTGGTGCAGACATTTTAATGTCTGGAGAAGTCTGGCCAGGGAACTTATCTTCAGGGACATGTTTGCATCTGACCTGCCCCAAAGACCGGCCCCCGCAGCAGGACAGGTGGAAGTAATAGTTTTGGCCTTGATCTCGTCATCCTTATGCTTGTCTGAAATAGACCATAGGGACAAAAGGGTTTGCAGCAAGCTACATCTACAGAAGAGTTGTTTGGTTCGGCAAGGTGTTTGGAACAACCTATCTGCCGAACGTCTACAAAAAATATGCAGTTGATTCCAGATTCTGTTCGTTTTACGTTTCATTGTGTTACTTGATTAAATAGAATTCCCACGTAAATGACATTTAGAAGACTTTGATGACTCGTGTTACATGATCCTAACATCAGCGTTAACCAAGTTTTTCGCATATGTTTCGCTTGCCTCGAGGATTCAGTCACACATCTAGCTGAAGATGAATTCGAGTCAGACACAAGGCTTCAGTGTTTTCAAAGCCATTCCCCAGGCCCGACGCAATCGGGATTCATTTCATAGCGCAGGAAAAAGAGGACGCGGCGGTAAGATTAGTAGTCCAAACAATGATTCGGAACAGGCCTGGTCACATAACGGAGAGAGGCTGCTTTTCAAAATAACACTTGAAGTGATTCCTCCGCCGTTATTTTAAGCGCACACATTTTCAGGGGACCCATCGTCTATGTAGCCTGCTGTCTTCCCAATCTTTCTTTCTGTTTTTGTAAAATATTTAGAGAGCCATTCTTTTTTTGTTTGTTTGCAAGTAGGAGTGCCTTGTAACGATCCAATACACAATGAATTGCAGAATCCTCAGCCCATGTTCCCCGGTTATGATCGCCACACTTAAGCAATCGCACACACGAGAATGTTCCAGACTGTGTAGTTTGAGTGACCTTGTTTTTGTTGTTGTAAACAGGAACTGCTGACTCATCTGCCTGCAAGGAGGCGTTTAAATATTACAGGAAAAAGCAATAACATCCGAACAAACACCGCCGGTGTAGCATACTGGAACGAGACCCACTTGGCGTGATCTAACGATAGCCATGATGTAGTGCAGAGGTTGGTTTGAAATGCAGAGAAGTGCTCAACCTGCCAAATCCTGATAGTAACTTGTTTTATTCCGTTGACTCCGTTGAACAGGTTTTTAACCTTGTACATCTTACTTGAATTTTCTTCTTTTTATTTTTGAATAATAAAAACTAGATCCCGACATGAAGATAGCCAAAGAAGCTGAGATGTCGTAAGGAAACCAAAAAACAAACCTAACTACACGGCTATATTTTACTCTAGTAACTTAAACAAGTCACGTGATACTTTCTCAATATTCCAGATCAATAAAACTAAGTCTAATCCGGATTTACTGGATAATCTTGTCGAATGAAAAATATCCTGTGACCCCTGAAAAGGTAACAAAAGTGATAATAAAATAAAACCAGCGACCGTAGGATATTTTTCTGGCTGGATTGTGGACTGTAGGGCATCTTAGCTTGTACTATTTGTTACTTATTTGCAATATATGTAAAAAGAAAACAGCTATATTCAGACCTTTGCACTTGACGATGGTTTCAAATCTATATGCGGAAAATATGATTTCCTATGGGTCAGTTCAACCTAGCCATTTATATCGTTTGTTTAATTGTACGAAATAAGAAAAAAAAAAACAGAAGGATCAAATAAAGTCATTAGCATTTCTGAGGTAATTCTTTTATTAGCATTAACATTTCTTGAGGGACTTTATGCCTCCATATGTTCCAGTGTGGGAATTTAAACCTACTTCTGTTTCTGCACTGAAATATTTAAAGTATATGATTGTACCAGTGAAATCCGTTTCCGAAGCCAAGAAAGATTTCTGATTGCTAAACACTTTGTGGCGGAAGGTCATGCTGCAATGCGGTAGAGAGTCTGGCTGCTGTGAAGGAAGACGTGTGTTACTGTAATACTGCCTTTTGAATGGCTGAATCGTACCGGGTCGTCTTGCTTAAAAGAATTAACAATGTTTTAATGTCTCGTACATGCACAGTGTCTAGAGTGTTTTGCTACAAGATAGACATACTATGGTATTTCTCATTTTCAGTGTTCTGAAAGAGACTTGCTTAGTGACTTGCTGCAGTGGTTCTAGCTGTGTGGAGAGTCGATTACAAATCTCGCCTTCATTTAAACCATTGATTAAACGTTCTGTAGTCCTTCTGTCATTGTGAGAAATGTTTATATTGTATACATTGTGTCATAGAATTACATAACAGAAAATCCTTTCGCTTGTGGATAGTAGTCGATGTCAGAAGGCTTTGCTTCAAGCTGTAGTGTTTTGATGGGTGGCAGTAAGACTTGTACACCAAGCTTCAATGGAACATGTATCTGCTGTATGGTAGAGGCAAAAGGCCTTTAAGTGTGTTCGAAAGGCTCAAACGATGCAAGGCTTCACCGTGTGGCAGAGGGTCTTGCTGTATTCAGATGGTCTTGCTATGCAGGCATAGAAAGGGCATGTTGCTGGAGTTTTAAAGTAGGAGTAAAGGATTGCTGGCAGGGTGCATTTGTGCTTTTGTGGGGTTTTTTTTAAGCTTGGACTATGTTTACGGCTGTTTGTGCACCTACAAAGGTATTGCTAGTTGTTTTTGCTGCTTTTTTGGAGTGGCCGGGCGTGTTTGTTGGTAGCATCGCCACAAATACTAAAGATCTTGTTTAATAGATATAACTACTAACCTGCCAGCTTTTTACATCTATGCAGGGAGGGGTTAGCTTTGTGGAGCGAGGAGGGAGGGATTAGCTCTGTGGAGGGAGGGGATAGCTCAGATATTAAGGTGCTGGACTGCGGGATCAGAAGGTCGGGAGTTCAAGCCCTGGTATTGCCAAGTCCCAACTTCCAACCAAACTGGGATATGGTTGGGTATGCAGGGATATGATGGGAGGTGGTAGCGCAGTGGTCTCTGGACCGGAAGATCAAGGGTCCAAACCCCACCCCCACAAGCTGCGACTCGTGGGCCCTTGAGCAAGGCCTTTAACCCTCAATTGCTCAGTTGTAAGTCGCTCTGGATAAGGGTATATGTAAATATGCAAGAAACCAATTTCACTGTGCTGTAATGTATATGTGACAAATAAAGGCTATTTATTCTTCTTCTTTTTCTTCTATTACTTTAGAATATTACTTGTTATTTACTTTGAGTTATAAGAGATTTCACCTAATGTGTCTGACAGACACATAAATGTCAAGAAAAACATTCGAAAATTATCCTTATCCCCGCCATTGTTTTGAATTTTTATTTACAAGACATTTGTACAGTATGTGAAAAATGTTTCTTTATTTTTAAGCAAATAGAAGTTTAAGGAAATGTTCTATAATTGTATTTAACTATACTTGGCTATATGATTTGATTCTAATTATACCATTTTTACTATTCTAAAATATTTAAGGATTGTTCTCTATTAGAAGGTGTAATTCTAACATTGTTTTGGTTGGCTTCTGTGTTTATAGCGGATGCCAATCACCGGTTGAATCTCTTCTACCTCGCTAATGATGTCATTCAGAACTGCAAGAGGAAAAACGCGATCATTTACCGCAGCACATTCGCCGAAATCCTTCCCAATGCCGCTCTGCTGGTCAGGTCTGTGTGTACGAGAGGAAAATGTTCGTTAAATGAATTTGCTGTAGTTCAAATCTAAATTCCTGTATTGTTTGGCTATAGGGATGCAAAAGTGCGCAAGTCTGTGGAGAGAATCTTCAACATTTGGCAGGAGCGGAGTGTTTACGCAGAGGAGCTAATCACAGAGCTGAAGACAAATCTTCACAAAAAAGAAACGGCACCCCCTTCAGGTAAATTTCAAACTTACAATTATTTAGCACAAGTTATTTGTAGCAATGCTGTATTGTTTTTTTTGTTTTTTTTTTTCCCCCTTCATATTTTTGCTCTTCTTGCATCTCCAGTTACTCCTAAAGCTGCCCTCAAGTCCAAGATCGTAGCAGAGTTTGCTGTAAGTCTCTTGAATAATAATATTTGATTCTTCCTGCTTGCCCCAAAATAAGTCTGTTTGTGATCTGTTCACACTTTAGCCTCCGGCGTTTATCGAGCGCCTGTCGGCGTACAAGCGCTTTGTGGAGGAGAGCGAACTAAAGGAGAAACAACTCGCCGCTCTGAGAATCGACGTCTGCAGCACCGAAGCCCTCAAGCATCTCAAAGGTGTGTACGATTATCCTTCTTTACCGATGACGGTTTCATCATCGGCGTAGCTGTTCTTAAACGTTAATTAAATATCGTCCCAAAAACGTGTTTATTTTTGTTGTTTTTTTTTGGTCCAGATAAAGCAGGAGGAAATAAATTCTCAAAGGATTTTGAGGAAGGCAGCACAAAGCTGCAAGAGGTTGTGACGTTCCTGGAAGGACAAAAGGAGGCCGGACCGGCGCTGCTCGAGGCCCTGGGGAATGCTGATGTTTTTTACGAAATGCAGTACAAAGAGGTCAAAATTGTCGCTAATGTAAGCAAAAACAGCGTTTAACCCTTGACTAAGGAGTGACTTGTTACTTTTATTGTCAAACGAATGAAAGTTAAATCTGTGCTACAACAGAATAAGATATTGCTGCATGTTTGTTGATCTCTGCTCAGGCGTACAAGACGTTTGCGAATCGTGTTTCGAATCTGAAACGCAAATTGGACGCCCTAAAAGCCACACTGCCTGATGTCGAGTCTCCGGTTCCTTCCCCCTTGGAGGATGCGCCCTCACCCTCCGGCTCGGAATCACCCTTTCATGTATTGGGACGCAGCCAACGAACAAAAGACGAGAAAGACAACATAGATGTGGAGGACATGGACATGTCCGATGAAGAGACCGCACACAACACAAGTATTTTTGGTGTGCCTTTTGTTTTTGTTTGTTTGTTAGTAACGTTTACCCTGTATTCATATTCGAGTGCTTTTCTTTATTTATTTTTTATTTCAGACGAAGACAAAAAAGATAAAGCACCTCAGTCTGCAGTTTCCAAAGCCACCAACGCAACAGCGGCCAAATCCCCTACTATAGCTCCTGCGACAAAAACAACACCAGAGCCCTCAGTAGTTCAGACAACATCCTTGTCTACAGTGACCACGCCCACTAGCACCCTCAGCACCGCCCCTTTAAATCTGGCTAATGTGGATCTGGGGAAGATTAGCTCTATTCTGAATAGCATCACTAATGCCATGAAGAACACAGGTGAGCAAAATGATGTATCATGTTTTGCCTAATAATTACAAAAATATTTTTTTAGAAAACATAATGTATTTAAAATGCTGTCATTTCTGTATTGTATTTATGGGCTACTTTAAAAGAGGAATGTGTGTTATTGCATTTAATGAAGTATAATCATTATTCAGTAAATCTGTCTAAATCTTCCTGGGTTGTTTTGTTTATTACAACACAGGTGTAAGCCCAGTATCCCGCCCTTCTCCGGGAACTCCCACTACTCAAGCAGGCCACACCCCCGTAGTTAAAAACACACCGACTGTTGCACCTGCAGCACCCAATCCGCTGGCCACTATCCTGTCGAAAGTGGATATTTCGCCGGAGGGAATCCTGAATGCTCTTACAAAGACTCACACACACCCTGGTAACAACGCGCAATCCAGGTCTCACACACATTTCACACACAAACACTTTGTTCGTTTGTTCATAAGCTCTTTTTCCTTTTTCATTCAGGGTTGTCGTCTTTGCTTTCCTCTGCCCGGGCCGGTTCTCTCACCTCTCCAAACTCCGCCCCCTCTTCTTCTGCTGTCACCACGGCAACAGTAACGGCAACCGTAACGACGACCACCACAACACCAACGCCACCGTCCACCCCGAAGACTCCGAAAGCTCCGGAAAACAACAGCTTGAACTTTGAGCCAGAGCAAGAGCGACTGACAGAATGGGAAATGGACAGGGAGAAGGAAAGGGAGAAGGACAGACAGGAAGTCGTGATGCCAAGCTTAGAGTCAAAAATCAACAACTTCCTGCAAGTGAATCCCGGCTTCGCAGGCGTATTCGAGACAGAAAGTAACAGCCCGCTCCTTGTGGGCGGAGACGCCACGCCTGTGAGAGATGAAAGGGGCGGGACGCCGACGCAGGACGAAATAGTCGACAGCCCGCCCCGCGTTATGGGCCACAAAACCCACGGGGTCTCTTCCTGGGGCACCGAAGACAACCGGAAAGACCGGGACTATCGAACCCTGTCAGGAAAGAGTGCTGTGAAAAACAAAGAGCAAGAAGTAGGAAAGAGGAGGAGTGAAGCATCCTCTGGCCACGCCCCCTCTTCCACTTCCTCTCTGTTCTCCGCGCAGGAATTGCCCACAAAAGCCAAAACGGAAGGAAGACGAGCTAGTGTAGGAGCTCATAGAGAAAAAGTCAAGGAGGATAAAGGAGGGAAGAAATCGGCAAAGAAACAGGAATTGATAGGCGGAGACAACGAACGCTATCATCGCATTGAAACTGTGGTTACTGCGGCAACCGGCGATGAAGCCACATCCATAGATCAGCTTGGCTACAGTAACCGCATCCAGACAGTCGAGAGCATTCGCGTGATTGGTCGAGGCCCCAGAAGGTCCAGTGGTGCAACCAGAGGCAGTGGGGTGTGGTACGAAGAGGCAGAATTTATAGAGGCCCCACCTATGCCTCACCCTGGAAACCATGGCCCTGATTCTGAAGACCATGCCACATCTGGCCCAGTTCACTTGCTTCTTCCCCAGGGGCAATACTCATCACCTCCCCCTCCCTTTTTCCCTCTTTCTCAAGCCCCGGCCCCTCCTCTTCATCCTCATCACATTGCTCCTCCACCTCTACCTCCCTTGGCCCCTTCTAGGGACTTCCCTCAGTCCCCTACTACTTCTGTCGTGATGGTGGGCGGTGTTCTGGTCCCCATTGATCGAGTTTTGCCCCTCCCACCTGCTAATCTTCGTCCAGATGTGGTCGGAGCCCACGGGGAAGGGGGTATCGCTTCTAAAAGTTCTAGGAGTAAATCTAACTCCATGCGCCCCCTTCATCGTCCACTACTCGGGCAAAGCCCAAGCTCCCTTTCCCCAACTACACCCACAACCCCTAACTCCTCCAGAGAGCCCCGCCCTCTTTTACCCTCCCCACCCCGACCGCTTCTACGCTTGCCTACACAGAGGCTTCCGTTGCCCCTCCCCCTTTCCCGAGAGCCCTTGTTGCCAGGTGCAAAGCGACCTGGGCCCGCCTACCGTGGTGGATCGTTACACGGGCCCAAGCGACCCTTTTTGCCTCCCCGCTATTAAAGATTACAACACATGTCTAATCAGACATGTGCATTTGCATAGGCTTAAAGTCACATGATATCGGCCCTTTCCCCAGTTTGGTTTCCCTTAAAGCCCCATAGGCAAGAGGGTGGGAATGAACTAGGAGAGAAAGGAAGATGAACAGGGAGAGAAAAGGTGGTTATTCTGATAATTTCCTCTTATTTGTGTGTGTGTGTGTGTGTGTGTGTGTGAGAACACAACTAGATTGTTCTAGATCTAGATCTGTAATTAAGAATGTAAATAGAGGATTTCTCTCTCTTCTGTGTGGCTTTTGCATTCCTGCTCTCAAACTCTGTTACTCTGTCTGTAAACACATTTAACTTCTGCTTCACACATGTATAATTATCTGAAATCTGCGTTCACACTAGAAATCGGCAAGTCACTCGCAGTCGGTCACGATTTACGAGTGCGGTTTGTACAGCTTCGTTTCCTTTTTCCGAAATGAAAGCCAAACGGCCCGATTCCACTTTTCTAAATGATGTTACTTTTGCTTTAAACTTCTTCGAGTGCACTTGGAATTGGAGACAAACGCAAGCAGATACTAGACAGTAGTTGTGGGCGGGGCTTTGTCACTTGCTAACGTGAACGCAGGCTTATTGTTGCTCAACAGCTAGGATATATATATATATAAAAAACACCACAACTCAATGCTTCCTTTTTTCTACTTCCTGTTCTTTAACATTTTTTTTTTAGTTCTGGCATGTATTATTAATAATAAAAGCCCTGTGTTGAGAAATAAGAATGATCAGGGGCTTACAATTCTTTATGAATTCTTTATCAATACTTATGGTATTTTTTTTTTTTTGTTTTTTGTGTTTTTTTTTTTAAAGAAATGTGTATGTGGACTGTGCATCTTTTTTTCGATTTAAAAAAGTCTCTGAACCTGTACACAAGCAAGCTAAGTGTACGATTGATGTGGAACATAACTAATTATTACATACAATATGCAGTTAGTGTATTTGAGCCAACCTTATGTCCCCCTTCCCCTAGCCTTTTTTGTTTGTTTGTTTGTTTTAAGAACACATTGCATGGGGATAAAGAACTCCTGCAACGTGTATACGCATTATAAGGCTTCACATCCTCGTTATAGCTACGAATGAGACAGTAATGCAAGATTTGACAAGCGAAAAAGTAACTGTGATCAGTAGAATTTACTATCACGTGGCTATCCCATAGTGGATACCGTTTTTTAGGAATCTGATTGGATGGTAAATCAAATGGAGTTCTTTTTCAAAAGGTCACAATTTTCAAGCTGAAATCTGTCTCGCGCTTTTCTATTTTCTGTCAAGTTCCGTTATCCACCTGTCTTGGGGTTTACTTTGTGTTTTGTTGCTATCCGTATGCAGAAAGCTAGTTGGAATGTTCTTCTGCCAGCTAGTTTACCACGACACTGAGATTTTCAGTTCGCCACGTCTTTCTCTACGAATGGAAAACCTTTCATTCAGAGCAGCAACGTTACCATCCTGTCTTTAGTTTGTTTCAATAAAAGCTAGTTAGCGTCAACTCTTCACTCGCTAGCCAGTATGATGCTACATGCTAGCTAGTTCCTTCAGTCTGCTTGAAAATGGCAGCCTAGTTAAATTAGAGTTAAATAAATACATTTTCCGTAGAGGCATATGATCTTACTTTGCTGGTCATTAAGCATGCCGGCTAATTTTTTTTAAACAGGAATTACCACACATTTTCAATTGGACAAGGGTGTTCCGAAGAAAAAAGGTATCTTCACACGGGTGTAATTGTGTGTGTGTATACAAGCTGACAGATTTTTACCTTTAGATGTGTATAAAATACTTTGGAATTGAAGATCACGTGTTGGAAAGAAATTCTCTGTAATTAATGTACATACTGCTTGTACAAGTAGTGGTGATTTCTCATTTTATTTCCTCCCTATTTGGGTTCATAACATGGCGAGCATTTGAGGAAATCAGTGGTGGTGATATACGGTGTCTTCTTTTGTCCTGAATGCATACACAGTTCGATTACATGCTAAAAGTTCTTGTATAAACACATGAACTGAAATAAGGAACATAATCTGTGTCTCCCAAACGCCGGACTTTGAGTTTCGGGGATTTTGTCTGATCTGTTCCCGCTATATAAGAGTGTTGGAATAACCTTCAGTCTTCGAGCATGTTCTGTAGCTAGTAATCAGGCTAGATACATTTTCTCTATTACAGAGTTCATGTTTTTGTGTCCCTTTTTTTCCTTTAGCCAAGCGTGTCGATCTATTAGAGGTAAATTATCCTCTAAGGAGGCTGTTAGGAAGCCATTGCTCAGAGGCCAAAATCTAGGTTTCTGGTTATCAGCTTATAAACACGGTGCTAAACTGGTCTAAAATTGAGTTTTATTGCTCTGACTAACTACTTCACTGACAAAACCTATTCAATGTCTGTGTGTTTGGGACACAATTTTGATAAATACCCAAGAAACATGTAAATGACCGTTATGTTCTTAATGTAGTGCTCTTTGTCAAAACGACATATATAATGTACACTCTTTATTTTACCGAATGAAATACTTTACAGATGAACAAATTTACACACACACACACACACACACACACACACACACACACACACACACACACCAATCACCACAACATTTTTTTTTTTCCATTTTTTTCCTTTTTTTTTTTTTTATCATTATACAACTGTATGGGACACCAGCTGCTCAACATATTCATGAAACCTCGTTCACACTGTTTAAACTTATTCAAACACTTATGCAGGTTTCAGTTCAGTTGATATTTTAAACTCTTAGGTGTTTGTGTTTGTTTGTTGTTTTTTTAAGGGCAAATAAGAATTCGAAAGGTTTGTTAAATCACAGCACCCATTTAGTATTTTATTTTCTGGAGAAATGGGTTTTATTGAAAACTGAGGACCTTATGCAGATTTCTTAAGAGACTCATTTCATTGGTCTTCATCCTTTCCTCCCTGGTGGATGGCAGGATTAAACAGGATTGACCAAGACAGGGCTGAGGCTTAGAAATTACACAATACCAATATCCATTTTCTTTCCGTTGTGTTGATTATCTGCGAACTGCAATGTTGATGATTAGATTATTATTCCTTTACATCAGGACATTATTTCAACCTGGATTTCTGAATATTCTGGTGATATTTCTGTAACACACATATGTTCCAGACAAGCATTTTGTAAACACACAACTTTGTCGTTTTGGCAATCGAAAGATTGATTTAGTTCTATTAGTTCCAACTGCTAATGTTATACCACACTAATACTATTTTATTTTCTTATGCATAAATTCAAATTCCTTATTATAGCAATTGCGTTCAAATGAGTCTTTAACTATAATACTTTTAGATCTGCATTGAATAATATTGCAATGCAGCTCAATTGGCATAAAAAGAAAGAAGGGCTATAGCATTAAAAAAAATAGTAAAGTGCAATATGTTATTCGCGGCTTTATTGTTTTGTTTGTTTTTTTTATAGGAAGACCTAAAATAACACGCTTGAGAATGTCGGGTTGATATATTTATTTACGTTTTTTTTTTTTTTTTTTTTTTTTTACTATTGTATGCGCCTTGTTCGTGCGTGGTTGACTCGTCCGAATGCTCCCACGCGGTTCCGTCTCGATTTCTTATTGGTCCAAAAAAAAAAAAAAAAAAAAGACCCGACCAATCATCTGTCGGCTTCGTGTTTCATTCCGGTAACATGGCGGCGCACAGAGCACGACAGGGAGCGACGCTGTAGGAATACGTAATAACAAGAAATGGTTTATTTACTCGTAAATATTTGTGTTTATTTGGAGCTTCTGGACATTTTGGAGCGATGATAGTGGGGTTGTGTTTGCGGCGAGCTGTGCGACACGAGACCCTGAGGTCGGCGTTAAGGAGCCACAGAGGCTACTGCAAGGTTATATTATTATTATTATATTATATTTCAAGTGATTTCGGTTAATTCGTCACCTCCGTGTGTGAACGTTACAGTAGGTATTATAGGAGAATTGTCCTTCCCTGCGTTTCATCCACATTCTTAAAGGCATGATCCAAATGAGGAAGCCTGCACATAGACAGGGATGTGTTGCTTTAGTTACAGGACTCCAGTGATTTCCCTGATCACTGACATAGAATGGTCCTTAAAATCTCTCTTTAGTGATGCATATTTTTATAAGACTATAATCTGTTACAGGCATTTGATCATGAATTAAATTCAGTACACTTAATTTCTCTGTGTACTTTGCTATGCTTATATACAGGCATAAAGTGTAGGTTCATGTCTCCTGATTGAATTTTGGGGAGAGAAAAAAAAAAGACTCCTGATTTATATTTTTAAAGTGCATTGGTTCGTACATTCTTGGGTCGAAGAAATGAAATGAAGGTTGTCTGCTTTATTAGGACATTACTTAAATTATCAAGTATATGTACATCAAAACTTTCTTTTTTATTTTTACTTTTTTTTTTAAATGATCCTGACATACATTTATCTATCTATTTATTTATTTATTATTATTATTTTCTTTTTTTTTTTTTTTTTTTTTTTTTTTTTTTTTTTTAAACTCCAGAGTCCTTTTCTGTGTGTTTTTTCAATTCCCCATTTTAGGGTTAATTTTTTTTCTTTGTTTTGGCATTATCTTTTTTTTCTCACTTTTAGAAATCATCTTTAGAATTCTGGATTAAAGAAATATGTGTTTCACCCACAAGTATCAGCGTAAACAGTTTCAGCCAAATGTCCTTGATTTAATAAATATGCAGACATTTACCTTCTGTATATTTTCTGTCACTTTGCCAACAGTAGAAATTGGCAAGTATGCACACATCCCTCCTAACCCCAGGGTGCACAAACTAATGCACTTTACCATGCCTGTGTCTAGACTATAATCTGAGTATTTTAGTGTTGTTTTCTTGCACACCCTCACGTGACCCTCAAAACTCGGACCACGCGCCACCATGTCAGTGCACTACATCATGTGACCGTCCGGAGTAGCACACCAGAGTAATACAGTGCAGTTAGGAAGTACTTTTAAACCCCTCTTTCTCTCTCTCTCTCTCTCTCTCTCTCTCTCTCTCTCTCTTTCTTTTTAGTGTCATCGGTCTCTCATTCAGACACACTTATGAAATACAGCTTTATTAGATATTTTAAATTCTGATTGGCCAGTAGATGTGCAAAAATAATTTTTAGTAAGTACAACATAATTAAAACTCATGATTACAAACATGTGTTACAAAAGGATGAAAACCAAAAAAATTTAATGTTAATCTGTTCTGTTCTGTTCCTGATAAATAACAATGCCGAGATACAAACACTCGCACATAGAGAGTCGGATAAGAATAAGCCAGATGTTCTCGTCTCCACAAAAAATGTGCAAAACAAGCAAATAAGAGACGTTCACTGCACACAGCAGTAAGTCTTTTGTGTGTGTGTGTGTGCAGTTAGGGGATTTGTTCGACTGTTTTAATTATTTGTTTTGGGTTTTTTTTCCACGCTTTGTGCATTTCAGACATTTATACTTGGAGATGCTTTATTTATGTATTGAAAAGTTTAAGCAGTTCGTGTCTAATAATTATTCATTAAAATGATGTGAACAGTAAAGTCAGTGATGCATGTTAAATACTGCACTATATCAAGTAATTGTTTGTGTTTGTGTGTCTTGCACTCTTCAGGCCTCAGCCAGCCAGTTACAGCGACTGCAACTGTTTGATGCTTTCTCACAGAGGTCAGATCCAAAATGGCCGGAGTCCGGGCGAGAGCTGAGCATCCGGTTGGCCGATGGCCGAACGGTGAAAGGGGTGTCGGGGGTCACGACCCCATTAGACATAGCTCAGGATACCCGGTGAGTTCACATGCCCATTTTACTTATACTGCTTAGTGACAATGAAAACTCACATCTGGATGATTGTTTCCAGGTTTAAAGGTGCTGTAGTGAGCAAGGTGAGTGGTGCATTGTGGGAGTTATCTCGCCCCCTAGAGGCCGACTGTGACTTGCAGCTACTCAGCTTCGACTCGTCTGAGGGAAGACAGGTTCGTGTGTGTGTGTGTGTGTGAGAGAGAGAGAGAGAGAGAGAGAGACAGAGAGACTATTCTAAAATAAATACGAACATCTTGGGGTATGTGTGTGTGTGTGTGTGTGTGTAGGTGGTATGGAGGACAGGGGCATGTGTGTTGGCGAGTGTGATGGAGAAACAGTTCGGTGGTCAGGTGTGCCGTGAAGGCGTTTCAGATACTGGAATGTTCTGCGACTACAGAATGGACAACAGGTGTGTGTGTGTGTGTGTGTGTGTGTGTGTGTGTGTGTGTGTGTATATGTGTATGTATGTATATGTATATATAAATGCATTTTATTTTTTTAATTAGTATTATTTATTTTATTTATAAAACCTCTTACACTTGTTTTTATGTATTTATTATTATTTATATATTATTTTTAACAGTATTTACGTTTGCAGATTTACGTTTGTTTGGTCATTTCTTTTGCGTGACAATAGGTTCTATTTAATCCGTAAAACTTTAGTAAGAGCTTAAAGTTCCCTCGGTTCATCAGTAATAGTAGTTTTTGTCTCAGCTCACTGTGCTTAGAGGAGGTGGAGGGGAGGTGCGTGGAGGCGGCACTCTTAAAACTCCCCATCGCAACGGCACAACTGGGCGCGCACCAACTCCGACAGCTCTTCCAGGTAAACAAGGTTTAATCTTTAAACTTAAGCTCTGCTGTAAGGCTTCGGGTGACGTTGTGTGACGTGGTCTTTTGTGGTGGTAGGACGATGACGTCAGGCTGCAATGTCTCGAGGAGTCCCTGATGCTTGGAGACACAGTCAGTGTGTACAGGTGTGTGTATCTCACACACACACAAGCTATTATCTAGTAATGTTTATCCTCTTTTTGTCAACGATACTTAAGACGATACTTTTCAATAATGAAAAACATAAACTCATTGGCAATTTCATAACATATAAAGCAATGAATTTCATTTTGTATGTATAGGTTTGGTGTGTGTATAGGTGTGTGTTCCGGTCCCCTTCTTCCACACACGGGCTTCTTGCGCTCTTTTAAGATGCTACAGGTGAGTCGATGCAACATCCCCAGGGTCTTCCTCCTTCTCCTCCTTCTTCTTCTTGAGACTAATTGCTTAATACGGATGCTGCAGGTTTCTCCCGTGACTTTATCATCCAATCCACACACAGCGGGTGTGCAGAGGATTATGGGAGTTTCGTTTCCCGGCAAGAAGGAACAAGAGCTTTGGGAGCACGAGCAGGAGGAGGCCAAGAAACGAGACCACCGTCGCATCGGAAAGGTTCAGTCATGTCTGAAACAATGCATGTTTTTATCAAATGTAAATCTGTAATTTTGTGTGTGTGTGTGTGTGTGTGTGTGTGTGTGTGTGTGTGTGTGTGTGTGTGTGTGTGTGTGTGTGTGTTGGGGGGTGTTAATGATTTTGTTGGGCTCTTATTTATTTTATTTGTTTATTTTTTTTTAGGAGCAGGAGCTGTTTTTCTTTAATGATGTAAGTCCAGGAAGCTGCTTCTTCCTGCCCAAAGGAGCTCATATTTACAACACGCTCACTGATTTCATAAAGGCAAGACCTTTCACTGTTACACAATTGTATATGTTTATTATATTGTTTATTGGAGGAATGTTTTTCTAAATAAGTATGTTTTCTAGATAAAAATAATCATCTTACTTCCAGATTTATCAGAATAATCCATTTCCATGTTATTGCTTATTAGTGAGAATCCACAACATTTTTTTTAATTTATATAAATCTGTTTATTGAATTCTTATTATAATAATAATAATTATAAGATATAAGTAGAATGAATAAAACATTTATTTTGCGTAATACAAGTCTGAATTGTAATAAATATATATTATTGTTCATATTTATAAGGAAGAACTTAATTTCTTGATTTATTTAGTTTCTAATAGTTCTAATGAATTATTAATCTATACATATCTATACATACATACATACTTTTTTAAATAATTTCTATTTTATTTCTATATGATGGCTCTCCATTTGATTTATTCATTGAAAAAAAAAAAAAAAAAAAAAAAACGCGCGTCTCTCTCTTCCTATTTCTATTAGAGCGAGTACAGGAAGCGGGGCTTCAGTGAGGTTGTGACTCCAACCCTGTACAGCACGTCTTTATGGCAACGCTCAGGTCACTGGGAGCACTACAGCGAGAACATGTTCACCGTCACGTGTGAGCCACACACTTTTGCCCTCAAGCCTATGAACTGCCCTGCGCACTGGTGAGGACACGCCCCCCCCCCCCGCCTTTTCCTTTTTCACATGAATGCATTTGCATAGGGTCTTGATATTAGTAAAAGTGTTATGTTAAGTAATGATGTCACAGAATGATCCGTTTTATTGTAACTAACTGTCGTTGTGTTGGTTGACTTTGCCCCGCCCTTTCCTGCAGCATGATGTACGAGCAGAGAGTGAGATCTTGGCGCGAGCTGCCGCTCCGCTGGGCCGACTTCGGTGCACTTCACCGTAACGAACACTCGGGGGCGCTGGGAGGCCTCACTAGGGTCCGACGTTTCTGTCAGGATGACGCACACATCTTCTGCACGCCAGAGCAGGTACACACGATTGGATAATTTAGAATGCGTGCGACAGTCGCATGCCTCTATGACCAAATCGTCCAATCAGCTGGCTCCGTTACTGAAATGAATCTCTACTAATACTTCGTTTTAGTAGAGATTCTTATAAGATTGTATAAGTGTTGACAGATGGTATGAGGAAGAAACCTTGCAAGGAGCTAAACGCAATCATTATTTGCATGTATAATTTCTTTTGGCAGTTAGAGGAAGAGATCACCGCGTGTTTGGACTTTGTAAGGAGTGTCTATCGTGTGTTTGGTTTCACATTCCATTGCTTGCTCTCCACTCGACCCGCTCAGTATCTGGGAGACTCTGCCCTCTGGGACACTGCAGAACAGGTAACATCTCGATCATACATGCCGGTCAAACCATGATCACGCATGTTACCCTAACCAGTCTCTCTTTCTCCCCCCCCCCCTCTGTCGGAGTAGCAGTTAGAGACGAGTCTGCAGTGTTTCGGCGAGCGCTGGGAGCTTAACCCCGGCGACGGAGCATTTTATGGTCCAAAGGTGCCCCCCACACACACACGCACACACAAAATATGTAAACACACACACATGGTTGCAATCATACCAAGATGGCCTCACTCGGCCTCGGAGATAAAATGATGGGTGGTGTGTGTCCTCGAGGAAGCACATTCCAGACCATACAGTCACGTATAATCTCCTCCATGCTTGGGCTCTCGCACACAAATATTCAGTGTCACTGAGGCGTCCCCAGACTTCAAGATCTTTCTCTCTCTCTCTCTCTCTCTCTCTCTCTCTCTCTCTCTCTCTCTCTCTCTGTGTGTGTGTGTGTGTTTAGATAGATATCCAAATCCGGGATGCGATTGGTCGACACCTTCAATGTGTCTCAGCATCAGTGGAGACGTTTTTGACAAGCCCAGGCCACCATCCGAGAGGACCGTTTGTTGGCGAAAATGGACTGCAGCAGAGCTCCAGCTGCCTAGTCCCCGTTAGTTTGTCGGATTCTATTCAATGGCCTCCTGGAATCAGTATAAACAAAAGAAACGTAGGGTACGTACACAGAAGGTGGATTTTTCAGATGACTGGACATTACAGGGTGCCACAGTCCCTTTACGATTCACCCAGCAGAGTTTGGTGGCGAAAAACATGGTCTGGGGTTACATCCAGTAGGGAGATCTGCAGGGTGAGCAATAAAATGAAATCTTAGCTACCTCTTATATTCCCAACCATAAAAGAGGCCAAATTTAATGGTGCTCCATCGCGAATACTTCCATCTCCACATCAAAGTTCCTCAGGGCGAAGAAGATCAAGATGCTCATTGGCCAGCCCAGTCACCAGACATGAACATCATTGAGCATATGTGGAGTAGGATGAAAGAGGAAGCATGGAAGAATAAACCAAAAAATATTTGATAACTCTGGGGCTTGCAAGACTGCTTTCTTTGCTATTCCTGATGACTTCATCAATAATTTGTATGAATCCTTGCCAAACCGCATGTGATCTTCAAGCCGGGCATATTATTTGGATCACAGCCTTAATTTTAAAACCACTAGCTGTTTTGATTAAATGATAAACAGTGAAACCCATTAAAATCATTTGGGATTCTTTCTTTCCTGATTTATTAAAACTTCTGTCAGGTGTTTCTACAAAATATAAGAGACAAGACTTTTGTCATGTCATGTCTATTTCACCTCTTTTTCTTTGTCTATCTCTCTTTTTGCTCTGCTTTTTCCTTTTCTCTCCTTCTATCTTTCATCTTCCTACATGTTTTGTACTTTCTCTCTCATTCTAATATGGCTCTATATGTGGCTATAACGTAATTTTTGCTCTTTCGCTTTCATGCTCTCTTTCTCTCTCTCTCTCTCTCAGAACGGACGGACAGATGCACAGACCTGTGATGGTGCACCGTGCCGTTCTGGGCTCGCTTGAGAGAATGATAGCCATTCTGGCTGAAAACTTCGGTGGAAAATGGTGAGAAATGTCTATTAAATTCCGTTGACCCCCCCGGGGGGAGTAGTGGTGTGTTGCGATTGACTTTGATCGTATCTCTCAGGCCGTTCTGGCTTTCCCCAGCGCAGGTCATGGTTTTGCCAGTAGGGGTTGATAGTGAGCAGTATGCCCTGGACGTGAGTCCACCATTTCACTCTGTTATTATACAAGTTTAATTACAATTTGATTAGTGAATTGCACGAATGCATTTTATTATTCCCTAGTCTTTTTATTTCTCATTTTTTGTATTAAATTTAAGGTGGTCCAGAGATTAAAGCAAGAAGGTTTTATGGCTGACCTTGACAATGACCACGGTTCCACCTTAAATAAAAAGATCCGCTCAGCACAGCTTTCTCAATACAACTATATATTTGGTAAGACACACACAGGCTATTCGATTCTGATGTGTTCCCAGGTTTCGTTGCCCAGGTGTAATTGACTGCATAAATCTGCATTCTATCTCTCTCTCTCTCTCTCTCTCTCTCTCTCTCTCTCTCTTTCTCTTGTTCTCGTCCTCTCCCTTGCTTTTCCTGTGTTTTTTCGTCTCTGGCTCTCATAGTGGTTGGAGAGAAGGAGCGACAGAGCAGGACAGTCAGCGTGAGAACGAGAGGAGGAAAACAACTAGGGAAAATGTTAGTGGAGGACGCGATGACATCATTAACATCGCACCGAGAGAGCCGCAGTAACCAGGACCATTTCTGAGAAGAAGAAAAAAAAAAAAAAAACCACAAATCAATGTGGTGTTGCAGGAAACTGAGCAGAGGATTGTGTGAGAGGGAGAGATCTCCCGCTGTCCTTCCTTCTTGTGGGGATATATTTATAATAAAATTGTGTAATTTGTAAACTTGCGCCTTGTGCTTTCTGGTCCAAAAAGATTGGTTAACACAATGTCTCAGAGTTCCCCCGCCCCCCTTTTTTGTGGTTCTTGCAACACAGAATTCAAGAATTCTATAAATTGTTGTAATTGTTGCATCTTTTTTTTTTTTTTTTATAGATATTATCTAATGGTTATGCAACAAAAACAAGTGGCACATAGAGCCGGACCTTAAATAGTAAGATAATTAATACATAAAGAAAATTTGGTATGGGGGGAAAAGAAATAGACCTTATATTGTTTTTTATTTAATAATTATACACAATTATGGAGTTTGCGATGACTGGTGCATTTCAATGAGCACCTTATTTTTTTAATGGCTATTTTAATCATTAATTTCAGAAGAGAAACAACTGGGGTTTTTTGCTCGACTTTGAAAGCCCTGTGAAATGTTCACCGTATTTTGCAACAAAAAAAATAGCTATAAAATGTATTCCTTTATCCGGCATGCGGAAATAACGCCGTAGCTATTTCTCTTGTATATGGCGTTAATAATTAAGAACTGATTTTCCTGTTGTAAAACATGTACATTTATCTGATTAACACATGGAAACAGTTTGGTAAATGCCTCCAGCAAATAAATAAATAAATAAATTTGTACACCAGATGTTTGGGCCTGTAGACGTTAAACAACTGGGTAAGTGCAAATTGGTCTTAAAATCCATGCACTTGATAATATGAGTATCTTATATACACTGTGTCGTTTTGACTGATCGATCTGATTGAATGGGTCATGTCTATGGGCAATGGCATTATTTACATAGAGGCCTTAAAGATTGTTAGAATCGCCTTCACAATGCTTTGAATCATTTTCATCGCTACCAGTGATTCATTGATCGTTTACTTATTATAGCATTTCCATAAGGGCTACACAGCTCCTTTACATATTTAACAAGGCAGAGCTACACCGTGATGCGTTCCTCTAGTTCTCCAACTAAATAGCAAATAGCTAGGATGAGCCTAATGGAATAAACTTGTGGGGAAAACATGTTTCGAAATGAACGTATGAATCATTTCATGAAACGATTCTCCGCAGCAGCGCAGTGTTATGTTCGGGGTTTTCTGGTTGCCCTGTCTGGCTCTCTTTCCCTCCAGCTAAAAATAATAGCTGTTGAACTTTAGGCGACCTGGAGCACTAGAGGAAGAATCACTTCTTTTGTAGGAGTGTGTGTGTGTGTGTGTGTGTGTGTGGGGGGGGGGTGATGGCTATCTTGGAACTCTTTCCTGGAATCAGAAAGCACAAAGTGACCACCGAGTTGTTAGAATGGATCCTGCAGTGTGACGCTGTGGTGTATTCGAATACAATTGAATAACCAAAATGTATTGATTTTAAAGGGGGGGGGGCGTTTGGTGGAAAAAAATCTTTATATTTTATTATTTTTTGCTGATTATTTAATAATAACTCACACAGTCATTGTCTAAGTGTGTGTGTATATGACCATGTTTTGGCCCTGTCTGGTGTGTGTCTGGGCAAAGTCTGACCCTGGCTGAGAAGTGAATATTTTGTCCTTGTTTGAGGGCTGTGTGTGTGTGTGTGTGTGTGTGTGTGTGTGTGTGTGTGTGTGTGTGAGAGAGAGAGAGAGAGAGTGTCACTCTGGGTGACTGTGTTTGTTTCCAGTCTACTGCCTTCTTCCAATTAGAGAAATGAGCGTTCCGGTTTGTATGAACACACCCGACCTCTTTATTCACTTCTTCCAATTTTAGTCATTTCCATTTCATTCTCTCGCTCCCTCCCTTTCTCCATCACGCCTTCTCTCCATCTGTGTTCCTTTTAGAGATATTATCTGTTTCCGGCTCATCAACAATCGCTGCTTCAGTGAGTACGTTCATGTTCTCACACTGAAACCCTGAGAATGAATTACAAACCCACTATAAAGTGGTTGCATTTCAGATATTCTTTATATCGATTTCTATCCTGAAAAAGACCTATTGATTCCCTTCCACACGATCGAGTCTGTCCACAAATAGTCAGATTGTACTGTAAGATTATTCACCATTGCAATATTCTCTATAAATGTTTTATTTAGTGCAAAATACTAGGGTCAGGTGATTTGGCTGTGTCCCAATTACAGCTAGTTAAAAGACACATATTGGTTTCTCCAATGTGTCCTACTAAGTGTCAAGCCGTCTTTCTGGTTCGAACCCACATTATATTAAATAGTGCTAAAATAATGCTGTGAACGTTCTGGTTGGTTTTCCGTTCCTGTCCCAATATTTAAAAGGTTTTGTCTGTTTTGACTTTGTAATGCTAGACCGCAGTAGTTAGTGTTTTTTTTTTTTTTTAACAAAATGGTTAATGATCGAATGAAACCAACCTGCCTAATATTCTATCAGTCCCCCTTTTGCTTTCACGTTATTCAAATCCTTGTCCGTTTTTTCCTGCTTAGAAAACGGCAAAATGTTCACTCGCTGCCTAATCTATCGCACGCACTAACAAGGGCCCTGATGGAGAGATAATCAGTGTTATTCACTTCACCTGGCATAATGTTATAACGTCATAATGTGGGGCGTGACCGGTGTATAAATTCCCGGCACGGAATAAATAGTGCGCAAAAAGGTCAAAGAGTGTGATACACAAACTGGAGAGAGCAGGGATATGGAAACACTGACTGTGTGTGTGTGTGTGTGTGTGTGTGTGTGTGTGTGTGTGTGTGTGTGTGTGTGTGTGAGATCAGTGGGCTTTCCCCCAATCCTACGCACTACAAAGCTTTACGTCGCGTTGTTAGCAGAGGGAGATAATCAGACACCTTCATGCTCACTGACAGGCCATCAAGTGAACAAGATAAAGTGCCACTGCCCAAATATAGCCCCCTAAGGACACTGCCCTTCCCTTCCTGCCCCCCCCCTCTCTCTTTTTTTTTTTTTACCCCTCTGTAAAAATAAACCGACCACGAAGCTAAAATAAGCGGCTGAAACAATAAGTGGAGCTCTGTGGCATTCCACACCACACTGTGACCCCTGTTAGTGCTTGCGTGCTTTTGGGAATTGAGATGCAGCCAGTGTTTGATAAACGCTCATAAAATAGTGCTTTTGGTGTATGTGTGTGTGTGTGTGTGTGTGTGTGTGTGTGTGTGTGTGTGTGTGTGTGTGTGTTTTGTCATTGACTCAGGCTTTATAATTCGAAAGCCAAATTAATTGTGTATTTAAAAGATTCATCAGTCAAGGCGTAAAACTAAATTAAATTAGTAAATTTGTAACTTTTAATCATTTTATTTCCGCATGCTGGTTACTATAATGCTCCCTTTCCAGGGGGGTCTTGAAGTTATGTGTATCCATTGGGTCCCTATTTCAAAAATGATTCAAATTGAATTGGAATCATTTGAAATGATTCAGAGCTGATTAAAAAAAAAAAACAACAACGGCGCATTCAAAGTTGTTGAATTTCGCCCCTGGACCGAGTTGTTGCTCCACATCATCTCCTCAATTAATCTTAATGATTTTAAGACATCTATTTGTCTTATGACTCAGTACCAAGTGTGTATTTTATGTTTTGTTTTGTTTTTTAAACCTTTGACGTTCTGCACAGCACTTTAGCCAACAATTGTTGTTTTCAGATGTGATTTCGAAATAAATTGTGACTTGGATGCGTGTGTTTTGGCGAGATTTCGTTTGGGAATGCTCGAACATGGATATTTCTCCAGTCTGAGAAGAAGTGGATGTGTTTCCATCACCTAGTCAACTATAGGCATTGTTTTGTTTGTTTGTTTGTTTGTTTTTGTTGGGGGGGGTTATTGAGGAGAATTATCTGTTTTTCAAATTTTATGTCACATAAACATACATCTTTATTAAAATAAATAAATAAATAAATAACCTTAATAATGTTTCTGTACTGACTTCACTACCACATCTCATGCCGATTGTTCACTTTGTCGGACCCTCGAGGACAGCCTGTAAGGGTCCATAGTGGACTTACGTGTGGTGTGGTGTACTCTGGGAAATTTGTACGGCTTTACCTCAGATAACCTGAATTTCTACCCAGTCCATTCCTGCGGGCCAGGATTGTCTAAACAGCTGAGTGTTAAAGAACAGATGGCAATTGGTGCATGTTCGTAGGAAAATGGCTGATAAATATTTACAAACACTGGGCGGCGTGACCGCTAGGGTTAAATATATATATATGTGTGTTGTGTGTGTGTGTGTGTGTGTGTGTGTGTGTGTGTGTGTGTGTGTGTGTGTGTGTGTGTGTGTGTGTGTGTGTGTGTGTGTGTGTGTGTGGTGTGTGTGTGTGTGTGTGTGTACGAGGAATGTGGACACGATGATATTGCAACTTTCGCTTGCTGTCTTTAGTAATACTCTAAATGAAATGAATGAATGATAGTTGGTTTTCTAAGGCAGACACTTTAAAAGTTGTCCCAAATGGTTAAAAATGAAGGGCGAAGGATAATTACGTACTTTTAAATAAGTACTTTTGGCTCAATTTGGTTCCTAGCAGTCATTTTTGCTTTTGCTAGCAGTCGGTTTGGAATCACTAGCTAATACAGTGTACATACTTTTCGATATTAAGTCATCATTTAATTTAAGAGCCTCGGCTCCTTTCCATCTTTCTTATATTTTTCTGGCGTGCTCTCGTATCGTACCGTATCGGTCGTTTGAACGGCATTATGTCAGCCCGTGCGCTTTTTAACTCTTACATAAGTCATTACTGAGCTCTTCCAGCTGTTCTCCCGAGCCGGTACCTGCTTATTTGACAGAACGCCTTAATCTCCGTATGCCTTGATGTCGCACAGGGACCTCACTTCAGCCGGACATTTATTTACGCCACTGATATCGTTTAGACACGACTGATAAAGACAAACGATCTGGAATTTTCCAGCATATTGACGTCATCTTTCAAAATTCGCCGTCTCGGCCATTTTAAAATTGAGACTTTCTTCGCTGACACCGGAGACTCCTTGCGTAAATCAAAGCTTAAAACTTGTGTTTGAGAAAGACGGAATCGTTTGCGCATTCAACAGCCCTCTGCTGTACAGCTAAAAAAAAACAAAAAAAAACCTTCTCCCGTTATCGTGCTGAAGAATTACAATCGTTATTTAGATTTTTTGGGGGGGGGGGGGGGGGGGGGGGGGGGGGGAAATTCTGCTAACCGAGATAAAACGGAGCCGATTGAGAACGAACTGCTCGGAATCAAACTGATAGGCTATCTCCATTCTCCAAAGGCCAAAGATCACACACTGTCTCTATAGGTCTAGTCATCTGAATGGCATGACTGAAATTCAACTTTCCGAATGTCTTCCTAACAAGTCATTTGCTTTTCAAGGAAGACAGTAAGGGTGTGTGTGTGTGTGTGTGTGTGTCAATACTGTTGTTTCAAGAACGCAAGACTACAGTAGCATTTGCATATTAGCACAGAAGGCTAGAAATGAGAAATACACAAGTACTCCTGGATGCTTGAAATTAGCATATAGCATATAGCTTATTATCACATAGTTTCACATATTATCACATTATCACATATTTGTGCTTTAAAAGCTAATAAGTGATTCATTCAATCCGAGCTGGCAAATTCAATGCTAATAACCTGTTCTACCCCCCCCCACCCTCAGTGATAAATCATGAACCCTGAAATCATGTGAATTTTGAATGGGGGGAATGAGAATGGGGGGGAGAAGCAGGGCCTGAGATATAAAATAAAAAAATATTATTTTTCAATATTATATTCTCCACCTCGGCTATTTCCCACCACCAGCTAAATGTTTAACAACCTTTCTGCATTAAAATGTTAATATGTGATCTATGTGTATAATAGCAGGAAATTCCTTTTTTTCTCTTCAGCTGGAAAAGGTTACGCAAACACATTTTCTGCCTTTAATTGGAAATACCCCAGATCAAATATTAAACAACAAGACCATTAGTTTTATTTCAGATCTCATATACGCGAGAAGAGTGCTTTCTTCCTGCATGTTAACACGATATGTCCTGTGTTATAAGCACTTAAAGCCAGTGTTTATAAACAGTTTAGTCCTGCTGCGCTTAATGGCGAACTACGTAGCGTTATTCCAGATGACGGTGGATCATACTGTATTAGTGCAGTCTGCTACTAATCCGGGATTCATGATATTAATCATTATTTCTTTTCATGTGCGTTAAATCTCCATTCGCATTTGTGTCCATTTATACACTTGATTGTGTTAAGATGTTCAGATAAAATGAAATGGAGATGATTTAA
Source organism: Kryptopterus vitreolus (assembly GCA_030449085.1). Taxonomy (NCBI): domain Eukaryota; kingdom Metazoa; phylum Chordata; class Actinopteri; order Siluriformes; family Siluridae; genus Kryptopterus; species Kryptopterus vitreolus. The sequence continues at coordinate 14,639,923 of JACRUU010000002.1, read as the reverse complement.
CTGTTAAACAATAATAATAATAATAATAATAATAATAATAATAATAATAGAAAAGTAGTAACAGATGTCTCACCTTAGTTTAACAGAGAAGCCATTAAGGCGGTCATTATGGTATATTTGCACAACCTGATTCGTTAAAGATTGTTGCAGGTGACAGACACACTGACAGAACGAGGAAGAAGGAAAGTAAGGAAGGAATTAACAATCAAAGAAAAAGAAAGGATGAAAAAATTATCAAAAGGAATCTGCGGGGGGGGGGGGGGGGGGGGTTGTGAAAGAGAATAGTTTAGAAGAAACAAAGAAAGGCTTAAATGGATTTTGCATGATTTATTATGAAAGACAAAAAAACAATTGTATGAATTGTAAATAACAAAGTATGTGCGCTAACAACAGAACATAATGGAAGAGCGATACATGAGGAAAGATAAAAAGGAAGAATAGAATAATTAACCATAATGGTTGGAGGTATGGGGAGAAAAAAAAACAGGGGGGAGGTTTTATTTACTGTGATTAGAAGGAAAATACAGTGTTGGGGAGTAACTAGTTACATGTAACGGCGTTATATAATTTAATTACAAAATTAATGTGGTAGTAATTTGTTACAGTTACTGAGGGGGGAAAAATGTGTGATTAAATTACAGTTACTTATAAAAATGTTAAAGATTACAAATAGAGTTACATCTGAACAGTTTAATGGAAAATCAGTGCTTTAGACTATGGCAGTGATTTCAAATAGTGGTGGTGCGTTGTGATGCCAGTAGGGGGCGCCTGTGACACCGGGGGAATATGCTTTTTTTGAGGGTGCTAGAATAATAATACAGTGGGTGTCAGTGGCGCTCTCAGTCTCGGAGTATGCGCAGGGAAAATACAAGGCGAAGCGTAAGAAGCGCGTACCACAAATCCCGTCGACGAGTTTTTTTCCTTAGAACGTTAACTTAAACTGCCCCCTAGTGGACAAATGAAAGTAATCATATGTAATCAGTTTCTGTTATAAACTAATTGAAAAGTGACACTACTTATTACATTTTAAATAGGGTCATTTGTCATCTGTAATCTATTCCATTTTCCAAACCTTCCCATCATTGGTGAACAGATATTCGAATGACGCAATGTTTAGACTAATACACTATAGTTATAAAGCAATCGTATGTAATAATTAGATTGTGTTCACAGTTGTGCACTTGACCTCTATGCTTCTGAGGTGCAGAATACTGTCTCCAGCTGCTGAGGGTTTGATGGACACACACTGATCTGAGAGCAACTGTTGGATCAGGCAGCTGTTGGATCAGCCAGCTGTTTAATACAGAGAGCAAAGTCGACGGATGCGATTGAGGCCGCTGGGAAAAAATGTACAGACTGCGTTAATCATATTATCCTGAGACTTTAACGCCTGTGAAAGCCCGCCTGTGAAAGCCCGCCTGTGAAAGCCCGGCTGTGTGCGACGTGACTGCAACTCGCTATGTAAGGAATACGCACTCGCGGATTTTCGGGTCTTTATGGTAGGCATGCATTTCAAGCACTTACGGTACAATGTTTGTACTTCTGGCTGAACTTGCACTAAATCAGGCCTTGTGACTTTTTCTCTATAGATCTGTCAGATGTGGAATCTGTGCGCGGTGCACATTTCCCCCTGAAGCCAACGCTGTTTATCAGCACCGAGGCAATCAGGAGAGTCAAAAAAAAAAAAGTGCAGTGAATGAAAAGTGAAGCGGAAACATCTTCGATCACAAAGCGTTATCGAGTTTACACCATATTGCACTCATTAAATTTTATATATATTTTTTTCAATGTACAGTTATACACTCATGTTTTGACACAACAAAGGTGAAGGATTCGGGCAACCAGGAGGAAAAAAATGGAAAGAAAGTATGAATTATTTCAATTAGATAAAAAGAAAGGATGTATATGGAAAGAACAAGACCTGATAATTAACCGAAATTAAGGACGAAAGGAATTTATAAAGAAAGGAAAAAAAAGGTGTTCTATTCCTTGTCCTTTTTTCTTATCTTTTTTCCTTTGTATTTATTTATTTTTTTTTACTTAATTTCATTGTTGCATACATTTTTCCTTGTTCTTTCTTTCTTACCTCTTTACTTTTGTGACTCCTGTTTCCTTTATTTCTTCAGTTTTTTTTTCCCTTTTTTGATGTCACAGATTTTCTCTCTTTTCTCCTTTTTTTCTTGTACATTTTCTCTCTTTTTTTTAAATATGAGAACACACAGTTCCTCTTTCACCCAAAACATCAGGGAATCAATCATACTATCAGGGGAATGAGATAAATATTGACCCTCTCCACACCTTCAGCCATCACTATCATATCTATATATATATATATATATATATATATATATATATATATATATATATATATATATCTATATAGAGAGAGAGAGAGAGAGAGAGAGAGAGAATAATGTAATGTAGTATATTCTTGAGTGTTATGTATTATTATTATTATTATATTATATTATAATAGTATAGTTTTGTGTAGTAGATATAGTATATTCTTGAGTATTTTCTGTGGTAATATTGTGTACTGTATCAATATGTATTGTAATGTCATGTAATATAGAATAGTGTGTACTGTAGTATTCTCTAATGTAGTATAATGAGTAGTGGATTGTTATCTAGTGTAGTATAATGATGTGAAGTACAGTATTGCGTAGAATAGTATAATAGTGAGTAGTGTAATATAATGTAGTGTTATGACATTGAGTAGTGTAGTATAATGCCGAGTACTGAAATATAATGTATTGTACAGTAGTATAGTTTTGTGTAGTTAAGGGTATTATTTAGTCTAGTATAAATTTGAGTAATGCAGTATAATATACTGCAGTATGATGGAATGTAGTGTAGTATAATGTTAGTGTGAGTAGTAGATTCAGGTTGTGTAACCTGCACTGGATCCATCGGACATCAACAACTACAGAGCGGTATCACTTCTCTGCTTTCTTTCTAAAATTCTAGAACGCACAGTCTTTAAACAACTGTCTGTCTATCTTCTCGCAGAACAATCTTCTAGACCATCTAGTACTGCTCGACTGCTTCTACCTTTTCTCAGGGTAAGAGGTAACTTCAAGTCTTTTTTTTGTACCTCGCTCTGCTAAATGCAGTGAATGTCAATGCAATGCAGTGTAATATAATGTTATGTAGTGTAGTGTTAGTATGAGAAGTAAATTATGTAGTGTAGTATTATATTAGTGTGAATCATATAGTGTTATGTAGTGTAGTATAGTGTTAGTGTTATGTAGTATAGTGTTAGTGTGAGTAGTACAGTGTTCTGTAGTGTAGTATAGTGTTGGTGTGAGTATTATAGTGTTGTGCAGTGTAGTATAGTGTTAGTGTGGGAAGTGTAGTATAATGTTAGTGGGAGGAGTATAGTGTTATGTAGTGTAGCATAGTGTTAGTGTAGTGTAGTATAGTTTTAGTGTTATGTAGTAGTACAGTGTAGTATGTAGTGTTAGTGTAGTGTAGTAGTAGTGTTATTAGTGTGAGTAGTACAGTGTTATGTAGTAGTAGTTTTGTTGAGTAGTACAGTGTAATGTAGTGTAGTATAGTGTTAGTGTGAGTAGTACAGTGTTAGTGTAGTGTAGTCAGTAGTAGCGAGTAGCGTTATTAGTGTAGCATAGTGTAGTACGAGTAGTTAGTGTACGTTATGTAGTGTAGTAGTAGTGTTATTAGTGTGAGTAGTACAGTGTTCTGTAGTGTAGTATAGTGTTGGTGTGAGTAGTACGTTAGTGTAGTAGTGTGTAGTGTAGTAGTACAGTGTTATGTAGTGTAGTAGTATTAGTGAGTAGTACGTTATGTAGTGTAGTATAGTTTTAGTGTTATGTAGTGTAGCATAGTGTTAGTGTGAGTAGTACAGTGTTATGTAGTGTAGTATAGTATTAGTGTCAGTAGTACAGCGTTATGTAGTGTAGTATAGTTTTAGTGCGAGTGTACAGTGTTAGTAGTACATAGTGTTAGTGTTAGTGTTATGTAGTGTAGTAGTAGCAGTAGTACAGCGTTATAGTGTGTTAGTGTGAGTAGTACAGTGTTATGTAGTGTAGCATAGTGTTAGTGTGAGTAGTACAGTGTTAGTAGTGTAGTAGTATTAGTGTCAGTAGTACAGCGTTATGTAGTGTAGTATAGTTTTAGTGCGAGTAGTACAGTGTTATGTAGTATAGCATAGTGTTAGTGTGAGTAGTACAGTGTTATGTAGTGTAGTATAGTATTAGTGTCAGTAGTACAGCGTTATGTAGTGTAGTATAGTTTTAGTGTGAGTAGTACAGTGTTATGTAGTGTAGCATAGTGTTAGTGTGAGTAGCATAGTGTAAGTAATTTAGTCCGATGTAATGGAGATAAACATCTGACAGCGTCACAGTACTCTGTTGTTAACACGGGGATTACAGCTGAAAAATGCATCTCTCTCAACCTTTCATTCTTTCCCTCTCGCTCTCTCTGTAGCCAGCTGTCAAGCTTTGCCTTTTTCTAGTCCATTTTTTTTCTCCCTTCTTTCAACACTCATCTTTCCCAACCAGAATATTCAACTACTCCTCTTTAGTCCCCCTCTTTAGTCCCCCCCCCGTCTTGGTTATGTTCCTCTTTCTCTCATTCTTTCCTTCTTTCTTTCATTTTCGGTGTTTTTGTCTCTACTGCTTTATCCCTTTCTGGTCTGGATATTCTCCAAGTCTCTTTCAACACTCATCAACCCAAACAGTCAACTTTCCCCTTCACCCCCCATTGTCCCACTCTAACTCTGTTTTTTTCACACTTATGCCCTCGTTTTTTTTCTCTCTCCTTACTTCACTTTTCATCTGCATGTCTGTGTCCTTTTTCCCAGCACTGAAAAATCCCACGCTAAAGTCCCGCAGAATAACGGTGTCATGTTAAGACGCAGAAATATGTTCAGTGTAAGGCAGCAGTGAGCAACAGTGTATGTGTGTGTACATGTTCTGCTAATGGTATGCAATGATTTTTTTATAACTTGTAAAATCTTTAAATGAGAAAATAAATCACACACCCTTTAAAACACAGACACCTAATTGTATGTAGCATAGAATAGTGATGTAATGGAAGATAACACACTAATACCCCTCACTGCCCACCCAAGTCCAAAACCCTGAGGCTCAGGTGGAGCATTTATAGCCACTTAATTTGTGTGTGTATACAGTATATAAGAATCCTTTCTTTCTGTCTAATGTAACTTTCTCAAATATGCACCAGTCCCTGAGAGGATATCTGGATGATATATTTTTGTATCCGAACAATTACCTTAATGGTTCAGATTAATTCCTCAAAATTAATTATATATAGATTTTATATATATATATATATATATATATATATATATATATATATATATATATATATATATATATATATATACAGACATATATATATAAATATGTGAGACACCGTCTGGTGGTCAAATTGTAAACCCAGAGTAAATACAGTTCTGGCCTGCACCATTATTTATGTATGTCGTTATGGTTACAGTGAAGCGTGCTTACACAGTAGGAGAAATACTGATGGGTACTAAAGTTTGGTGCAGTTTGGTAATTTGCTGTGAATGTAGATCAGCTACAAATCCCAATTGTCGACACTTATGGGAGTCACCAGTG
>JACRUU010000002.1:14621820-14629320 GCA_030449085.1 Kryptopterus vitreolus | reverse complement strand
TTTTCAAGCGAATAGTTGCAAATTGTATAGGATATATGTGTGCGGATTGTAGCATTGCATTTTCCCCTTCACTTGAACTAGGAGACCAAAACCTGTTCTTCGTATGACAAAGTGCACAAAGCCAGTTCCTTGAAGACATGGGTTGGAGTGGAAGAGCTTGAATGGCCTTCTACAGAGCTTTGACCTTTGACACTACGGAACGCCTTTGGGATAAATTGGAATGCTAAGTGCATCCCGTGTCTCCTCAACTACATCCGAAGCTTATTTACTAATGCTTTTGTGGATCACTGAGCACAAATATACACAAGCACACTCTGGGACATTTTCCCAGAAGAGTGGAGGTGAATATAACATTATGTGGAAAGGAATATTAAAAAAAAAAAAAGCTTATTCATATCTTGTGCTCAGGTCCATAAACCTATATCCATATTGTGTATCGTGTATTTCCATTGCTTGAGTAGTTTTTAAAGTCTCTGGTGGATTTTAAAACATCGTATTAATTAATAATAATAATATTAACTAATTAATTAGTTAATTAATAATAAAGTGTGTGGTATGGAGTCATTGTGCATGGATTTTGTGTCTGTAAGTATATTTGTCTCAAGGCTTTTATGTAGGAAGCATATTCCTTTCAAAGCCTCAAAGTACAGAATAAATACACACACACATGCAAACACACAATGTAACTGCCCCCTGAAATAGCTAATCTCTATGGTCCTTTCCATTATTTGGACATTTAGACCAATGGCGTGCTTTCATCCTCTGTGTGTGTGTGTGTTTTTCTTCAGTAGTGTGTAAATTAAATACTGTGTGTGTGTGTGTGTGTGTGTGTAGGTGTATTTATCCTGGAGCGCAAGTGCATGCCTGTTTTTGTTTGTAGAAGGAATGGGTGAAATCTGTGTGTGTGTGTGTGTGTGTGTGTGTGTGTGTGTGTGTGTGTGTGTGTGAGAGACTCAGTAAATGTTTTTTGTTGTGTGTGTCCGTGTTATTGTGTATGTGCCTCCGGAAATTCCCAATTTGTATAATCGGTGTTACAGAAACACACATATAATCCTCTGCTCAATGTACATCTCTGTAACCTACTGTTTTGTGGTGAATTTAGTGACCTTCAAACACAATCTCTGTATGTCTCTCTTTCTCACACACACACATACACACACAGTCTCTCTTATTCCTTTTTGCTGCGTTCATGACCTGGACTTCAAAACTGCCTTCATGGGAATTTACAGCTTTAAACGGTGCCATGAAAGTTTTATCTGTGGTGACCTCGGAAAGGTCAGGGTTCTAAGCAAATTGTTGGACATATGGACATGCTTGTTCCATGTTTATAGCTTTATAAGATAGGATATTATGTCACTTCAGAGAATATTGAATAGTGACTGTTGAATGTTTCCGGATGTGTTTTTTTTGTGATTAGATATTTATCTGTTTATAATTAAGTGCTTACTTACTTTTAAATAAGTTTGGCAAGGACAAAGCTTGTAAGTTGATTTTGAATTGAATTAGTCCCGTTTTAGAAAGGACTAATTTTAGAAGGGTCGGATTTTAGAATTTTTATTGCATTTACATCAAAGGTAAAAAAAAAGAGGAAAGAAAATGCAGAAATGTAAAAAAAAAAAAAAAAAAAAAAAAAACAATTTCTGGTGCAAATCCATTTCTACTCTCTTGCCCTCTCTCTTTCTCTTTATTTTATGCATACTTTTCACTTACTTGCACTCTTTCTGTCTCTCTGAATGGAAACTTTTGTCTAATGATTCCACTTTTCTGGCTCATAACCGACCTGAAGAAATCATTTTTTTTCTCTGCATTATTTAAATAGCCCATAAAATTTAGATTTCGGAGTCTTACAGCTGTGCCAGTCCAACGGCTGCCTAAGTGTCCCCCGGACGACCTCATACTCAAACAACGCTAATTATGTTTCCCTCCCAACATGGACCTGTAGGCTAAGGTTCCCTAAAAGACCCCGGTTAGAAAGTACATTTCTGTTACGGAGATGCTGTTCAGGGTAAGGTTCGGCTGAGAGGAACATGGCAAAATCAAATTGCACTTGAACTTCTGCTACTGTGGTTTCCAGGGTCTTAGTTTTCTGGGCGGTGTTCCAAATGCCACTCTACTCTCCCTCCCCCACACCCCCACACCCCTATTTCCTACACTGGAGAATTATGTAGCACACTAATACAAACCACATTAGATGGAGCCTTCTCCACTAACACAGTAGTGTTTGTTCGGAGAACTAAAGCACTTTTCATAAGAGCTGAACTATTTTGTCGTCAGTGTTAGGTGTATCCTCCTGTGTGAAAACAACATGCTGTAGTTTGGTCTTTGTGAACATTTTATCACTGTCCATAGTCGATTATTTGAGCATTTAAAATACTACACACAGTTATGCCCAGGAGGAGAGACCGCATGCTTTATTGCGTTTTGGAATTAATTTTGAGCATGAAACCGATCCAGAGTTTCCCGACTAAAGTCTCTTGGCTTGGATTCCTGGGTGCAAACTCCTGGACTGCATATCCTCGAGTTTTTGGGCTTAAAATTCTGAATGAAAAAAGCTCTAGTTTCTGTGTTCAATGTTCCTAGATTAACCCCCAAAAATGCCTAATTGAGGAACAAACCTGAAATTTCTATTCTTAATTTCCTTTTTTTTTGTTCCTTTGTTAATTATCCTCAAATAATGTCTGGGTATAAATTCCTGAGCTTGTGGTTTGGCATATAATGCAAGTTCCTCTGACAGAAGGTCTCAGGCTAACAACTGTCTAAAAACAACTTTTCGCTCAATTGGTCCAAATGACTCAAGCGAATATCACTGGTGCTTGGGCCCAGACCAAGTGCAGTTTAGTTCCAGAACTGAACAAATATCGCTGATTGAAAATTGGCTCTCCGTTTTAGGAATGGTTTATGCTACCAGAAGAGCTAGAAACGGAGAAGAACTAGAAACTGTACCCTTGAGCGAAAATTCCTGGGATTAAGCTCCTTAGCTAAAGTTAAGGAGATAAAGCCCTCTGGCACCAATTGAACACCAACTTATGAAGTTCTATAGTAGGTTGCTTTTGAACAAAACTACTTTAAAAAAATTAATGTAGCAAGTAAGCCACAGTAAGTGACACACACATGCAAATGTAAAGCAGAAGCATGAGGGTAATTCTCCAAATCAGTGCAAATGGCCTGGGGCAACAAGGGAGTGTTAGAGTCAACACTAAAGGAAAGACATGCCACACGTTAGTAAGAAAACAAACAGGCGGGCAGGAAATGTTATTTTTGTGGATGTGGCGTGTTTCCGAGTCAGGGCAATTCCGCACCTGATCCGAGGCAAGTTCCAGCACATCCCAAGTCATTACTCAAGTCGTTCCTTACACTTGTTCACTGCATACTCTAGCGCACACCACAGGTTCTAATTGCCCCAGGCATTATTTATTTTTGAGATAACAGACAGATATGATCAGCACACGTGATCCTTTCGCATTGTTTACCACCTCCCTCTTCCCGTTCGTTCCAGGCGATCGGCCGCCGCCCTCGACAGACAGAAGCGGTGTGGTTAGAAGGTGTTTGGGGCCCATGGAGTGACTGGGCGGAATGTTCTCAGAGCTGTGGCACGGGCGTGGCTGAGCGGCGCAGACAATGCGTGCAACCGCCCCGAGCTTGGAGCGGGCCGAGTTACGTGGCCCCTGGCGTCTCAAGCCACAACCCCTTACTTTTACCTCGCATGCCGTACTACCCTTCCTCGTATCCTGGCAACGAGAGAATTTACCCACCCAATCAGAGTGCCGGACTACCTCTCTATCGAGACACCGCGGAAGGGCTAGGGCAGGAGCCGCCCAATCACGTCCCTTCTTTTTACCGGCCAGATGTCGCGTCACCCAATCACCAGCCCATATCGATTTACCGTTCGCCGTCTTCCTCGTCCCCGCACGCGTACGGCCAGTCTGGAAGAGGATCCAGGCGGCCAGCCGGTGACGGGACTGGAAGAGTAGGAGCAGGTGGGAGTAGGAGATCAGCCTCCACCAACAGAGATCCAGCATCTGTGAGGAGGTGAGTGTAATCTTGGGAGGTTCTTCCTATGTGGGAGGTGGTAGCTCGGTGGTTAAGCAATTGGCCTATGGACCAGAAGATCGCAGATTTAAATGGACTAGTGGGCCATTGAGCAAAGCCCTTAACCCTTAAAGCCCTTAAAGTCTGGATAATGGCATCTCCCCAAATGCCGCACCAATCCATTGGAAATGTAAATGTACTTCTTACATATCTCTCTCTCTCTATCCCTTTCTTTCTACCTCCTATACAGATCAATCCGCCCTGGTCAGTTTGGTTACGGCAGGGTCCCATACACGCTCCCACTCCACCGCCAAAACCGGAGCACGCGATACGCCCGTCTCCATGGAAATGCCACCACAGAACTACAGCAAGTTAAAGGACCCACGGGTACCCAGGAAGCAGAGAGCCAACACGAAGACGACGACGACCGAACAAATACACAGCCGAAGGAGAAACAGAGACAGAGATCCATCACTAGGCGTGCCCCTCCCCCAGCCTCTGCCCCCTACTCGTCACCTCTCCACAGGACACACCCGCTTTCGGACACACAACCCTACGCCCAACCACCTTACATTCCGCCCCCTGTTGTTCCTGTGAGGCACTACAGGTGTTCTGGGAAAGACCGAGAGATTCGAAGGTGCACTGTAGAGGTAAGAGACAAAATACTTGCACAACTACAACATACACGTTTAATTATAGTTTCACGCTAAGGTTTTATGGTTTGTTTAGTGTGAATGAAAGGCAAATAATTGTTTTCTGTAAAAATAAACTGATATTTCTCTTCTGCAATGAGATACAATTAGAAAGCGTTCGTTTATCATGCTTGAAAATGCGTTAATAAGCGCATGTTGGAAATGCTGAAACTCAGGATGACATTTCTGCAAATCGGGCGAAGTGAGAAAGGGTCTGATAGAGGGAAAAAGCTCTGAGTTTGCTGATACTCGGTCTAAGCAGATTAAAGGCTATTCCGATTTCTCACGTGCCTCTGCTTTATTTGTTTGTCCAAAAGATTGTGGACTTTCTCCTTGAGCATATCCTCTTCCTGCGGTCTGGAGCACCTCCTACGAGAGGCTCCCAAATTCTGAAGTGCACTAAGATTTAAATGTATTTAGATTAAAAAAAAAAAAAAAAGAATTTGGCCGAAGCGTTATAAGTGCTGGAACAAGTAAGCGCTATTGGGAGTGTGCTCAGACGGCTGGAGCCTCATCTACTACTGCAGTACCACCCTGTGTGCTCCAAGCTGGAAGAGCTTCAGACACATATCAAACTGGAGAGAGGCAGCATTTTATACTTCAGAGAATGTTGGCAGGGTTCAGTAACGCACACACATGCTTATATACACACACTGTGGCTACAGTATTGAAAGAGGAATGAAGCGGTCTGAGAGCATGAATGCCTGTGCTATCTGTATGTCTGTCTCGCTGTCAGATTGCATGAATGTTATATTATACAAAGGGTTGGGGTTGTCGTGTTGGTCATGACACTTTGCTTACAACATATTTGTTTATTAAAATAAAACAAAGTAAGCCACGTAAGTAAACGGATGTTTAGATTACCATATAAGGTCCCGGAAGATATGACACACAGAAGGACCTGGCAGGGTTGAGGGGAAAAAATGCACCCAGGAATTGATGAAGAATCGAAAATTTAAATTTTATAACAAGTATCTAATTATTAAGCTTGCGATTCCAGAATCTTTTTTTTTTTCGTTTCCCAAACCTAGTTATATATATATATATGTATGTCTTTTCCCTTCATGGTCACCTTTCTTTTTACACCAATTAGCCATTACATTATGAAAGTATAACATTACATGACGGCTGAAGTGAATAAGTGTCTCTTCATCATGACACCTGTTAGTAGGTGGGATATATTAGGCAGCAAGTGAACGTTTTGTCCTCGAAGTTGGTTTGTCAGAAGCAGGAAACATAGGCAAGCGTAAGGCTTTGCGGCAAGAGCTTCTCCAAAACAGCAGCTCTTGTCGGTGGTTTCTTGGTCTGCAGTGGTCCAAGGGAGGAAATGTAGGGAACTGACAACCCGAGATGCACGTGGACGGGGGTGCGTAGACTGACCTGTGTGGTCTGAGCCAACAGGAGAGCTACTAATATTAAAATTCAGGACTGTTTTGGCAGCGAATGAGTGACAACACAATATTCAGCAGGTGGCCGTTGATTGGTGTAACAGCCGTGACATTAGACCTAATGACGGGTGAAGGTAATAATGTTGTTTATCTCATTACAATGGTACCTGTGGAGATGGAAAGGGGTGAGGTTGATCAGGTGGGGGTTTTCCCATTAAATAGCTTTTGAGTTCCAGACATCGAGTAGACATCGAGATAACAGAACCATTGGAACTTGAGACTCGTGTGTGTGTGTGTGTGTGTGTGTGTGAGTGTGTGTGTGTGTGTGTGTGTGTGTGGGGCCTTTTAACTCGCCAGATCTGTGGGATGTGCTGGACAAACATTCCTGATCCGTACAGGCCCCACCCCACAAGGTCCGAGACTCAAAGGATCTGCTGCTAACATATTGGTGCCAGATACCACAGCACACCTTCAAAGGTGTTGCGAAGGCCATGTACTGTACAATATACTGTACAATTTTAGGCATGTGGTTTTAGGCAATAGGTGTACCTATTTGTCAATCTGTTTTCCCTTTTTCCTATAGGTCTGTCTGTCTATCTATCTATCTATCTATCTATCTATCTATCTATCTATCTATCTATCTATATATATATATATATATATATATATATATATATATATATATATATATAGATATTCTAACTGTATTTATGTCTGTCTGTCTGCTTTATATATCCGACAGTTTGCCTGTTAACAATCATTACAGCTCTGGTATCCTCTCCGCCCCCCTAGTATCCATTCATCCCTGCTCACTCATTCATGGTGAATGGGAGCCAGACAATCCTAGATATTACTTTTATTAATGAAGGATGCAGGATGTGAAGCAGCCTGTGAGGTAGCGGTCGGATCGTCGTATACTCAGACTGAATGGAAGCCCGGTCGGGACATTTCTCCTCTGAGAACATTTTGTGGTTTTGTGCTCCACATTTAGCCCTTTTCTGTAAAACCCATTCCGTTTGATATCACTTTCCCAGTTCAGTTCTGACAACTTAAGGCATGAATATTAATCATGTACAGTGGTGTGAAAAGGTCTTTGTCCCCATTCCTGATTTCCTATTTTTATTTTTTTTTTGCATCTTTGTAACACTTTAATGTTTCAGATCATCAAACACATTTAAATACTAATAAAAGATAATAGGAGTAAACATAAAACGCCATTTTTAAATGAAGGTTTTTATTATTAAGGGAAAACAAAATCCAAAAATGCATGGCCGTGTGTTCCCCCCCCCAAACCCAGTAAAACATACATTTGCTTTATCAGCCCTAAGTTCAATTGTAATAACCTTCAATTAAAAACTGTGTTTTGTGTTTACTCATGTTATCTTTGACTA
>JACRUU010000002.1:14509320-14616820 GCA_030449085.1 Kryptopterus vitreolus | reverse complement strand
CGGATTTAATAGGTGAACTTTTTTATTGTGTCTGTATTTATCTATGAGTCCTTTGAGATGTCTTCCTGTCTGTCTGAGTTTGTGTGTGTGTGTGTGTGTGTATGTGTGTGTGTGTGTTCTTTCCATTCTGAAACATTCCTTTATTCATCTGCTGTATTTCACATTCTTGGCTCTTTCTTGCTTTTTTGAACTTTTGACTCAAACCTTAGTCTCTCTTCCACCTGCCACTCGCCCTCGATCTATTCTTCACCATCCACTCCTCTCTCTCTCTCTCTCTCTCTCCGTCTCTCTCTCTCTCTCTCACTCACACACACTCTCTAACTCTCTCACTTTCTCAGTCTGTCTCCGGCAAGAAATTTACAGAGTGTGTATTTCCAGAGTTAAGATTACTTCCATATGTTGAGTAAAGCATCACTTACGCAGTGCAGCATACTGTATCAAAACCTTTATGTCTGTCTCTTTCCTTTGCTCTCTCTCTCTCTCTCTCTCTCGCCGTATCTGATTCTCTCTTTTCAACTCTGTTCTTGCAACCCATTTTTTTCTGTCCTACTGTATTTCATCACTCGCTTCTCTGCACCTGTTATTTTATTTTTTCCTCTCCAACTTCACCCCTTCACTATCTCTCTCTCTCTCTCTCTCTCATAGTCTCTCTGTTTAGATCCGGATAGCCTTGCAAATTTTATGCTAGCAGGGCACATGTCCATATTTGATCTTTAAATCGGCTTTCAGACATTTTATTCCCAAAATAACACTCTTGCAGAAGGAAAAGTTGAACCCGCGCCTCATGCCAGGTTCAAATTCCGAGCTGTAATGATAAACTGACGCGCCTCCATAATCACTCGTTCCCCAATTTTCTCCTCGCAGGCATGTCCCGGTTCCCAGGCGGACACCCGAACCTGAGCAGTGTGCCATGTTTAACAGCAAAGAGTTCATGGGACGTATTTATGACTGGGAGCCTTTTACTGAAGGTGAGACCGAGAACAAACAGTATGACTGAGAGAGACACAAAGTGAAGAGGAGAATAAAGAAAGAATTTCTGAATGATAAAGACACAAACACACAATACACACACAATAGTGTGATAGAGAAAGTGGGATGTTGAGACAGCGGGTCATATAGCCGTGACAACGGGCTGAAAGACACCCGGGGGGGGGAGAAAACAAGGCTAGATAGACTCTCTCTACCGTTCTGTTTTGTTTTGTCACCCGCCCCCCCATTTGTTTGTAATTTTATTAGCTATTTTAATTTTTTTTTCTTTTTTTTTAATACTGCATATGTCACTTAGATGTGCAATCTCTCTGTCCATTAATATGCCCTCCTGCCTCGCCGTCTGTTTACCATAAGTGCATACGTTTATCGATCTACCTTTCCTAACATTCATTCATATCATGTGTTTCTTCATTCTTTTATATATTCCTCTATCCGTCCATTGTTTTTATCATGTAGCCTTCATGTGTTTAGGTATTACCGCTCCATCCACTCAGTACATTTTATCCGTCCATCCATCCATTCATGCGTCTATCTATTAATATATCTGTCCATTTCTTTTTTTGTTTGTTTTGATACCAAATCTAACTATAAATCCACATTTTTGTCTTCTTTACAAAACCACAGTAGCAAAAGACAACGAGACAACAACACAAGAAAGAAAGGCGAGAAAGCGTAGGGTTATTTGCCGATTGGTGGGTTTAATTTAAATGTGAGTTGCACAAAAAATGTATACATATTCTTTTTCCACCATGTGACATTTTATTTCCCAGTTGGTTTATGAGGAAAGTCCATTGGCTCAGATCTGATAATAATATTGTGCCTGGTATTTGATGGCAAAAAAAAAAATTGTAAGTTCAGTATCTTATGCAATAGGAAGAATTGTAAAAGAATGTAATGAAGATGAAGACTAAAATCCCAGGCTTTATATTATATAAACATTTGTAATATTTCACACCGTTTCTAGTTCAATTCAGTCACAGGAGTCCCACTCCCACTCAGGTAGCATTTTTATAAAGTGTAAAATTGATAACAGAATAGAAACACTAACCACGGGTTGTTATCATACATATCGTGTCATTTAAAGAAAAGCATATTACCGTGTTATCATAATTATTTAATTAACTTCCCACATATCGAGCACTTTTATTCGGTCTGGATCCCAGACACAGTCTTCTTCCAGGCCGCTCGACACCATGCCACAGTTTGGCGGCACCCATGCTGTGCTGTATCCATGCTGATGCCAAGTCCTCTGTAGAGGATGGCCCTGATAGTCAATTGTCTTCACCTTTCCCACTCGTACTCGCAGTTTCAGGACGGCCAGTCTCTCCCCGGGTCTACGGTTCAATGGGTAACGTTTAGCTTTATCCACGCTCCTGCTCACATAGACGCCAGGCCCCAGCATACCATCAGAGGAGCGTCTGAAACCTTCGCGCATAATTTTATGTGCTGCATCCAGTGTCGTCCCATGGTACATGGTGTAGTACCTGTGGCCGGATTAACCCTGTGCCATTGAAGATTCACCTGAAAGCAAGTTTTCATGTTCAAATACATCAGTATACATCAGTGATGTAACACACTGTAGGAATGGCTACAGAAACAAGAAGTGTGAACAATTATTGTAACTTATTTTAGCTGCAGACATCCCATCAGACCAGGGACTAACTGCAGAGGGAGCTGCATTTGTTTATGAGTAAACTGGTCAAACGTTTTGGAATTTTAGAATGTAGGTTTAAACACTGACCAACAAAATCCCATGAAAGTAATTGTTGTTACTTACCAATTGAGAAGGTTACTTCAAGCGATGATTTCCACAATCTTCTTACTGCTATAGCTCGGCGAGCTTTCATTTTCTTGTACAGTTTCAGCAAAAGAATGCATATAGGCTGTGTGACAGGTTAAACTAGTTAAAAATAAAAACATTTGTTTTACTTTCCTATAAGATTGAGCCAGTGAAGCTAAGGCCTTATTATCCTTCTTATTATACAGCCACAGAAATATCATCCCTAATGAAAATACATGTAGTCGTTTGGGTATATGGGTATACACGTGTGCACGCAAACGTTACTACAATTAATATACAAAAAAAACAAAAAAACAATTATACATAATATATTCAAGCAGAGGGAAGAAGAGAAGGGTTTTTATCATGTAGCCTTCGTGTGTTGTTATATTACCCCTCCATCCATACATCCATCCATTCATGCATCTATCTATTAATACATCCATAATTCATTGACACATAATTCTTTTTTAACGAAAAGGCTGTTTTGTTGGCTTCATTTTTCAGGACATGGTCGTTTATATTTGTTTACACGACTTTCAGTAACATGACCAGCTTAGTTTTTTTTTTTCCTACTCATGTAAAATTCAAGACAGAGAAAAATAACTTGCCAGCAGATGAATGGTTGTTTGTAACAGTTATAACAAAATGGAAAGCTATTAAATATATCGTGCTTCAGGATCAAGGATAAGGAATTTTTTTTATTTTGGGTCTCTGGAAAGCATGACAGTACTATTTACATTACAGATACAAACCGGTCTACTCCGGTCTTCTGTTCACTGGCTAGGAGCATGGAATGTAGGATTTATTTCAATACGTGCACACAATTGATCTGTGCTTCCTCTGTGTACAAGTAACACTAATAAAAATAAATAAATAAATAAATAAATAATATTGTTGAAGCCGATCACAGCTAACACTTTTCAACAAATTAAGCTTTAAAATAGTAACACTAGCGTCTGCGTTTCCTTTAGAACAAAGCCATTTGAATGTGCTCTGTAATGTACATCAACTTGGCTTAAAACGTGAGATTAACAGTCAGCTTTAACAGACAAGCTTTTGTTTGCTATCAAATGTTTTTAAATAATTTGGCACTTCGAGTCGCCTTCGGTTTTCTGTTTAACTTAACACATGTCCAGCACTTCCATTCCGTCCAGATCCCAGAACCCAGGCCATTTGGCCCCATTTTGGTGGCGCTCATGCTGTGTTTTAGCCATCCTCGTGCCAAGTTTTCTGTACCTCATACTTGCAGTTTTCTGATAGCCAGGTCTCTCCCCGGGTCTTGGATTAGTTCAAATACACATTCTGTTATCTGGCATGCAGTTCACGATGCTTCGTGGCACCATTAATTTTCTTCATTGTTCAAGAAATACACATTGCTATTAATAATGAATTATACAGTTTCAATGAACAAGTTGTTACATACCGTATGAGCAATTACAGGATGGAGACAGTGTAAATATAGGAGTGGAGTAAAACTTTGATTCTCTAAACATACAGTAGTTTCTATGTGCTTTACAGCTGCAGTTCTGAACGATGTCATATCCGGTCCAACAGAATAGCAAGAGATGAAATATTGGGTTTCATGAGACATATTCACAAAGTAATACAAAGTTATTTGTAAATGTAAGGTTAAGTGTCTAACCAGTTCTTGTTAGATTCCATACATGTAAGCAATGGATAAACAAACAGTATTAGATGTTTCTTCATCACGTATTTCTTCAAGTTCATTAGAGATCATAGGAGTCGATAAGAGGATAACCACATACTTTTCTTCTGAATGTTCAAAAGTTGCATAACCCATCCCCTCGAGCCATCATCTTCCCACACACCCGACACTTCTTGTTGATCCGGATCCCGGACGAAATCATCCTCCGAACCCCTTGGCCCCATGCCACAGTTTGGTGGCACCCACGCTGTGTTGTGTCTATGTTCATGACACCGGGCCCCAGCATGCCGTCACCTGACTGCCAGAAACCATTCCATGCATGCTGCATTAAGTGTCGTACCGCGGTAGACTTTGAAATATACACGGCCTCCACAGCCACCCATGGCGCTGAAACGTCTTTCGAAATCCTCATCCATGGAAAATTGACCCGAAAAGAGCTTTATCTCTCTTTAATAGCCTTTATTTGTCACATATACATTACAGCACAGTCAGAACACAAGGTCAATGGCTCAAGGACCCCTAGAGGAGTAGTGTGGTAATACCGGCGCTCGAACCCCCAATCTTCTGATCAGTTGCCCAGTGCCTTAACCATCTCCCCCTAGTTGCTATCACTGGTGTCAAAGGGTTTAAAAAGACTTCTATAGAAGTTGAATTATCATGTTATATGACATATGACATGTTATATATAAAACAATGACAAGCCTGAATGCAAACAAGCCTAAATGAAATAGGTGTAATGAGGGCTATTTTTAAAATGTAAGGAGTAGAAAGTAGAGATAAATGCATGAACGTGTAAGACGTCGAAGTAAAAAGTCATCTGAATAATCATTACTCCAGGAAAGAATAGATACCCAAAATTTCTACTTAAATAAGGTAACAAAGTATTTGTACTCTGTTACTTGACGCCTCTTGTTGCTAGCTAATGATTTTGATTCGGTACTTTGCTTTTCGTTATTGTTATTAAAAAGCAGGAACAATTGATTTGCGAATTTCTAAATGGAAATATACTGATGGGAATATTCTTTCAAGAATGTGGTGTGTAAAAGTTTTAAGGTCAGGGAAAGCTGAAGTCAAATTGATGAATACACACGGTATAAAGTAAATACCAGGACATTTATCCAGGATCCGTGTATTTTTATTGACTTTATAATCTGGCCATCTTTATATCTGATGCAATTTTAATTTTTAATTATTGTATTTTATAGTAGGAGTAGTAGTGTTGTTATTATAGTACACATTAAAGTTTATAGTTCAAGAAAGACAGCTAGAAAGAGTTGGGTTATTTACCAAATGGTGGTTTTAATTTAAATATGAAAGTTCAACTTCATTTTCAGATGGACTTTACTTTGCACTTCTTATAAAAAACAACGTATACATATTCTTTTTCAGCCGTGTGACATTTTATTTCACAGTTGTTTATGAGGAAAGTCCATTGACTTAGATATGATTATAATATTGTAGCTGGTATTTGATATACATTTTTGGCAAAAAAACTAAACAAAAAACAAGTGTAATATTTTATACCATTTCTATTTACATTCAATCACAGGAATTATGAGTCCCACTCAGGTGACATTTTTATAAAGTGTAAAATTGATCAAACTGTTCAGAATAGAAACACTAACACTATAGATATTACCGATAATCAACTTTCCACATATCAAGCACTTCTATTCGGTCCGGATCCCAGACACAGTCTTCTTCCAGCCCGCTCGGAACCATGCCGCAGTTCGGCGGCACCCATGCCGTGTCGAATCCATGCTGATGCCAAGTCTTCTGTAGAGGATGGCCCTTATAGTCAATTATCTTCACCTTTCCTACGCGTACTCGCAGCTTCAGGATGGCCAGACTCTTCCAAGGTTTAGGATTCAGTGGGTAACGTTTAGCTTTTTCCTCACTTCTACTCAAATAGACGCCAGGCCCCAGCATACCGCCAGAGGAGCGTTTGAAACCTTTACGCATGATTTTATGCGCTGCATCCAGTGTCGTCCCATGGTACATGGTGTAGTATCTCTGCCCGCTGTAGCCGTTGTAGTCGCTGTAGTCGCTTTGGGTCTGTCCCATTGAAGCTTCATCTGAAAGGAAGTTTAAATATATCAGTGATGTAAACCAAACCAGGGAGGTGATAGCCTAGTGGTTAAGGTGTTGGACTCTGGACCGAAAGATCATGGGTTCAAACCCCACCACCACTAAGCTGTCACTAGTGGGTCCTTGAGCAAGGCCCTTAACCCTGAATTGCTCAATTGTAAGTCGCTCTGGATAAGAGCGTCTGCCAAATGCTGCAAATGCAAATGCAAACCCTGAAACGTACTGTAGGAAAGGCTACAGGACAAAAATGTGAACAGAGTAAAAGTAGTGTAACGGGTCCTTTGTTTGTAGACCAGGGACAAATTACAGAGGGATCTTGTAATTATTATGGTATTCACCAAAAAGGATGTTTATGAATAAATTGGTTAAATCTAGGTTTTATACACCGACCAACGAAATAGCAAGAGAGAAAAAGTGTTACTTACCAGCCGAGAAGGTTACTTCAAGTGGCGATTTCCACAACCCGCTCACTGCTACAGCGTGCGTTCATTTTTCATTTTTATACCGGCTGTGCGACAGGTTAAACTAGTTCAAGATTTTTTTTTGTTTCAAAAAAACGTACAAAAAAACATTTGTTATACTTTCATCCAGGACCGAGCCAATGAAACTTCTTCGCTTTGGAACAGCCTTCTCACATTCAACATTGTGATTATTTCAAATGTTACCACATATTGTGCAACCATAGCTAGCGTCAGAAATATCATCTCGAATGAAAATACAAGTAGTAGTTTGGGTATATGAATATACACATGCGCATACAAAAAAAAACAATAATACATAATATTTTCAAGCAAAGGGAAACCGAGAAGGGTGTTCCATGCTTTATTGATCCCATGAGGGAAATTCTTTTTATCCCAGGTTGTGTGCTGGGGTCAGGGTGCCGGGTTAGCCATTGTATGGTGGTCCTGGAGCACAGAGGGTTAAGGGCCTTGCTCAAGGACCCAAGCTTGACGATACCCGTGGCTTGAATACATCATCTGGGCCGTTTAGTTAATTTATTTACACTCACATTTATAGTATACATTATTTGGAATAATAATTTTACCTACTACCCTGTACAGTAAATGGGGTAAAATGGGGAAAAATTTAATTTTATCTGGTGTTTTATTTTAAAGACTTTACAAAACTTCTTTAAATGGCTCTGAAACGAAGTATAGGTTTTCTAGGCCTCCCCATCCAATTCCCATTATCAATCTTTAGCCTCCAATAATGATTAATACAGCTACCATTGACGGAGCTGCAAAACAATCTGGTTTCACAAGGGAAAAGTCATATATCATGTTGTTTCACTGATCTTTTTTTTTTTTTCCATTTTGGACCCTTTAGGGATTAACCCGGGAAATTCCCACAGCTTCAACATGATGCTGCTATTAAAAAGTAAACACTTGTAACATGATGAACAGCATTAGAGTTCAATTAAAGTTCAAAGGTGTATTCATATCAGGTTGTACACTGAACCCAATCACAGAATTCAGGTTTAAAAAACAGGCTAAATTTAGAGTCCAGAGTTTATTTCAAAATAAATCGAAATATAACTCAACACAAGATGGAGAAAAAGTGTTGGATTATTTGGTCGTTTGTACATTAAGTATTAAAGTTCATTTGTAGGCTTGCTTTCACTTTCTTTTGCACTTCTTAGAAAGGAATGTACACGTACACTTTTTCAGCTGTGTGGAATTTTATTTCCTAGTTGTTTATAAGGAAGCATAGTGCCGATAGCCTTATACTGGTGTGCCTGGTATTTGCTAAATCACAATCTTATGCAATTGCAAGAATGATGCAATAATGTAGGCGGATAAAAAGATTAAGATTAATAATTCTTTCTGTATTATATTTAAGTTTCTTTCTAGTCAGTAGAAGAAAAAAAAAGAGATTATAAAAGATTCACTAAGTTTTACTTCACTTCTATAGGCTTATTGTATTTTCATACAGGCTTATTTTTACTTCACTTCTATAGGCTTATTGTATTTTCATTTTCCTTGTTTCTGCAAGTTAAACTTGTTCCATATACTCTTGGAATTTTTTTAAATGCCTCCTTCCAGGGATGAGCGTGTCAATCATGTGTCTAGATTATATAGATTTATTATAACGTGGACAGAAACTGTACCATGTGTAATTTGGGGGTGGAGGTTGATCAGTCCTGACGTTTGCAGGCTGAGACGCTCAGCAATCTGGCTTTTAATGGAGTGAGTATTAGTTTGATCAGAATTTATTGTTTGTCTAGTAAAAGGGTCGGCAACCTGCGGCTCCCCATCCCAGCCCCTTCAACAACTCCAGTACACAGGATGCGTCCACAGTATATTCGCTTTGCGGTGGGAGACCTGAGCTTGGGGCGTGTCAAGAGGGTTTTGCGGCTCCCAGTGTTCTCTTTGCTGTGGGAAACTGTGGGTCCAAATGGCTTAAAGGTGGCCCGTCTCTCCCCTGGTTTCAGATTAAGTGGGTAACGTGACGTTTTTTCCATACTTCGGCGCAAATAGATGCCAGGCCCCAGCATACCAGCAGAAGGGTGTTTGAAACCCTCGCTCTTAATTTTACGTGCTGCTTTCAGTGTCGTACCATGGTACATGGTGTAGTATCTCTGGCCACTGTAGTCGCTTTGGATCTGTCCCATTGAAGCTTCACCTGACAGGAGGTTTAAATATATCAGTGATGTAAACCAAACCCTAAAACCTACTGTAGGAAAGGCTACAGGAAAAAAGTGTGAAGGTGGGGGGTCCACCTCCAGGGTCGGGGGTTCGATTCCCATCTCCGCCATGTGTGAGTGAAATTTGCTGTATGTTCTCCCTATGCCTCATGGATGGGGTTTTTCTCCGGTTCCCACAAACCGGTCCAAAAACATGCACGATGGGTTGATTGGCACCTTGGAAAAGTATCCCTATTTTGTGTATTTGAGTGTGTGTGTGCGTCCTCCGATGGGTTGGCACCGCATACAGGGTGCTTAATGCCCTGAGATAGGCCATTGTGGGTAAAGAATATTAATTAATAAATAGATTGACGAAGCATTGTTTATTATATGTAAAGAAATAAACAGATGCAATTCTGACAGCTCTATTTCAGTACATACTTGCAAAAGCTCCATTCTTTGAACAATCGTTTTCATGACACTGCTGTAAACATGAGATTCTCCTGCATTGGCATTCTTCTTAAGCCAGAGGGCAGTTTTAAGTGTTGCTTGAATTGGCACCAGATCTGAAAGATGGTTAGAACTTCTGGATCGTATGAAAAGAGTGTCTATAACCTGACCTAGAGGTTGAATTGTGATCATGAGAACTTAGAACACTAGCCTTTTCATGTTACCTAGCAACCTTTTGATCAGTATTTAACTAAAGCATTTTAGGGTGGGATGCTGTTCAAGTGTAGTTGAACGGGTGGAGAAAACCCTAAGGAAACCTGCAGTAAAGACGGTGATGATTGATCTGATGGATGATAAGAAGTATAGAGAGATAAAGGATATATGGTCTATAAAGGAAATGACCTAAAATATTAACCACATGTTTAGATTCTGCATTCTTCTGAGAGACTGTGCGGTTTTATTGACTTCGTATTCTGGCCGACTGGTAATTTAATACATAAAGCAATTTTTTGCAATGCAGGATACACCCTGGATGGAATGCCAACCCATCGCTGGGCACACACACACACACATTCATACACTAGGGACAATTTTCCAATGTTGATTTTGCCAATCAACCTACCGTGCATGTTTTTGGACCGGGGGAAACCGGAGAACCAGGAGGAAAACCCCCTGAACATGGGGTGAACATGCAAACTCCAAACACACATGGCCGAGACGGGAATCGAACCCGGACCCTGGAGGTGTGAGGCGAATGTGCTAACCACTAAGCCCCGGTGATACATATTATGTTAAATTTGTTCTGTATGCACAAATATGTATCTTATGTTTGATACATGGAATGTATACAAATGTTTATTCTGAACACATTTGTTCTGCTTATTACTTTCACATGCGCCTGTGCATTTACCCACTGGATACGTCCATTGAGGTCAAACATTTAATATAATACTCCACTAATGAGTTGCCTGATCCCAGACTTATACTGACAATACTGATTAGTTCAATATGGAATTATTTAGTAAGCAGAACATCCTGAATGATTTCAGACTACACCTGGTCTACAGGATCATTGAAATAATCTTATGTTTAATCCTTTCCTTCAGAGTGCCAAAAGAACTGTGCACATCTGCTACATGCATCTGCCAGACAAGAGGGCAGGAAATGAGAGACAAGACGGGTGGAAGACAAACTGGGAAACATGAGGACACTTACAGCATCTAGGGCGCACGGCGGAAGTGTTTCGCATTGTTGTACGAACGAGAAATGCTAATAAAGAGCTGAATAGTCGCGAGTGCTTGGGCGAAAACGGGTTTGTGCATTTATGCTAGCACAATGGCTAAAAATGCTACTTTCTCAAAACAAAAACATGTAGCAGAGAGAATGACACTGTAATCCTGTCTTCTTTTTCGCCTTAGCTTTATTTTTTTATGTCAAGGGTCTCCACCCAGCTCTGATTAGAATGCCTAGAGAGAGAAAGAGAGAGAGAGAGAGAGCGTTTATAAAAGGAGGACTCAAAGGATGATAAGCAAAGTTTTCTAGTTTCAGACAGTGGAGCAACAAGACAGGAACGATAAACACAGAATAGTGGGAGACGCGAGTGCTTGGGCGAAAACGGGTTTGTGCATTTATGCTAGCACAATGGCTAAAAACAAAAACATGTAGCAGAGAGAATGACAGAGAAAGACTGTAATCCTGTCTTCTTTTTCGCCTTAGCTTTATTTTTTTATGTCAAGGGTCTCCACCCAGCTCAGAGATGATTAGAATGCAAGAGAAAAGAGAGAATACGAGAGAGAGAGAGAGAGAGAGAGAGAGAGAGAGAGAGAGAGAGAGAGAGAGAGCGAGAGAGAGAGAGAGAGAGAGAGCGGAGGTATAAAAGGAGGACTCAAAGGATGATAAGCAAAGTTTGGGGAAAACAACGGGGGGGATGAAAGAAGTTCTAGTTTCAGACAGTGGAGCAACAAGACAGGAACGATAAACACAGATTGTGGGAGTGAGCTGAAGTGTGTGTGTGTGTGTGTGTGTGTGTGTGTGTGTGTGTGTGTGTGTGTGTGTGTGGCAGGGAGTGGGTTGCAGCTGTAGCATGATATCATTCCGAATACACCGTTACTCCCACATATTGGTTACACACAGTTGGAGCAGAGGGAGTGTGCATATGTCTTCTTCCTTTCTCTCTTTCTTTCGTTCTTTCACTCTCTCACTCGCTCACACTGCGTGCGTTCTTATACTGTAAATTGCATGAATCTAGTAAATTTATCCTTTAGATTTTACCTCAGGTTTTCCAAGTTTGTTACTAAAGTTGCTCTATGCGCTTTGTTTGTTGTTTCTTTTTGTGTACCTGCTGCATCCAGCAATCGAAACGTTGACACTATGCGAGACACAAATCAGATACCGTAGTATCTTTCACTCTTCCTCCATGCCGGTGTACTGCTGTTCTCTCACTTTCTCTCACTTTCTCTCTGCTGTCATGCTTTTCTCAGCCACAGTTTGTTTAGACAGTAGGAGAGCTTTAGATGGCAGAGATTCCATCGTTCGCTGAGAGAAAACGGTGGGCAGAGGTGGGGGGGGCTTGTTTGACAGAGACTTGAAAGAAAAGCTTTGGTCCTGTCAGTGTCTCGGCTGTAATCTATCAAAGATAACTGTGACAGAGAAGACGAGCAGGAAATCCTCTCGAAAGTCCTCGATGGTTGTACACTTAACCTCGGCCAAAATAAAGCACTTGAAATCTAATTTGTGTACTTACAGGAATGTCAGCCAAGATACCAAAACCAAGGAAATGCATTTTTTTGTTTTTGGGCCCAGCTTTAACACACTCTCTTCCTCAAAAACACTTGCGCCACCTCTTTGGAATTTTTTTTTCCGCCTCGTTCTTATCACTTTTGGTGTCACATGATTAATGTAACAATAAAATGATGTCAGGAATTTGGTTTAAAACAACCCAATGGATACAATGGATATACATGTATGTATATATAGTTACATGTATACATGTATGTGTGTGTATATATATATATATATATATATATGTATATATATATATATATATATATATATATATATATATATATATATATATATATATATATGTATGTATATGCGTGTGTGTGTGTATGTGTGTGTGTGTGTGTGTGTGTTTATATACTTCCATTTTTTTCCCCCCTCAACTCCTAACCCACTTTACCTTGTTGATGTTTTTCATATTTTCAGGCTCAGTGCACCAGCAGTGCGAGTTGGCGTGTCGGCCGGTCGGCTATCGTTTTTACGTTCGCCACTCGGAGCGAGTAAGAGACGGGACGCCGTGTGTTAATAACACCCCCAACGATGTATGTGTTGGAGGCCAATGCCTGGTAAGACCTTTTTTTTTCACACGCATAGACACGTTCTTTACTATCGTTACTATTATTATCTGTGTCAAGAAAAACGACAGATGAAATAATCCGTTTCTCTTTCACTTCCCAGAGCGAAGGGTGTGACGGCTTGTTGGGCTCGGGTGTGGAGCGTGATCGGTGCGGGGTGTGTGGCGGAAGCGACGGCTCGTGCGTTCGAGTTTCCGGAAGCTTTCAGAACAGCAGCTTTACTCTGGGCTATCACAAAATCCTTGACATTCCAGTAGGCGCGACAGCCATCAACATCACTGAGCGTAGCGCCAGCCCTAACTACCTTGGTGTGTGTTTGTGTTTCGCGGTGTGTTAGTTTGGCCTTTGCTTTAATATAATCCCTACTTGAGGAAATCTTCGGAATGGGTCATAGGGTAGATATACACTGAACATTATAACCTGATCCTTGTATATATTTAGTGAGAGTGTAGCTCAGTTGTTTAAGGCCCTGGGTTACAGATAGAAAGATCCCGGTTCGAGCCCTGGTATGGCCAAGCTGCCGCCCTTGGGTCCTTGAGAGCCCTGCTCTGACCCTGTATCAGTTTGAGTGACCCCAGCTACCAACAACAAGCTCTATGCAAAGAAAAGAATTTCACTGTGCTGTAATGTATATGTGACAACTAAAGGCTCTACTATTCTATTTGGTACTCATGCTAATGGCCAAATGTACTAGTGATTTGTGTGTGCTTGTGTGTAGCCTTGCGTAGCGGCACTGGCCAGTCCATTGTGAACGGACGCTGGGCGGTCGATCCTCCAGGTGAATATGAAGCAGGAGGAACAACATTTGTGTACACACGTAAACACGGGGAAACCCTCGCTGCCCCTGGACCCACACAGTCACTGCTACAGCTCTATGTAAGTCACACACACACACACACACACACACACATACACAAACACACAATGTATGAAAATAATTCTGTTTTTTTTTCCCTCTCTTTATAGATTATTTTCCACAAGGAGAATCCAGGTATAGATTATGAGTACTACATACCCGTGAAGAAAAATGCAGTGAAAGAGTGGGATGGAGGGAGTGCATCTCTCCGTGAGACAGGCGAGTCACACAAAAAAACTGTCAAAGAAAATTATATTGAGGGATATCGCGTCTGAATTGATCTTGAAACATGTATATCACAGTATGGGGCTCCTGTTTAATACCTATTCATCAAATACCCACGTTCATAGAACGAGACGAACTTAAAGGCGCGTGTTTTATTCTCTCGTATGGTTACGGTCTAGAGAATACGTTATTGTTAAAGCAGTCAGGACCAGATGTACTTAATCTGTTTGCGGTTTGTGCTGTGACTTCTGATGTGCGTCCATCTGGTCTTAACTATCCAATTATGTGCATGGCGTCTTCTCACAAATACACTCTCTGTCTGTTTCTCTCGCTTTCTTTCTCTTTCACTCGTACCTTTTTTTCGTTAATTATACCGAGATAAAGTATGCTCCTAAATTCCTGATTGGAAATGACTTATGGCCTGATTAGTTATATATATATTTAGTCTTTAACCTACAGTACAAACATTTTGGGCACATCTTTGTCCTCTGTGGCTTTTCTTTATTTTTGTTACTTTCAACATTGTACTATAATTGAAAGTATAAGACATATGAAATTATACAGCAAGCGATACTAATGCTTCACGGTTCACGGCGCCTTGTCAAGACTTCATTTCTGACATTTCTGACATTTTTTAAGTCTAAAAAAAAAAAGTGAGTACAGAGACATTAAGGTACAAAGTGTACAGCTGTACAATTGTACATTGAGGCGTATTATGGTCCTAAACTCTAAGATGAAACAGGGTCTCGCCTCAGACTCGCCTCAGCCCACATAAATTCTTCAAGCGTCTTCAGGATTTCATGTGGCAGACAAATTTCAACATCCGTGGTCCGGAGCAGACGACACGAGTCTGACTTTCACAGTTGAATTGCACCAAAGAAACTGTTTCATAAAAAAAAATGTAATAAAAAAACAGGCTTGGGCCAAGAAATACAAGCAGTTGAAAACTGGCCTTCGGTCTGATGAGTTTTCGGTTCTAGCCAAAATGTTTTTGTTAGAGTTACAGCAGGTAAGCGGATGGTTCTTGTGTGTGGTTGCCAATGTGAAGCATGTAGGGGGTGATTTTTTTTCTGGTGTCGCTGTTGTGATCATCATTTTGCGCTGACATGCCATCGCATTTGGTTTGCGCAACTTGTTTGTCTAACAGGAACAGGACAGTGAACCCAAACACACCTTTAGGGTACATAAGAGCTTGTTGTGTAAGAGAGCCTGCACAATCAAACCCATCGAAATGGCTTCAGTATTGATGTTGAAATACAAGAAAACCAGTTAAGGGTAAAGAGGGTTCAAAATCGTGGCCCCTTTATCCGACTTCTCTCTCTCTCTCTCGTTATGCCTGGAACATCTCAGGCGTCTCCGGGCATCAAGACAGGACGCACACCCTGTATTGCATGGAGCACACACACACTCACATTCACACATTAGGGACAATTTTCCAAGATGCCAATCAACCTACCGTGCATGTTTTTGAACCAGGGGGGAAACCGGAGAACCCGAGGAAAACCCCCCGGAGGCAACATGCAAACTCCACACACACACACACGTACACACATATGGTGGAGGCGGAAATCGAACCCCCAACCTTGGAGATGTAAGGCGAATGTGCTGACGATTAACCTACATTGTGATCACATGCTTAATATTGTGTTGGTCCAATTCAGCCCCGGGACATCAAGACATGGTTCCACCGCTGGTTCACCAATCCTTGGACCACTTTTGATTGATACTGCAGGCCGGGAAAAAGACAATAGCAATTTTATCGCATAACCTCTTGGCCATTTTTCCTGATACGAGGAGATCAACTTGAAAATGTTGCCTTGCTTCATAAAATATCCCACCCACTAACAGGTTTCATGACGGAGAGAACTAGTGCTGTTCGCTTCACCATGTCGGTCATTTCCCCCGATCTCCCCCGAGTATGTAGAAAACGTCTACTTTGCTCTCGCAGGTGCTGTTGTTGCTTTCGAAGACTCTGCCACACCTCCTATCTCAGCTCCCTCCTCATCTGATAGGTGGACACCGGAGAGGCTCCGTCCCCACAACATTGGACCTAATCGTAATGCCCGGATCCCCCCAAGGACTGACATCCCATTAGATAACCAGAGTCCTTTTGTCTGGAGGCTGGGGCAGCTCAGTGAGTGTTCTGCTTCCTGTGGCAAAGGTATGTGTGTGTGTGTGTGTGTGTGTGTGTGTGTGTGTGTGTGTGTGTGTGTGTGTGTGTGTGTTTGTGCAATATTTGACATTATATCCTTAAAATCTAGCTTTTACTCAAACACCTTTTTGCTTTCATGTGTTGTGTGTGTGGTGTGTGTGTGTGTGTGTGTGTGTGTGTGCTGATCACTAATCACTTTCTCAAGGTTGAGGTTAAAAGGTGCTTTTCTGCCAAATTGTACAGCATTTCTGACGCACTGGGATTTTTCCCTTCGAGTGATGAGCAAAAACACACACAAACTTATGACTAAAGTTTGTGTGCCAAACTTATGACTAATTATGCAGTCAAAATGCATCTTTGTGTGTGTGTGTGTTGTGTGTGTGTGTGTGTGTGTGTGTGTGTGTGCCCGTGCAGGAATGAGCGAGTGTATATGGATAGTATCTGCTGCATGTCTGTTTATGATTAAGTTCCCCTATCTGTTCATATATTGTCTCATCTGCCCACTTGTGGTGGAAATGAGTATTACGTATGTGATTTATTTTTCGCGTTTGTAGGTTTCCAGCACAGAGAAGTGCTGTGTGTGAACAGACACACTAACGAAGAAGTGCATGAGAGACGGTGTGACTCTGCGTCTAAGCCCACCGCGGAGGAAGAGCCGTGTAACGTTCATCCCTGCCCACCGTAGTGAGTTGAGCTGTGTTATATTATAAAGAGGTCTTTATTTATAGCTGTTTATTTTTAACGTGTGTGTGTGTGTGTATGTGTGTAGCTGGGAGGCAGGTGCATGGTCCGAGTGCAGCGTGTCATGTGGATGGGGTCTGCAACACCGTCAACTTCAGTGCAGGCAGAACTTCTCCAGCCGCTCCACCCGGGTCCACCCTCAGCGCTGCTCCGGTCTCCCGCAGCCCAACACCACTCAGGCCTGCCACCTACACTCCTGCTCCCGCTGGCAGGTCGCCTCAAATTGGAGTTCTGTGAGTCACACACACACACACACACACACACACACACACACACACACACATATATATATGTATACACACAGACACTCACACTCATATACACACTGTGTTTATATTTGCGTGTTCAGTGTTCAGTAGATTGCGGTGCGGGTAAAAGGACACGGAACGTTCGCTGCATCAGTGACCGTGGCGGTGTTGTGAGTGACAACGAGTGCGTTGCCAGGCTCCGCCCACAGAGAAGTGAAGACTGTCACATGGGTCCATGTGTCTCGAACTGGTACTTCACTGACTGGACGAACACAGTGAGTGCCTACTAAACCAATTCATTGTAATATTTATTTATGAATGGTTTAAATGTCTGTTAACACTTTGTGTGTGTGTGTGTGTGTGTGTGTGTGTGTGTGTGTGTGTGTGTGTGTGTGTGTGTGTGTGTGTCAGTGCTCGGCATCGTGCGGTCCGGGCGTGCAGAAGCGTGACGTCGTGTGCGTGTCGAGCGGCAACGTTTTTGAGTGTGTGAAAGAGAAACCGGCTGATATGAAGGCGTGTAATTCCGGGCCCTGCGTTGCACAAGCGCAATGGTTCGCTGGGCCATGGGGACAGGTGAGAGGTCGCATGTGCGTTTTGTTATGGGGCGGAGTCTTGTTTAATGCCTTTTTATATATTTTACAGATTGTTTGTGTTTACAGTGTAGCGCCCCGTGTGGAAACGGAAACCAGCGCAGAGACGTGATCTGCATCCGGAAGCTGGGGAGCGATTTTAGCGTGACGCCGGTCAGCGAGTGTGCGCACCTGGAAAAGCCGCTCCCCATCCAGACTTGTGAGCTGGAACCATGCGAACCAGAGTGGTTCACCACAGAGTGGAGTGCGGTGAGAATATGGATGGATGGATGGATGGTTGTCAGGGCTAGAAGTTTGGTTGGTGGAGGAGAAAAGTGCAGGCGTTTGTTCGTTTGTCAAAGTCTCTCTCTCTCTCTCTCTCTCTCACATCTCCACCCTCCCTTGCAGTGCTCCAAGTCCTGCGGCGAAGGACTGCAGACTCGAGATGTTCGGTGCCTGACGCCGGATAAACAGCCGAGCTCCGCCTGTGACTCCACCCACAAACCACACCCCAAACAGCAGTGTAACCCCGGCCCCTGCAGCCCCTCTCTAGGTGACATGTTATATTTGAAGATCATCATGTTTTCTACATTGCACTTTATCTCATTCCCTTATTTTGCCTTCTCCATTCCCTCGCTCTTTCCATCCATCCATTCTGTCTCTCTATCTTTATTCTGTTATTCTTCCTTCCTATCTTTCCACACCACTCTCTTCCTTTCTGTCAGTTTACATACCACTCCCTCTAATTCATTCTTGCTTCACATCCCTCTCTCATACACTCTTCATTTTCTCCACATTCTTTCTTTATTATTATTATTATTAATCATTTCTTTTCTATTCCTATCTGTCTGTCATCTTTCCTCGCCCCTTCTCACGGTTTCCTGTTTTTTCTTTTTCCCCCCTGACAGATGAGACCTGCAAGGACCGAGGCTCCAACTGCCTCATGGTGGTCCAGGCTCGGCTCTGCGTTTACTCCTACTACAAGTCGGCCTGTTGTGCCTCGTGCACTCAGAATGCTCAGAGAGCCAAACGCCACTGACGCCCCAAGGTCAGTGATAGGGCAGCCGATTCTCCAGCCAATCAAAGCATGGACTGCCATCGGGTCTAAATCGAAAGAAGTGAATTTAGACTTTCAACAGTTATGCTTTGCTACAGCTCTGTCGATCACAATTAGCCCCGGGCCACACGCCATGCACTAGCTCTATATCTTAAAAAAAAAAAAAAAAATGCCAGCAAATCTCATTGCATCTTATCTTTTCTCTTTTTTTTTTTAATTTCGCTTTTTCTCAAAGTGAGAACTTTAAAAAAAATAGTATGTCTGTTTTGTTTTAAAAGCACTAGAATTTTTCTGCCTTTCTTTTCCAAATGAAATCTACAGTGATGAAGGTGCCTTAAATAAAGGAAAATGAGCTTTATAATCCATTTTATTCATCAAGACTCCAAGGATACCTGATTTTCTTCACACCCCTG
The DNA here is from genome assembly GCA_030449085.1 of Kryptopterus vitreolus. Classification (NCBI taxonomy): domain Eukaryota; kingdom Metazoa; phylum Chordata; class Actinopteri; order Siluriformes; family Siluridae; genus Kryptopterus; species Kryptopterus vitreolus. The sequence continues at coordinate 14,597,603 of JACRUU010000002.1, read as the reverse complement.
CGCTTTACACTCACACACACGTACGCACACACCCATACCTACGTGTGGGATAGGACCATATCTTAATAGTGTACTATATGTAGTGCATTGTCTGTGACTGATAACTTTTTTATTATTATTATTATCATTCATTTGAGCAAAGATTAACTGATCCACTTTTAACACGCACACACACACACACACACACACACACTCACATAGGCACTGGCCTTTTTTCCCTCCTCTTATATGAGTCAAATTTACTGTCTTTGTTTTTGTTTTTTGTTTTTCTTAGTTCACATGTAAAACATGTAACGGTTTTAATTTCTGTTAAAATTCACAACTTAAATATGAAGGCGTGTGCGAGATTCGTAGAAGAGATGCGATTGGATGTCCGTGGCCAATAAGAAATTAGAGGGGGTGGGATTTAAGGTGGCTTATTGTTTCTTTGTTTTGAAATAACCACAATTACTAACGTTAGTATTGCTTTAAAGTTTCGAGCCAAACATTTTGTATGTGTGTGTGTGTGTGTGTGTGTGTGTGTGTGTAAGAGAGAAATACCAATGTGTTAATGTACATAATTATGTGTATAGTGCCATAATCAAATAATATCAAATAGGAGCTGAAGTATACATATATATATATATATATATATATATATATATATATATATATATATATATATATATATATATATATATATATATATAGATAGATAGCTATTTATCAAAAAATATTTACATAATTTATTTGTATTTTACAGAACAAAGCATATGTTACGTTCTGAGGTTTAAGAGCAAATTGTGATTGTAAAATAATCATCTTTATTTTTTATTATAAAGATGGAAACTTGTGTTCAATTCCATTACAATGCTGCAGAATAAAGAAATGAATGAATTTCTAATGAGTTGTGAGTTTCTAATGGGGAATGAGTTGTGTGCTAAATTGCACCATGTTGTTGTTATAGTGTACTTTAATTTGTTTACCTTTCATTAGTGCTGGGTTGCTAATAATAATAATAATAATAATAATAATAACAATAACCAGGGGCACTGTGCCTTAGTGGTTAGCATGTTCGCCTCACACCTCCAGGGTCCAGGTTCGATTCCCATCTCGGCCATGTGTGTGTGGAGTTTGCATGTTCTTCCCGTGCCTCAGGGGTTTTTTCTCCGGGTTTCCTCCCCCGGTCCAAAAACATGCACGGTAGGTTGATTGGCACCTTGGAAAATTGTCCCTAATGTAGGAATGTGTGTGTGTGTGTGTGTGTGTCCTGTGATGAGTTGGCATTCCATCCAGGGTGTATCCTGCCTTAATGCCCATAGACGCCTTAGATAGGCACAGACTCCCCGTGACCCGAGGGAAGATCTGATAAAGCGGTAGAAGATGAATGAATGAATAATAATGATAACTTTTTAAATGTAACATTTAAATGAATAATGGGAGCTACCCTGTGGACTGTGCAGGTAGTAATGGTGAACTGTGTGTTTGTTGACTAATGATGAAGTGTGTGCACCAGTGGTACCACCACTAGAAGGCTACAATTAGACATCATCATTGACTTTTTAAATGTTTTTCTGTTTTTCCACAGTATTATGTATTCAGTAGTTTTATTTCATTAGGACTTCATTAGGAGTATATGTTTATATATTTCTATCCAATCATAGTGCAGGTGTCATGTGTTGCCAGTCTCAAAGAAATGTACAAATGGTGGGTATTAAGATTAAACGGTAGATTAATTTAGAAGGTGTGGAAATGCACAGCCTGCCATTGGTTGTGAAATATGTGTGCACCAAGAATGACATTCAGTTTTGAGAGCTCCTGTAACCACTGAATGTAAAACAGAAATGCAGGTGCATTAATAAGAGGAAATGTAAACGGCACTATGTCTATTTATGGAAATATACTATATAAAACAAAAACACATTATCACTTGTAACAATGAAAACAAAGAACAAAAAAAGAATGTCTGAAATATGTCTCTTTCGAGAAGTAGCCAAAATAAATGGTATATTCTTGAAAATGATCGATTATACTACTGTTAGGTGTTCAGTTTACTGTGGGTAAAAGCAAAATAAATCGTCATGAAAGGATGCAAAGACCGCAGAGCTGTAGTTCCTAGATCTACTTGCACACAGAACAGGCAGGGAGGCTTTTACAAATATTTTGCAGAACATGTTCACGAGTGTATTGATTTTAAGGGTGTGCAAATAAAAAACAATATCTCTGTGTTAAAATGCTCCTCACAGTTGATCTGTGGAGGAAAAGAAACTACTTTTTTAAGGTACTACATTTACTTTTTCGAAATAGAACTGGCAAATACAGTATTTTACAGCAGTGACGTCTCATTGAAAGGGGGGAAAAAGTTACCATTATTATCTCATTACATGTCTGTCAAAGTTTCCTACATTGTGTTGTACTGTGTATTCATGGCAGGGAAGGCCTTGTGCTCGTGTTCTTGTTCCTAAAACACAGCCCCGGAGCAGAAGCGCTTCAGGTTTATGAGTGTGTACTCAAAAAAAAAACAATGCATATGTTCCAGGCAATCTGTATAGCATGTGGGCTGAAAAGTTTAGACAGAGGGAGAGAGAGAGTGGGAAGAAGGGATCCGCGTGATCTGTTTGCATTTCTTTTCATTCTCCAACAAAAAAATTCCTGCAGTGGCTGCAGTGTCAGTCACATACAGCAGGGGGCGCAGTGGAAACCCCAGAAATCAAAGACCGTGTTTTCTACATTTTTTGTGGCCGTTGAACCGGATCATTGTGGGATATCCACATTATTTCTAACATATTTATAACTTTTAACATTTAAGTAGTCATTTTACGTCGATTAACCGAGTCATTTAAAGCCATAAAAGAAGCTAATAAGCTGTAAGTTATTCATGTTAGTAAATGTTACAGTTTATTTTTCTAAATGAATATCAGTCAATATATCTTTGGCAAAATAAAATGTCGTTTTTATACGATCATTTTGTAAATATAAATACAACGTGGTTATTTATCTTAAAACTGTTCTAAAGAAGTTGATGAAGATGTCCATCTTCATTCTATCTATCTACCTACCTACCTACCTACCTATCTATCTACCTACCCATCAATCAATCAATCTATCTATCTATCTATCTATCTATCTATCTATCTCTGTGAATGTATGATGTTTTCCATAAACAAAGCATTAAACAATGCTCATTTAACACATCAGCATTTCACTGTCATTGTTGCAGACCTGTGACTTTAGGTAGCATTCACTTTCGGCCCTGAAGCATCTGGTCTTGGAACAACATTCTAACATTCAACATTCTAATGTTGACAAAAGAGGCTTCTCACAGTAATGCCTCATTGAAAACACTTTTGTTATAATATATAATTTTATAGCCTGGATGCAATAAAGCATTTAACCAGGCTGATTATGTTGGTGCATTGTAAAAAATAAAATAAAATAAAATGAAATTTGGTGCAAATGGACAGCTACCAGGGACACTAGACACCTATTATATCGTTTAGCCTGAAACATAAAAACAAAAAAACATTTTCCAGCCAGAGTGAAAAGTTCCAGTCTTAACTTAAGGACTCCAAGACAAGTCACACAGACTTACGAAACAGAAATGAAATGGAAAAGCTCTAAATATGAGACGGGAAATCATTTATTTAAATGTAAGTAAAAAATTGTTAGTTATAGTCGTACAGACTTATCCGCAACGTGCACTATTAACCTTACCGGTTACCATAGAAACGAACCAAACAGACGGCATGTGACGCGTCAACCCTCACCAAGATAAACCTTAAGGTAAACGCTTAATGTTCGGAGTAAAACGGTGTCTTATTATATAACTTATTTTTCGCTTTTTATAAACATATCGACTATTCTGTTGTAAGCTCAACTTAAAAAGCATGTGTTAGTCCATGCAAAACGCCAAAGCTTTAAGACCAGACATGCGCATTAACATCACAACGTCGTTAATTGGTTTACATCCCTGAAAACGGTCTCTAGCACTGTCACAGCACAAATGTTTACTAACAAGTTTCTTGCCAGATTGACCACGTTTTAAGTGATGGATGTTTTTTAGATATTTTTCCAGTCTAAAAAAAAATTCTGTTCAAGCCACCATGTCCCGTACTTTACACAAGATAAAGAGACATTCATTAGTGGTGGTGGTGGTGGTGGTGAGGGGGGCTGACGTCATCTTCGAGCGCCCCACCCGCTCCAGTTCCGGCCGTGCGCTGCCACTCCGTTCCTCTCTCGTGATTCCTCCTGAGTCACGCCCTTCGCGCTTCCTCCGCGCGCAGCCAGAGGAGGATTCGGATTGGTCCGTGTGGCGACTCCGCCCACAAATCCCTTAACGGACGGTAAAAGTTTTTAAAGGTCCGTTATGTGAGCGCGGAGGAAAGAACACACCGGCCGAGCTCAAGTTCTGTTGGAACTTTCGGTTCGTTCGGTAAAAGGGACGTTATAGCGGTTTCTGCCTGTGTGGGGGTTCTTTTTTTATTTATTAAAGGTTTATTCTTTATTATTTCATTCGAGTAGAGAGTAGTGTGTGTAGGCGGTGAACTCAGAACCCCCTTCAAACATCCTGTAAATACGTTTATCGCGTCAACGAAACGGAGCTGTTTTTTTAATATTTATTTTATTTTCATTTGTACCGGTTTCTCGGGTTATATACATTTCCAACAGCGGACCACCGGCTGCCTGGAGGTTTGTGACCAAAGCGAGTAAGATACTAGACATTTGTACCTGTTGTTTACGTGTTTGTTTGTCATTTTTCAATACGATTACACGAACACGTGAGTATACATGCATACTGTCTGCTTTATCCCTAGTTCGCCTTCAATCCGAATGAAATCTTAACGCTTATACAAAAACACATCACACGCACACACCTGAATAATTAATCGAATTAACGTAGCCGTTAATGGCCTACAGAGTTATTTCATTTATGCAAATTACATACACTTGCTTAGCTGGTTTCCTTTTTTTTTCAATAGTGTGGTGAAACGTTCATGTGTCATAGTTCCGCTATTTCACTCTGGGTTGTGTCTCGGAATCTCTCTCTACTAGTGCACTAGATCGAGTCCCTTCTTTGCAACCCTGTGCAGGGGATGAACGAGGCCCCCCTCCAAGTGGTGCCCCCCATTGCACTTAGTACGGGATTGAATCCTAAATGACTTCCTAATGGGCACGTGGTTAGGGGTTGACACTATGTAGGGATTCACAAACTGAATTTGTTAATCGTAATGTAAGGAGCACAATTGTAGGGTACATGCTATTATATCCTGATATAAGTAGACCAAATGTTCAATAAGGAATCATTTAGGATTCTGCGCCTTACAGTCTTCTATATACATTGACACACGATTAGGGGAAAGCAGATGATATAAATGTGTTGTTTTCAGAAGTCATTGATTGCATCTCAAAAGGCAGCATTTGATTAGGACATGACTCAAGTCCCTCTTTGCCCCTGAGTACAAGCTTGTTAGACAGATTTTGCTGTTGGTGCATTACGTTTGTTAAAGAGTGTAGATAACATTCTTTGATCCGTACCTTATATACTGCACCTATGTTTTAGAAGGCTCTGTATAGCTACAGCAACTGTCTAAAGAGTTTCATGAGAAAACTCATTATCATAGTCCTGTTGATGGTAAGGAACAAAATGGTTTCTTTCATTGTTATGTTGCAATGAGGGGAAATACTGGCCTCTGCCTCCAGCTGTGATGCTTTCTTCTATTCTTTTCTAGCAAAAAAAACAACAACAACAGGGTTGTAAGATAGGGCGAAAGGACAGTGGTATCACATGATAAAGATTGCAATTTGCTAATTACGCTTAACCCAGACTCCACCCACATAAACCAAGAAGTAAAATCTGGAATATATGCTGTTAAATCCAGAGACTTTAGTGCACTGTTTAGGGTGCATGTGTTTTGATTTGGAAAGGAGTATCTTTGTGCTTAAATCCTGAAATGGGATGAATGAATCAGAGGGCTGTATGTGTGGATTTCTGCATATGAGTCATGAGCTGGACAGCTGTTGCATGTTCTCTCTCTCTCTCTCTCTCTCTCTCTGTCACACACACACACACACACACACACACACACACACACACACACACACACACACACACACACACACACACACACACACACACACACACACACAATGCACTGATAGGTTGGGGTCAGAATGGCCAGAGCAGTGTCACATGACTTGACCAACCAATCCGACTGTGATATTTAGATGAAACAGGTTGGTGTGCTAGAATATGTATAGGCAGGTCCAGGGTTAAATTAAAAAGCGAGAGAGGCATTGCTTCCAGTCAGTGTGGTGTAAGAAGACACTAACACACACTCGTGCTTAAGTGCCTCAATCACATTTTTAGCACTCCTCAACCACACGCCTCTCAGACCCTGCGTAACATCAGTCACTTACTTTTTGTGTCCATTTCTCTCTGTGTACAGGTGTGATTTTCTGTCACATTGCTTCCTGTGATAAAGGTGTTAGGAGACATTAACCACACACACAAAAAACACGCGCACACACTTTGCGCCTTGTGTAATGCCGTCCACCAGAGTACACAAACCACAGAGTATGTTAGCATTCACATGAACAACTTTGATAAATATTAGCTTGTGGTTTGTAAAGCTTGTGGTTGTATTGCATTATAGGGACCCATTTACTGACTAAAGAGTCTGCTTTATCTTTCTATCTCTGTCTGTTTCTCAGCATGTTTCAGTGGCTAAGTGATGTTTTCTGGCAGGAGCGCCTCTGGTTTCCAGAAGGTTTAGGGTGGGCCGATCTTGAAGACCGAGATGGACGCGTATACGCAAAAGCCAGAGACCTGTGGGTCGCCCTACTCATCGCACTCATTCTCCTCGTACTTCGGCAGATTTTCGAAAGGTCAGAGATATTTGGATTATTGAAGTCAGATTAATATTGCCGTTTCTGTGTGGAGTTCATTGCAGAAATCTTGTACTTCTTATCAGTTATAAGGGTATTACATTGTGTGTGTGTGTGTGTGTGTGGTGTGTGTGTGTGTGTGTGTGTGTGTGCACATTTGTACATGTACAGGACGGTTGCTACATATGTGGCCTCATTGCTGGGAATTAAAGAAACCGTACGAAGAAATGCAGCTCAAAACCCAACACTGGAGTTATACTACTGTCACTCCAGCAAATACCCGACGCAGGTACACAATCACAAACTATTACACAACACAGGGACCAAATCTTTTACTGACTGACACAGGTACTTGTCACCACATAGATGCACACTACCTACCAACTGACATGGATACATCTGTCTCCTTCTCTCCTACCTATTTTTGTGTAGAAGTGTGTAGCAGAGTTGTGTAGGCAAAGTGGTTATACAGAGAAACAGTTGCAGCGTTGGTTCAGACGGAGAAGAAACCAAGACAGACCCATTCTGATTAAGAAATTCAGAGAAGCCAGGTATACACACACACACACACACACACACACACACACACACACACACACACGTGGTTAATGCATATTAGTTTGCATTTTCTTCAGTGTTCACATGGGTGTCCCCTATTAGTGTCAGTGTGTTAACAGCACCACAACCGCACACTGCTTTGAACACCAGTTGTACTATTTATAACAAATAGTTTGGTTGTTTATTTGATTTGTTTATTTTTAGAAATCACGAATTTAGAAATTCATGGGTTTTTTTTTTCTTTTAAATTCTAAATCAAATGTCAGTAGTACCCAAAAGTCAATAATGCTGAAAACTGAAAAGTGTGTGTTTTGCAGTTGGAGGTTTGTGGTTTATCTCCTAGCCTTTTTTGCTGGCCTGGTTTCTCTAATTGACGTGAGTAAATCGCTCTCTTTTTCTCTCTCACTTTTAATAAACGCCTCTGGTATTTTTTCCATGTGGGTGTGTTTTTTTTTTTGCAGAGAAAGAGTAATATGTCTTTCTGTTTGTGTATAGAAACCATGGTTGTATGATTTGGAGGAGATGTGGAAGGGATTCCCAACTCTGGTGAGTCACATATCAGGAATGCGCGCGTGTGTGTGTGTGTGTGTGTGTGTGTGTGTGTGTGTGTGCATATGTGCGTGTGTGTGCGCGCACATGCGAGTTCGGGTACAAGCACAGTATTTGTTTTAAGGGTTTTATTTTTCTTTCTTATTTAATTAACTGTTTGTAGATAAAGTAATGTCAAACATGACTGTGACAACAGACTTTGTATTTACATGAATGATTGTAGTGAACAAACAGTCATCATTTATCCTGCAAAAAAGGTCTCTAAAAATGTAAACGGCATTTGCCTGAACTAAACTCTTTCATTTGTGCACCTCCCCTCTCCCCTCTCCCCTCTCCCTCTCTTACTCTCTTATTTAGACGGTCTTGCCCTCACAGTATTGGTACTACATGTTGGAGCTGGGGTTTTACTTCTCTCTTCTCTTCAGTGTTGCTTCAGATGTCAAACGCAAAGTGAGGGTTCTTTTTATTTTTTTTTTTCTTTTTTAAACACACCCATTCCTAATTGCAGGTTTTGAATGTACTCTAAGAGGAGGTAAAGTTGGTCTCGCTTCTAGATGTGGAAACTTTAGATGTCTTTAATGTGATATTGATAATAACTGCATTTACGAATATGGTTTTCTTATAAAAAAAAAGTCATTAAAAAAGTTCTATGTATTTAAAATGACAACATGAGTTAGTTTTATTGGTTTATTTACATAATGCGTGTCGGGTCAATGCAGGATGTGACGTGCAGGTGGGCTGACATATCACACTCGCTTAGAGTACTTTAGGATTGCTGAGTGTCATAATCTCTCTCTCTCTCACTATCTCTCTCTGTCAGGACTTTAAAGAGCAGGTCATCCACCATGTTGCCACCATCACACTGATCAGTTTCTCTTGGTGTATGAATTACATCCGTGCAGGAACACTCATCATGTTTCTTCACGATTCCGCTGATTATCTACTGGAGGTATAAATACACAGTTAATTTAAAGTTGAGTTTTTAAAAAAAAAAAAAACAAGTTACTTGAACTAGAATGGCACCCTCTGGCGGCTGGAAAGGAAACAAACAAAATAATTTATTTCCTATTTTTATTTTAACTTTCTCTCACAGGTTGCTTTAATTGGCATGACTGACTCTTATTGCCAAAGCATTAAACATACAGGCATACAGCAGAAATAAGTCTGAAAGTAATAACAAACTATACTAATTATAATAAGACAAATATATAATAAAAATGTTAAGAAAGGAGTAGTTAGAATAAATAAGCAGTTATAATAGAAATACTAATAAAATAAAAATCTCTCTCTCTCTCTCTCTCTCTCTTAGGCAGCTAAGATGTTTAACTATGCAGGATGGAAGAAGACATGCAACTATATATTCATTGTGTTTGCTGGATTGTTCATCACCACCCGACTTGTCATCTTCCCATTCCGGTACCGCACACATTTCACTTATATTTATTTATTTATTTTTCTATCTGTCTATCTGCGCATTTAACCTGTGTTTGTGCGACAGAATCCTGTACTGTACATGGGTGTATCCTCTGACGCTCTACCCTCCGTTCTTCGGCTATTACTTCTTCAACGGGCTGCTGCTGGTGCTGCAGTGTTTACACGTGTTCTGGTCTGCACTCATCATCCGGATGGCACTCCGCTTCCTCCCCCAAAATGTACACACACACACACACACACACACACACTATTTACACACTATTTGCACCCATGACTTATAATGAAACTTTAAATGTTGTATTTTTATTTTTGCTTACGTAAACATGTTTTATGTCTTTCTCATTCGTATATTTCATATCTTTCTCCCATTTGTTTCCTTCTTGCTTCAGGAGATTGTGGAAGACGAGAGGAGCGACAGAGATGAGACTGATGACTCTGAGGAAGAGGACAAGGAGAGGAATGGTGAAATAAAGAACGGAGCCTTAAAGAATGGCTACACCAGGCACATTAGCAACCACTGCCAACACCACAAAACACACTGACTGACAAACTGACAAACTCACACACACACACACACACACACACACACACACACACACACACACACACACACACACACACACATATATGGGGAGGTTCAAGTTATTCGATTATCCTCCTATCTCTCTCACACACACACAGATGATATTACGATGTGAGTATGCTTCTGCTACTGATGCTCTTTGCTGCTAGCTCACCTCTAGGTCCAGAGAGGAGTACTCAATGGCTGATGATGTCATGAGGTCACATGACCACCGTTCTAGTACTTACTCTTCTTACATTCTATAAAACAAACACTCCTTTACGGGCAAAACGACGCCAAAGTTTTCTAAAATTATTGTTAGTAATAATGTATAAATTTTTTTGTTATTATTTATGCGACACTTTTTACTCATTATGCGAGTAAATAGCGAGATTAGTTCTGGACTATTTATTTGAGTTACAATACAAGAGTGATATTTTCATGTTGAATGAATATAATAGATTGAGTATGGGACAATAATTTAGGGGATCTTAGGATCGTAATATTCACTACTGCCTATATAATGAAACCAAAGTGCCAGAAAGATTGATAGATGGGGGGAGAGAGAGAGAGACAGGAGAGAAACGACCTCCATGGTCTATAGTTTACTGAATTATCTGTTTCCGTTTCCATTCCAAAGTGCTCGCACTGCCACACGTCACTCAGGATAAATCTGAACCTTTACATAGAAATCATACAGCTGATCGCTCCTGAGTGTAAATAGTAGATTTATATACGATGCAGATTGTACACCAAGTGTGTAATGAAGCCTGGGGCACATCCTCCAGCGGATCTCTTTAGCCAACAATTCGTCGTACCAAATCACAAACCAAAGTACCGTGCTAAGCCACAACTACGGCCGCGGTATATAATAATAATAATGCTGAAAAATAAAGAGGAAATAATTCTTTAAAAGTAAGCTCAGCGTTTATTTCATCGTTAAAATGACGATGGCCCTAATTCCAAACCACATACTAAATAATTGGTATGTCAACAAAAGAAACCGAACGAGAACAATATAATTAAAAACTGGTTTGGTTTAGTGATGACTTAAAACAAACATGGCAACATCTACATTGTGTACTTCCGAAGAGTTTGTTCAATTTTCCATCACTTGTCTCGTCCATAATTACATCCCTTTGTTTTTTTTATTATTATTATTGTTTAATCCTCACTGCCCCAGTTAACTGAACTACAGTGTTATTTTTTTTTATTATTGATATTATTCTGTTTACTGAACTGAAATGTTTATTAATGAAGATGGAGATAATAAACCAATGAGAACCTCTGCCGCTCTCATGTGCTTTGCACAGACGCCTCACAAACATTGCAAAAACCTGGTTGTGAAAACTGTTGTATTTCTCTGCAGTGAGCGCTTTTGGTCGTATGGAAGCTGGTTTGCGCCACTGAATTATACAACGGTTGTTGCGACACATTGCGACTATTTTTCTCGGAATTGCGTGATACATTTTTTCCATCAGAATTCTTAATTTTAAATGCATTTGCGACACTTTCTGGTAAATCACCATAGGAAATTTCTCACAGTTGTGACTATTTCTCAGAATTGCGAGCTTATATCGTGCAATTCTGACGTTATAACTTGCGATTGCACCTGCTAATTACTTTACAATGTACTAATCTCTTATAGCAAATCTGTGTCAAACGCAGGCCCGCCTCGTAATTATCAAACGTGTATTCGAGCCGGCCCGCCAGTATATAGCGCATACACCGCTAATACTACAAATCCCAGAATGCTTTGTTAGTGCGTTGGCGCGTCAGTCGTGACCCACACGCGCCCCCTCATTTTCTCGCAACAATTCTTAGCGTTCACGTCACCATTCATTTAATCCCTCCTTCCCTAAAAATGGCCAAAAGAAAGATGGGAAAGCTCTGAGACAGGTAGGAGGCACATTATCTCTTCCCGAATGTAAATGACAGACCGCGATGTCTTTTTACTTAATGCTATAATGTTATGTTGAGCGCGATTTTGTAATAAAATATAATTTATATCAGGTACATGAAGGTCAGTAGAGGTGTTTGGGTCCTACAGCACCACGGGGGTCACTACTAACTCACACGTGCAGGTGCGCGTGCTGTAAACACGGCACTTGAGTGGACTTAAAGTTTAAGTGACAACAACGGTGTTCTCAAAAATAAGTAAAGTTGATGCTGAAAACGATTTTTCCCACGAAAAAATGGGGAAAAACACGCACTTTTTCTTCCTGTATCGAAGCTTGTGTGCCTCATTTGCTCAGACTGTTGTGGTTGTTAAAAGTGTACATACATACATAGTATACACACATTATGTGTCATGGATGGTGCTCCATTTAATGCACTTTAAACTCTTTTATTTAAAGAGCCCTGGTATACACTGTCTTATAGTTACAACTGGCCCTTTGAGGACAACCATGATGCTGATGTGGCACACTCATCAAATATTAAATAGTAATGAAATAGCACAAACTGTACAAACAAATGCTGTTTTTTTTTTACTGATGAAATGTATTTAATCAGTTAAAAAAAAAAAACAAATCTTACATCATAAACCACAACTACAGCAGAGTGCCAAATGGATTACAAAAAAAAACAAAACAATCCAAGCTTATCGGGTGCTACAGGGTTCATCACTACTGAAGTGTCCTTATTTCCAGGCAAATTTAAGAGGTTTTACTTATTTATAGAACAATACTTTTGCTAATATTAAGGTGGTGGAATGAAAATCTTTTCCAAGTGTGTTGCAGGATTTGATGACTTGTCTAAATTTTTATTAGAACCTGCGTCTGATTTTACATTTCTAATAATTAAAAAAAAAAAAGTCTGAAATTTACCAGTAAATATTCACTCCATAGTGCTGTATAGTACCCTCTTTATGCTGTATACTAAAAAGTCTACTAAAACATTCACATACAAATAAATAAATTAAACAAATAATAATAAAAAAAATATTATTGGAGATCACTAGTATGAATTCAGTATTTATAGGTATATTTCTTCTAGGGCGTTTTCCTATCCTTTGGTAGAAAATTGTTATGGACAGAAAAACCCAGTTTCGGCCAAAAACCTGATTTCTCCGAATTCCCAAACCACAACAACACTCACACACACACACACAGTGTATGTATACACAATCAATTGCCATACCATAAATGCAAGATCCTTGTCCTGTTTTGTAGCAACACTTATATTACTTTAGTGATGTATTATGTTGTGTGTGGTGTTAGAGACGCATCAGGTACAGCAGTGTTATTTTTTTTTGTTCTCAATACTGTAAATACTTACTGGCTATTGTTTCTCAACACTGCTTGATCTGATTTCCTCGTATCATATCCATCTAACCTAAACATAACGTATTCTTGCCTGCTTATAAGGGTACAAACTCTACCTTTATAAATAGAAACAAATTAAACTACTACTGCGTGAAACTTTGTGTTTGTCGTCATAACAAACAAGCTCTTGCGCGGAGGTGCCAACAACCAATTTTCCTTCCAGATGTTCACCTGGCAGCAGTAAGGAAAAAGGGTCTGGTTTGATGCTACTTAATCTGTTGAGACTTTTTTTGTTCACACTGTCTGCTTGCAAGATAAAAAAAAGAGACCGTGTTATTCGTCCCAGAAGGAAAGTGCTGGCTCACAAAGCTGAGGTTTGCAGTCAAAGTTAAAAATCGGCATGAGCCGAAAGTGCGCTCTACAACAAAGGAAGCGCTTTCGCGTCCTTTTCCCCCTTCTGTGAATCTGAATGTGCTGGCACCTCTGCGGTCATGTAACTTCTCCGAAAGCGATTAAAAACCTGAATGGTAAATTAAAACCAATACATAAAACTAAACACCAAGCAAGAGAAACACCCCATACCGTCTGTCCAGGAAGTGCAAATGAGAATTAAATAATTGTGTTCGAATACTAATAACCGTTAAAAAGTGGATTGCTGTGGAGTCTGTGGCCATGACTGGCGGAGTGGGATTATACCTGGCTGCGTGTCTGGTAGTGTGTCTAAGCAAGAAAAGTCAATGTGGGAGGGAGGGGGGGGAAGAGAGAAAAATCTGATAGGGTGTGCATGTGAGGTACGACCATGTTGGTCCATTCAAAATGAGGCTCAGCAGATTTGGCCACTAAGGGGGGCAGAAGTCAGCAAAGTACGGGTGCTGTAGTGCTTCTTCAGCCGATATCCGCTGTACTGGATTGCACTTCAGGAGGTTCTGTAACAAAAGGCAGGTCAATTAAATACCTAATAAGAAATTGTTCTACAGTATGTTGCAGAATTTTTCTCTCATGAAGAAAAAAATTATTACCGTAAATTTCGGACTATAAGCCGCTACTTTTTTCCTAGGTTTTGAACCATGCGGCTAATAATACGGTGCGGCTATTCTGCAGATTTTTTTAAGGTGACGTCATTTCACACACAGGAGAAATGAAGGTAAATAACGGTTATTTTCTCTTGGTTCTGTCCCGTTTTAATCAGTAAACGTTTTTCTCTCTCTTTGCTCCCCTGCTCCCCCCCCCCCCACCCCACCCACACACACACACGCGCGCACACGCACACACACACACGCACGCACACACAAACACACGCACGCACACAGACACACACACACACTCACGCACACACAAACACACACGCGCACACACACCACACGTCACGCACAAGCACGCTCGCACACACACACACACACACAGCACACGCACAAATCAGCCAAAGTTGTTCTTGATTTTCCCTCTCCCGATATAAGCCCGGTTCACCCTACAATCCCCGTCCGGGCTCGTAGCACATACCTAGTGTCGCGGACACGGACGCTCGATATATGTTTATGCATAACCTTTGTCTCCGGTACCACGGCGCGCAGAGCGCAAGGCTCCCTAGCCTGTCTGGCCGCTCCGTATGAGCGGCGTCTCCTGAGTTCTTTATTCTAATAAATCCTGTTTTGTATGAATTCCGGATCTCCGCGTCTCTGTGCAGCGTCCACCGTTACACCGTGTTAAAATACAGGTTAGGAAAGGATCTATTTAGGTACATACATGTACATTTACCATTCAAAAGCGGATGCGGCTTGTATGCAGGTGCGGCTTATTTATGAATTTTTTGGGTTTTTTTTTTAAATAGAGCAGATGCGGCTTATATCCCGGTGCGCTTTATAGTCCGGAATTTACGGTAGTATTTAACACACACACACACACACACACACACACACACACACTACCCTACCTGTAGTAGATCCCGTCCCGTGCTACTAAGTTTAGGGACGACGTTCACAAGTGATGTAGTTGCAGGGTACATCGGATAGGGCTTGAGAGGGGAAGAAAATAAAACAATAAAGTTCCTGGACATGAGTTACACTAAAATCTTTCTTTTTTTTGGAATCCATTCGGCACTCTGCTGTAGTTGTTTTTTTTTTAAACTGGTTAAATACTTTGTACAGTTTGTGCTCAATATATAATAAATTATTGTCCGATATTGTAAGGAATAAATGTACTGTTGTGTGTTACCTTATAATCAGGGAGTTTGGTCATAGTCTGCCACTGTTCCTCTGTTGGTGTTCCCAATAGCGTGATCAAAGGTTAAAGAAAGTCTAAAACAGCTGAAGACCCATAACCAACACTAGTGCTAGTGGTTACACAAAATAATAATAAAATCACAATAATGTTCTAAATATACAATTAAGTGCATAAATCTCAACAAGTCATGCAACAAAGAGCAAGCTGGATTTAGTTATTTAGCATAAAAACAACACAGTTTAACATTTACAATTCATTTTTACATCAGAATAAGATGAAATCCTAAACATGTCAATATACATGGACACTGCATTGCCTGTTTATAGGCTTCATTCTGATGGCTCTACATGCCGTTCACAAAAGGTCACGAACCATAAATAAATTGCTTATTTATTTAAAAAACATTAACACTACCGTTTTGACATACTAGTTATGTTGCCTTACTCACTACACACTTTGTACAGTACTTTATATAAGCATTTGAAAGTTTTAATTTATAAAGTTCAGTTTCAGGATATCTGAAGATGCGTTTGAGCTGGTCATCTACATCGTTCCCTGGGAATAGCGGCCGGCCCGCATTGGCCAGTTCTATAAAGCAGGGAAAATAAATAAACAAATAAATAAATAATCATGCTCTATACTTTAAACACTGTGAATGATAAATAGTGGGTAATTTCCGACCTGCAAATATGCATCCAGCAGACCACATGTCGATGGAGGTGGAGTACAACTTGGCACCGAAAAGCACATCTGGTGGCCTGTACCACAACGTCACAACCTGAAACATGCCAATGTTAAACTTATGTTAAAGTAGCATTAGTTGCTATTTAAATATAACTTGTTAGTATGTGTGTGTGTGTTTTAACTTGGGATTTACAGCTGCACTATTGGCACATTCGGACCAATCTGAATTTAGTGAGGTTACCTCGGCTGAGTAGCATCGTACAGGAATTCCGAACGCTCGGGCCAATCCAAAGTCGGCCAACTTCAGTTCACCGTTCTGCAAGGAGGAAAAAAAAATAAAGCTTTATTTGTTACAAATTTAAATGACCCTGGTCTGTAGGTCGACTGATATGGGGGAGAAGAAAAAAAAAAAAAACATCTACCCTGTTGATGAGCAGATTCTGTGGCTTTAGGTCTCGGTGAAGAACGTTGCGGCTGTGGCAGAAGGCGAGTCCTTTTAACAGCTGGTACATGAACGACTGCAAAACAACAAACGGTAATAAACAGTGGTGCAAACGCATAATGAGCAAGCTGTAACGATGCTAACGTCAGGGTTTTTTTCATACAGATATTAGTGAGCTCAGACCTTGACGATCTCAGGATCGAGGTCGCCATTACAGCTGTCAAAATATTTCTTCAGATCCTGTAGGATGGAGGGAAAAAAAAACAGCACTGTGATACAGAAATGACCTGCTGATTGGGTAGAAGTCTCGACTGCGGTGTACTGACACGACACTATTATTTGTACAACATACAAGAAAGAAGCGTCATAAAACACTGCATCATCACTCCGTTACACCATTAATACCAGCTCATCACAAAGTGGAGAATCTTACCTGGTCACAATATTCAAACACTAATGTCAGCTTTTTATCGCTGTGCAGCACGTCGTGTAGCCTTAAAACACAATAAAATGCGAATGAAGCCTTCGATCATGGCAGATGTGCTTTAACTTAAACAATCAACACACATGGCAGCTGAAGGGTGTAACAAAGCCAAGGAACACAAGTCCCGTAATTCTACCTCACGATATTTTTGTGCTTCAGCTCTTTCAGTAGGCAGATTTCCCTCAAGGCTGAACTCGGAACACCCTGAAACAAGAACAAGACGAAAACACAAATATTAAATGAGTAAAATTATTACATCCGTTTATAGCAAAGATGTGTTAACTTTCCTTACCTCATCATCGTCATCGAGTCTGACCCGCTTCAGAGCCACGATCTCGTGCGTCTCTCTGTTTTTAGCCTTAAACACAGTGCCGTAGGTACCTGCGAGTGACAGGGGAAAAGAAATTCTCTGTTTTCTTTGGCATATTTACAGATCAATACTGTTTTGATGTAAAATGAGGTTTTGGATATATATTTTTTTTCCATTATGGAAAAAATATTCAATAATTCTTACACTGGAATTAAATAATAGGATGAACTATAAAATAGTGCATAAATAGTCTATAAATACACATCAGGAATAGGGTTGGGAATTGAAAACCTATTCCGGAATCGGATACTCGTTATAAAACAAACAAACATTTCTATTCCTCTTATTAACATCTCATGTCGGGAGGCATTAAATGTCACATTTGAACTCATCAGTGCACACACTTATTCTACATGAATTAATATAGAATACCTACACTATTCTAACTGAAACGCGTCAAATTCGCAAAAAAGGTGGAAAAAGGAATAATGCGCAAAAATGTAATGGAAACAGTTTTTTTTTCTCGCATATCCAGGTCACGTGATATACGTGCGATGGGCTGCGATATAAGTAAGCCTGTACATTTTATTTCGAGTAACAACGCGTTTTAGTCGCATGACATGGTTAATGGAAACACCGTCATTTATACAGTTTTTATCGACATTTCAGAAACAGAAGTTTTACGCAAATTTATAATGGAAACGTACCTAGTGTCTATGTCATGAGTTTTTGCCTTTTACCCTGTTTGTTAAATGTAAACTAAAAGATCATTGATGTTTCTCGAAAAGGACTGTTTCCATACTCCTGACAGGTACTGTATATTATATCATATTTACGAACAAATTTTTTTTACTTGTTATTGTGGGAAAACCATTAAACAGCTAATAAATCACATGTGTTTGTAGAAAACGAAGCGCTATTTGAATATTACCCAACCAGTGAAAATGCCGAAATTCGGGTGGCACTTGAAGGCAGCACGAATCACTTAATAACACTGACTACTAATCTGTTTTAAACAACAACGTCCTATAGATATAATGCATTATAGTGCCTTATATACTTTAATATACAAGTTACTTTATACTATACAGGTTACTTTGATTTTAACCACCAAACCGAATCGGTGTATCCGCGTTATTTTTCGCTAACCGTTAGCTAGCAACGGCTCCAGCGTCTCTCCCAACCGGCGCACCGCGAGCCCGGCGTTTGTCACTCACCCTCTCCGATCTTCTCTAATTTCTCGTACTTCTGCATGTTTCTAACCAGCCGGACGCGGTTAGCTTCACACGGCTAACTCTTAACTGCTTAATCGTGCTGTATTCCGTTAAAACGCGCCCACACTGCGCCTGGTTCAGCGGCCAACGTTAATTTGATCGAATGGCTTCCGGTTGATGCCGTCAACAAGAAAAAGGGGCGTACGGCGAAAGCGGAGCGTTCCAAGATGGCGGCGAGATTATTTATCTCTCTTTTCAAAATAAACGTTTTAAATGAAACTCGGCTTGATTGAAACGTTACTATTACAGCATGTGCAGTTTTTTTTATTTATTGTGATCGGTCCAAATCTGTATAGTTTACATATATTTCACACGACGCCCTTTATTTGTTTTATTTTGCACACGAGAATCTGTTGACTTGTTATTGCGTTTCCGCGGTATCAGTATGGGCCAATCACAAATGCCGCCTGTCTCCTTGAGGACGTGCCTGAGAGAGTATGGTGGCGACTACCTAGTGCACTATATTTCTGGCAGTCGGTTATTTGGGACACACACGTGTGTACGCGTGTTGCTCGTGTGGATTAGGTGTTAAATGCCGAACTGTTTTTGTTTTGTTTTTTAATTTCTGGTTTAATTTGCCTGGTATTTCACACAAGGTTAGTTTTTAAGGTATGAAATGTGATACGGATGAAATGGAAGGTGATTGTGATCAGCGTTGGTGTTCCAAGACTATAGACGTTAAGAATATTTGTTAAATGTCTGTGTAGCTTCAATCTGTGATCTCTAACCTGTGTCAAAAGTATTCACAACCTTTGAGTATGTCCATGTTTTGTTACATAAACACAAACTTAAATGTATTAAGTAAGTATGTTAAGTATCACAGAGTAGTCTATCGCATAAATGTGAATTGGAAGAAAAATGATACATGATATTAAAGGTTTAAAGTATACATATGTATTCAGTCCCCCTGAGTCAATACTTTGTCGAACCACTTTTCACTTTCCACATGTAAATACTAATTTTTGCGCATTCTTCTTTGTAAAACAGCTCCAGTTGGGTGGAATTGGACGGAGAACGCCTGTAAAGAGCAATTTTCAAGTCTTGCCAAATATTACCAATAGGGTTTAGGTCTTTAGGTCTTTGACTGGGCCATTCTAACACGTGCATATGCTTTGATCTCAACCTTTCCATTGTAGCTTTGGCTGTGTGTTTAGGGTCCTGGCCCTGCTGGAAGGTGAACCTCCGTCCGAGTCTCAAGTCCTTTGCAACCTATAACAGGTTTTCTTCTAGAATTGCCATGTATTTAGTTCCATCCATCTTCCCAGCAACTCTGACCAGCTTCCCTGTCCATGCTGAACAAAAGCATCCCCACAGCATGATGCTTCCACCACCATGTTTTACGGTGTGGATGGTGTGTTCAGGCTTATGTGCACTGTTAGGTTTACACTGTGCATAGTGTTTTGCATGTAGTCCAAAAAGTCTAATCCGACCATGGGTTGGTCTATCGCTTCAAAACTCAATAAAATACATTTAAAGTTGTGGTGACAAAATGTAGAAAAATTTCAGGGGTCGGAATACCGCTCCGTCAGTGACACCCAGTTTTACGTCTGTTTTTTTTCCCCCCTAATCTGAACACACAGCGTCAGTCCCATGGATGCCTTGCAGGCCCGTGTGAGGCTTTTGGAGGATGAAGTGGAGCAACTAAAAGCCCAGCTCAGGGAAAAAAGTGACGCTGCAGAAAGCGACACGAAGACACCTCCTGCCTCGAAGGCCCGGGAGAACGGAGGGAACGGCAAGAAAGGGAAGAGAGCGTTCGATTTTGCCGCGCACCCACGGCGCCATGTGGCACTGCGCCTAGCGTACTTGGGCTGGCAGTACCAGGGATTTGCCGTACAGGAGAACACGGACAACACCGTAGAAGCGCGAGTGTTCGAGGCTCTGCTGAAAACCAAGTTGATCCAGGATAGGCAGAGCTCCAATTACCACCGCTGCGGCCGCACAGATAAAGGAGTCAGCGCTTTCTCACAGGTAAACAAGATGCATTACGGTAGCTCACTAAATGGACAAATGTATGTATATACACAACATCTTTTCGCCACATGTGACTTTCCTCAGACTTTCCTAACCTTCAATTTAAAGACTTTCAATATTTCTTGGACACAAAACAGTTTTCCTTCAAGTGAACTAGAAAAAGCTATTGAGAGGCCTGTTATAGATACCTTATAGGAGGGGTTTTATAGACGTGTTGTACATGTTTCCAAATGAACGGCGCAATATTGTGGTTCCAAACATTTCCAGCCGAGGGCAGTGGTCATAATGAGGTAATATGTATTACATTACAGTATTTTAAGGAGTTTAAAAGAATGAATATAGCAGTTAAGTTTTTATAACTGTGCCATGATTACAGCACTTAAAATAACAACAAATGAAGTATACAGGCTGTAGTTATTTGCTTTGTGTGTCAGACTTTAACCCGATGGAAAATCTTCAAATAACAAATTGGACACTGATGAAGGTGTTTATATACTCTAGGTCATATCTATAGACCTGCGCTCGAACCAGTTCAGTGGCGTGGGTGTGACGGTTCCTGGTGGCGTTCAACCTAACCCTGGCGGTGGAGCTAGAGCCGAGCTGCCTTACGTAAAGATGCTGAACCGAGTCCTTCCTACAGACATCCGGGCTCTCGGCTGGTCTGCGGTGCCCAGCGGGTTCAGTGCGCGCTTCGACTGTCAGTCCCGAACCTACCGGTACTACTTTCCCCAAGGGAACTTGGACGTAAAGCTCATGGCCGAAGCAGCCAAACGGTACGCTAAAATAAGGAAATCATGAGCTCGGCGTCTGCCGTAATGTTGCGTGAGTTTTGAATGCGGTTATCTGTGCAGATACGAAGGCACGTACGACTTCAGGAACTTGTGTAAGATGGACGTAGGTAACGGAGTTCTTCAGTTCCAGAGAACGATCGCATCGACTTGCGTTCGGCCGTGCGAACCCGGTCACCCCTCACCGTGTGACCCTCAGAGGCTTTACATGTTCGAGGTTAAAGGTCTCGCCTTCCTGTATCACCAGGTCAGCACGTGCTCAAGTCTAAACGTACGTTTGTCGTTCTTTTTTTTTTTACCAAATTTGCTTTATTATTATTGTTTGTGTTTAATACGCGCAGGTACGTTGCATGATGGCGGTGCTGCTTCTGATTGGCCAGAAGCTAGAAGCACCAGAAATCATCAGTCAGCTATTAGATGTCGAGAACAATCCCCGGAAACCGCAGTACAGGTGAGATAAAAAAAAAATCGGAACGATGGCTTTTAATAAAATTAAAAAAAATATATTTAACAAATTGTTTTGTTGTTGCTAAAAGCTAGCAATTACAAAGAAACTCCAAATTAGCAGTGAAAGAATGTTTATTTATTGATTTATGTTGTTTCTAGATTAGACATGGTTAATAGATTAATATGCCTTGTTTTAATGTTTACCATTTTCTTTATCAATTAAACATTATGTGCCTTTTACAGTAATGCAATTTTATAATTTAGTTTACATTTATGTAACACTGTATTCATAGTTAACTTAATGTTAAGTTAAGCAAACCTCCCTGTTATCTTGATTAATTTAGCTAATTAGTCAAATCTTTGTGTGTTTGTTTGTTTTCCAGTTTGGCTGTGGATTACCCACTGGTGTTGTACGAGTGCCATTTTGATGGCCTGAGCTGGATTAGCGAGCCTGAGGAGGAGAGCCATGTGCTTAGCTCTCTTCTCCAACAGTGGACTCAGACTGCAGTCAAAGCTCAGGTGTTGCATGGCATGATCCATGGCCTGCAGAGCACAGGTTTGTGTGTGTGTGTGATTTTGGCACTGTGTGAAAAAATGTACCATTTATATTTAGCCCCTTCTTATCAAACAGATTTGATATTTAAACAAATCCAATGAGTGTATATTTTGAATGCAATTCGCAGATAAAGCAGCGGTTATGAAGTGCTGCCTCATGGAAGGATCCAGACAGCGTAACTATCGCCCACTACTTGAGCGGCCGTGTTGCGAGAGTCTCGAATCGCGCATCCAGCACTTCGTAAAGAGAGGACGACTCGAGCGCGAGGAAGGCGAAAACGGGGAGGAGGGGGGCGCGGTCTTCAAGGGCAAGAGGTCAAAACACTCGCACCAAGACAGATCAACAAATCAAGAGAAACTCCAGAGCCAAACGGACAATTTATATGCCTCATAATAGTTGTTTATGAAATGCAGTGAACAATAAGATGATTACTTGCTTGTTTTTGTCAAGTTTTTGTTAGATTTCTTCCCAAATCAGTTAATGGAATACAACTTTATTCCAAGAATTTTATTTTGTACAAGAATACAACTACAAGTTTAAGCATAGGCCAATCAATTGCTTTGATTTAAATCACTGGTCGTGTTTTATATTTTCGATCGTATACATTTCAGGACCTTGCTATCATGTTGTTTTGTAGTTCAGTGATTTTAGCTCATTGACACATGACTGTTATGACCTGTTCGGCCTGCTGGTAAGTTGGTTTAGCTAATGGATTAACTTTCCAGCAGAATCTGTTTAGCAGCTAAATTTACACCGTATAGCAAACACAGGATCACTTTTTACTTTTACTTTAAATATATTTTATTCTGTACCTTTTGCAACCAGCCACATCATTTACATTTGGATTAAAAAAGAAAATCAAGAACTGAACGCTGCGTAAATGCTATGGGATGGGGGGAAAGTCTCAATGGTTCATAGAGACAGCTTAAAAGCTTTGGCTGACATTTCCTCATGATGTTGAGCTTTCAGCTCACTTCTATTTTATTTCTATAGCATTTAACAATGAACCTTGTCTCAAATGAGCTTTACAGAAGGTAAGAATTATGGAACAAAGTTCACTTGGATTTGTGTATCCATCACCAACGAATACGCTGGACTACAGCAATGAAAAGCTACTTCAGATGGCATGAGGAAGAAGTCTAGTGATGAACCAGCTTTAAAAGAGTGACGCAACATCTGAGCTCACTATTGATGGAAAATCGGTAAAAGTACAAAGGTTGTTTGGGGTATTAAAGAGTGTTCTTGAAAAATCGGTCTTGGAAATGTCCATTCCACATACTTTTTTTTTACTCGGTCAGTCTTTGTGTAATGATTAAATCTTTGAACTTGTGTACTTTGGTACAAATGAGGTTTGTGAGCCCTGACAAGTCGCTCTCTGGCCAGCCAATAAAAGGATGTGAAAATGTGAGACGTTATTGTACGCCTAAAAGATGGGCCTAGATTCAGTAACCCCAACTATAATTGTTTAAAGTGATATACTTTTATGTAACATGAATACTTTGTTACCCGAATCAGGTAGAAATTTTGGGTATCTATTCTTTACTGAAGTAATTATTTTGCCCCCAGCATTATACTTCTACTCTTTACGTTTTCACGCAATTATCTGTAGTTCATTTTTTCGTGTGTGTGGTTTATAGCCTACATAGTTCTTATTTAGTAATATAACGTATTGTTCTGTATTTTATAAATATAACAGGACAATAACATCACTGTTGTCTTTATTTTCGTGTTACTCGTATGAACTCACTACAGCGCGCCGATTGGCTGGCGGCCATGTTGTTTCACAAAGTCACATGACCCGATGCATCTTGGTCACGTGAGTTTTTAAGCTCGCTTTTTTCAACCGACTTGTCACCGACGCGCTTTCGAGCGAGTCTGGATTTCATTACTCGTCCAGGTAAAGTTGTTATTATACGCCGTGTTATTCACCAAAAAAAAACGTCGTGCAGACTTTGTTTCGTGGTATTTGTTTGTTTGTTTGTTGAACAAACAAATTCGGCAAGTTTTACCATTTTCAGCGGAAGCTCTGTCCATGTTTACTGTTAGGAGCACTCGGTACTACAATGCACACTTTATTGGAACTACGAAGGCCCGTTTTATACTTTTGTAATCGAATTTGAAGCGAATAAATAAATGTCATTATTCCTATGATGTGGTATTTGAAAAAAAAACAACAACAACAAAGCATAGTTATGGCAAGTGTAATTAACTGAGAAGATACCTGCCAGTCATTTTGTATGAGCTTCATCATCATGCGACGGCCTAGAATGAAGAAATGGAAAACAGCATCCTCTACAAGATTTGCATAGTCTAATCGCTTATTCTTACTAATTTACTGTGCGAATATTTGTACTTTAAATATGTGTGTGTGTGTGTGTGTGTGTGTGTGTGTGTGTGTGTGTGTGTGTGTGTGTGTGTGAAATCCAGGAGCTCACTTGAGGATCTTCAGTTTGCAAGGAAAACCATTTCAACCGACATCGACGGTGAGCGTATACACGTAATAAATACACCTTCTGCAAGAGCAAAACAATAAACTGGTTCCTAATTCGAGATAGTGTTTACACTAACGGAGACTCTGGGGATGGTTTTCTTGTTTTTAGTGCACCAAAGCTTTTCTCTAGTCAGCATTTGGTAGTTGAAGTCCCTTCTTGGCGATCATACACGGTGTGTTGAGCTCAAAATATAATTAACAGAAGTGCCAACATAATTGATTCCTGTCCTTCCCCTTTTTTTATGAGCTTTTATTAAACAACAGTATTTAGGCAGGGGTATTAAGGCTGTTTACAACATTTCTGTCTTGTGTTGTCATTTCTGCAGATGTTTCCCTAAACAGGAAGTTAAAGATTGTTTTAAGAAATAAGTAATATCGCTGTTTAATGGCTTTAAATCATTATGCGTCTAAAAATCTCTCTTACAGATGCGTGCGAGTGTTTGTGTGTTGGCGTGTGTGCTGAGTGTATGCCGAGCTCTTATCTGCCCCGATGGAGGGATGTGTGATGAACGAAACACCTGCTGTCAGAATCCGTGGGGCGGATACGGATGCTGCCCGCTGCCTAATGTAAGTTCATTTATTCCAAACAGAGAGCCACTTGTACACTCATGTAAATTTTTATTATTAATTAATAGTAATAATAATATCTTTGTGTGTGTGTGTGTGTGTGTGTGCGTGTACGCGGTCGTGTGTGTGCATGTGCGTTCTTGCAGGCTGAGTGCTGTTCAGATCACCTGCATTGCTGCTATGAGGGAACACTGTGTGATATGCAACTCGGGAAGTGTGTGAACAAGACACACACACTGGAGTGGTTAAGGAGAGTCGTCACCAAGCAGACCACCCTACCTCAGGTAACACCTAAAGGACATGCTATACTATTTATCCGAAAATATTGCAATTATCAGGATTAATTTATGTATTTGGCTAGTGCTTTATGAACTATTCAGTTTTATTCCTATACCGGGTTTAACAATGGACAATCTCAAAGTAGATTTACAGACCGAAGGAATTATAGACCAAAGTTCACTTGTATTTAATTGTGTATGTACTTATGGCAATTGAGCAAGCATGGGCCAACTGGAAAATGGTATGAGGAAGGTAGTGTGTGTAGCTCATCATCTGATCTCATTATAGATTCAACACAAACTCCTGTATCCAGTTGTATCCAGGCTAGCAATCTACAGGCACAACCATGAGCTTGCCCACTTGTTAAATTAAAAACGATATTGAACAGTGTCACAGTTCATGTCCATATAACCGCCGCCACCACCACTACCTCTTGTTTGTCTTTTCGCCACTTGCAGGCAGTAGTGTGTCCTGACGGGGAGTCTGAATGTCCTGATGGCACGACATGCTGTCAGATGCCCGATGGGACTTGGGGATGCTGTCCAATGCCTAATGTATGTGTTTCTGTCTGTCAATCCATAAGCCAGTGTATGTCAATTGTTTGAATATGGACTTGATGTTCACTTTTGTGTGTGTATTTAGGCGGTGTGTTGCGAAGATAAAATGCACTGCTGTCCCGAGGGCACAACCTGCGATATCTCTCATTCAAAGTGTTTAAAATCCATCCAAGGCTCCACCCCTCTCCTCAGAAAATTCCCGGCTATTCGAGGAGGAAAAAGAGGTATGATATTACTTCCTGTCCCTTCCCTCACTAACAACACTCACTCATTAATGTAATGAGCTTGTATATGTGCATTCAGGTGGACTGGTGAAGGAGACGACACTGAAGTCCTCAGACAGTAATGATGGTAAACCGAGCAAAATTCTTTCGTACAGATTTGTCCCAGTAAATTGGGATGCTTTTGACTGATTCTTATTGATCGCGTGTGTGTTTAGTGATTTGTCCAGATAAACTATCCAAATGCCCAGATGGCACAACATGCTGCGAGCTAGTAAATGGGAGCTACGGTTGCTGTCCGATGCCAAACGTGTGTATTTTCGTGTGTTTGTATGCTGTTGTTTTAGTAGCTGAATTGGATGGTTTTTTTAAAATGGCTATTTGTCCTCAGGCTGTGTGTTGTGAGGATTATATGCACTGCTGCCCCCAGGGCACGACCTGCGACCTTGAACAAGGCGCCTGTGTCTTTGCCAATGATTTAACTTCGATAAGTGCACAGGCCCTTCACCTTGGTTTTTTAAAGCCTGAAGGTAAATATTTTTTTAAATGTTTCACGCTGACAGACACTGAAACTCAAGAAACTGATTGTATGTGTGTGTCTGTGTGTTTAGTAGACTCTGTTCCCTGTAGCGATTCAGTGGCATGTCCTTCACAACCTGCCAATCAAAAATGTGACCCGTCATTTTCATGCCCACAAGAAGCCACCTGCTGCAAACTGGCTTCCGGAGCATGGGGATGCTGCCCTCTACCAAATGTGGGTGTGACATGTATACGTATGCGTGTTTTAAAAGTTATACGTGTGTTTACTTCCCAGTGTTTACTTGTTTTGTAAAAACTAACTTTAGTGTTGGAACTGTGATTTTTGCTTCTCAAGGCTGTGTGTTGCGAGGATCATCTGCATTGCTGCCCTCACAACACTGTGTGTAACGTGGCGGCGGGGACATGTGACGGTGTCCCTGACGCAGGCGTAGGCTTGACCGTGCCTGAGAACGAGCGCTGCGATGAGACCTCAACATGTCCGACGGGGACAACGTGCTGTAAAGAGAAATCAGGAACCTGGGCCTGCTGTCTGCTGCCACGGGTACACACACACACACACACACACACACACACACACACTTATACTGTATGTAAGTCTGCATGACATCGTAATCATGTCTCTGTGCTCCCACACAGGCCATTTGCTGTGAAGATCATGAACACTGCTGTCCTCAGGGCTACAAGTGCGATGTCATGCACCAGTCCTGTGAACACCCTTCTCTACGCAGCGTGCCATGGGTCAAAAAGCAGCCAGCACTGAGTGTGACTCGCAGCTCAGTCTCTGAACCCCGCAGTGACATGGAGTCAAGCTTGCACCATAGAATAAAGTGTGATGCCCAGACCAGCTGCCCCAGAGGCAACACCTGCTGCTATATAGGGAAACTCAAGATGTGGGGTTGCTGCCCTCTGCCACAGGTACACACTATTGCTTTCAATTGAGGTGGCATATTAGCTTTTTCCTATAATATTATATTTTATTTATGGATTCACCTTTTTGGTGTAACTTATTGTTTATTTATTAACTTTATTGTCATCTTTTAATTCTAACTCATTCCTAATATTCCTATTCATGTTCCGTTTCATTCTTTGGCTTTCTTCTTCTTCCTTTTGCTCTAATTTAATTGTATTATTTTTCCCCTTTTAAATAATCTCCTTTTACCCTTTATTTCTCCTTTGCTTTTCTTCTACCTTTTTTGTCTTTTTCTTATCTTATTTTTATCTTTTTTTACTGTATATGTTTGTCTTTTATATCCTGTAATTTAATTTTTCTTCTTTAATTTCAAGTGCCATTTCAATTCTGTTTTGCTTGTTTATTCTCTCTCTCTCTCACTCTCTCTCTCTCTGTCTGTCAAACATAAGCTTCATTGGTTGCCTGGTGAGGGGCTCAACACTCAAAACACTTTTTTTTTTTGCATCACTGATCATATGTTCATTTGCACCATGAGATGTATTTTTAAAAGCTTTGTTGTTCTTATTTAGCTTCTTGCATTTTATGAGTAATTTTTCTGATTTAATTGAAACAAATCCAATTGAAGATCCCTTTTGTTTGATTTGTCTGCAGGCTGTGTGTTGTACAGACGGAGATCACTGCTGCCCCAGCGGCTACAGTTGCGACAAGGAGAAGCCGGTGTGCAAGAAGGGGTCACATCAAATCCCCTGGTTCATGAAGCAACCGGCCATCAGCATTCATGGGTCTGAGGTCAAGCTTGGACTTGAGGATGTGAAGTGCGACAACACCACAAGCTGTGCAGCGGGCACCACCTGCTGTAAATTACACACCGGGAAGTGGGGCTGCTGTCCGCTGGTCATGGTGTGTCTGGGTTGGGGTTCAAGTGACCTCTCAAAATACAGGGGTCTTGTTTGGGTTTTTATTTATTTCTCTTTTTTTTGTAGGCGGTGTGTTGTGAGGACCACGAGCACTGCTGCCCTCAAGGCTACACCTGTGACCTGGAGAGCAGAACCTGCATTAAATCTTCCACCGCACACACTGTTGCACTCGCACTTGTACACACACTCGATGAGGATGAGGTGATGTGTGGTGAAACAAAACGGTGCTCCAAGAGTCAAACCTGCTGTAGAATATCGGATGAAGATTGGGCCTGCTGTCCATTCGAACAGGTAATATTTTATATATATATATATATATATATATATATATATATATATATATATATATATATATATATATATATATATATATATATATATATATACAAAATGTAAAATATAAAAATGTAATATTAAAAAATATATATATATATTATATATATATATATATATATATATATTATATATATATATATTTTTTAAATATTACATTTTTATATTTTACTATTATTATAGTGTACATTTTGTGACAGCAGTATGTAACCAATGGGGCATGGTGGTTTAGTGGTTAGTACGTTTGCCTCACACCGCCAGGGTCCGGGTTCGATTCCCGTCTCGGCCATGTGTGTGTGTGTGTGGAGTTTGCATGTTCTCCCCGTGCCTCAGGGGGTTTTTCTCCGGGTTCTCCGGTTTCCTCCCGGTCCAAAAAACATGCACGGTAGGTTGATTGGCACCTTGGAAAATTGTTCCCTAGTGTATGAATGTGTGTGTGTGTGTGTGCTGCGATGGGTTAGGTATTCCATCCAGGGTGTATCCTGCTCTTAATGCCCTTAGACGCCTTAGATAGGCACAGGCTCCCCGTGACCCGAGGGAAGATTGGGGAAGATCGGATAAAGCGGTAGAAGTTGAATGAATGGATGAATTTGTAACCATCCGACATAATGTTAAGTTTGCTTTCTGATTTAAAATGATGATTATAATTGTATTTATTTATGTATTTTATTCTGTTCTCTAGGCTGTGTGTTGCAAAGACATGAAGCACTGTTGCCCTAAGGGCTACACCTGCGATCCTAAAAAAGGCTGCTCTAAAGCACTCACATGGTGGGACAATTCACTGTAGATAAACATCACACCCACACGTAAGCCTCATGTCTCCCAAATCAGGACAAGGGACTAAATAATATAACTGGGTTTTTTTTTTATGGCACTAGTAATTAGCAATGCTGAATCTTTTTTTTTGTCAGAGACCTGGCATTAAAATTCACTGACTCATTTCCAGTTTTCTTGAATCCACTCCAAGAAGTGAAATGTTGCACACATTTTCAATGAGTTTATTCAGGTGCCGTCTAGATTTTGCTTAAAGTGCACGATTGAAGCTTTTTAGGACTTTGTAAGAACACTGACTTATTTATCTTTTTTTCTATCTTTTCTTTCTTTCTTTTTTTTTTTTTTTTTAAAAAAAACGCTGTATCTTCTCAGGTATAAAACACCTAGAAGAAATACCTTATGAGCCACTTCTGTGAAAGCATTGTGTTATTGAGACAGAACTGAATGTATTGTTTCACCACAATTTCAACAAATCCTAACAGCTTTCAAAGCTTCCTGTAAAGGAATAAATCGCCAGAAAATTGTAATCGAGGAGGAAAATGACAAATCTGTACGAGCTAGATCAAAATGTAATAGTGGATAGTATCCTCTGAACCGCACCCACACCCCTCCCCCAATTTCATACATTGTTTTGTGTATTCCGTTTTATGAATAGGTGTTATACAGTGTTGCCTTGGAAGATATTTTTGAAGAAAATTGTGATAGTTTAAAAACAAATTTTGTTCATTTCAGAATTTGTCGGTAAACTGGAGTGCTTTAAGCGTTTAAGGATTAAGTGCGTTATCACAATGCAAACAAGAAACCAAGTTAGAATTTTCCAATTCCCACCCAATGCCAGATACCTGGCTGAAATGTATTTTCGCTAGTTTTAAGTAATCCATTCGCCATGTAATCCATGGTTTCAGTTAAATTTCTTTCTTTTTTTTATTGTTATTTTAATTGTTTCTGATGAGAATAAACTGCTTTGAAATGGATTTTTTTAAATGACTGTTTTGGTAAACAGAAACCCCGGGTGATGTGTTATGGGCGCGTGTCGCCTGCCACCCTACCCGTGTGTGTGTGTGTGTGTGTGTGTGTGTGTGTGTGTGTGTGTGTGTGTGTGTGTGTGTGTGGTGTGTGTGTGTGTGTGTGTGTGTGTGTGTGTGTGTGTGGTGTGTGTGTGTGTGTGTGTGGGTGTGTGTGTGTGTGTGTGTGTGTGTGTGTGTGTGACGAATTACGAAACGCCGCTATGCAAGTTATGTCGCAGAGCATGGATGGAATATCTAGGGGCCGCTTTTGACGAGACACTGGAGGACGGGAAAATGTATTAAAGTAAGAAATAAAGTTCGAAACCGTAGAAAGACTTATTAAAAATGTAATACAATTATGATGTGGTTGGGGGGGGGGGGGGGGGGGGGGGGGGGGGGGGGGAGGGGGGGGGGGGGAGAAGCTAGAGTTTGGAGCTTTGTTGTGATTGCAGTTAAACGTGTAGTTCATCTGACCCACACTTTGCTGGTGTCCGTGAGCCAGTGGGATTAAGTTCCACCAGGACAGCGTGTGTGTGTGTGTGTGTGTGTGTGTGTATTTCTTGCTCTTGCCGGTGAACGCACTTTCAGAGTGAATGAATTGCGAGAAGAGCGATTTCATGTTGTGAAAAACTCAAGACGACGAAACCACACTTGAACAAATGGGCTCTTTCCACCGGTATGTCAAATACTATTATTTACGTTTATGTGTAATGATCTCGGTATTAGTGATAACGTGTGCGTTTATTTAAATACGTAACTTTTTCTGTTGCACCTATTTATGTAAATGGTAATGAAAAAATTTTTGTTCGTGGTATTAAATATAATCAAGGTTCAACACAATGTATATTTATGTTACATCAGAACAATGATACACAATTGTTTTTCTCTATAAATACACATATATATTATAATAATAATAATAATAATTCACAATTCCGGCTCCTAAAATCATATCGAACCTGTTCATACTGATGAGTACGGACAAGCTTTGAATTGTCCATGAATTGCTGTGAATATGGACAGTCTGCCTGGAGATGGGGTTGAACTTGAAAAGATGATAAGTAGATCAGGAGGGTGAGAGACAGCTGGAGTAGTGAGGGAGAGGTAAAGGGAAGCAGCAAAGGAAAAAAAAGAGTGGTGGGTGTAGGTTGGAAACGGAAAGAGTGACTGAAGCAGCTGAGCTACAAGCTGCTGCTTGCATGAAAATGCCTCCGCTATTAATACACTTCCAGCTCTGATTCTGCTATCCGCTCGTAACACACACACACACACACACACACACACACACACACACACACACACACACACACACACACACACACACACACACTTTATTAGATTTGGCTCTTTGAGTTTTCCTTTTACCATAAACAAAATCCTACTGCATTTGCATGAAATGCTACCTCGTGAAGCCCTGCCTTGTTTGTTTGTTTGTTTGTTTGTTTGTTTGTTTTTTAAGTACATGACATGATTTTTTTGTGTTTTTTTTTCGCTCAATTTGCATAAAACCCTCATTTTCCATTTAGAACCCGGTTGCATAAAATGTTTATATTTTGAGCACATTTTTATAAAACTCTCGCACAAATAATATTCCTCCAGATGAAATGTTCTTCCATCGGCAAACTCGAGTTTATTTATTGCAGACACTCTTATTCAGAGCGACTTTACCCCCGAGCCGTTGAGGGTTAAGGGCCCTACTTAAGAGCCCAGTATTTGGCAGCTTGGTGGTGCTGGAATTTGAACCCTGCGACCTTCCTTCTGGTCCAGAGCCCAATGTCTTAATCACTGAGCACGAAGTGGTGGAATATATATATATATATATATATATATATATATATATATATATATATATATATATATATATATATATATATATATATATATATATATATATATGTAAAATCTCTCTGTGTGTGTGTGTGTACATTATAAAGTGATATTTAAAATGACAGTTTTATACACAGATATGTTATTTATGATTGAAGATGATTTGATATAAATGGAATTTAGAAAAATGTTTCTCAACATGAAATTGTAAGATATTTCATTATGGTCTAGAATGTGTTTCAAAGTATCTGGAGATTTAAAAGGAACAAGAAAATCATTATTAGATGCCTGAGAAAGATGTGTGTGTGTTTATATGTGTACATATATTCTTGAATGTATTGTCTATCTATCTGTCTGTCTCTCTCTATCTCTCTGTATCTATCTCTCTGTCTCACTATGTATCTATCTATCGTATCATCCATCCATCCATGCATGCTTACAGTCATCCAGTGTTGGGAAGGTTACTTTATAAATGTAATAGGTTACAGATTAGATATGACCCTATTCAAAATGTGACAAGTAGTGTAACTTTTCATTCATTCACTCATCTTCTACCGCTTTTATCCGATCTTCCATCGGGTCACGGGAGTCTGTGCCTATCTAATCTAATGGGCATTAGGCAGGATACAACCCTGGATGGAATGCCAACCCATCGCAGGGCACACAGCACAAATGGTTTCACAAACACATTCATACACTAGGGACCCAATTTTCCAATGCCAATCAACCTATCGTGCATGTTTTTGGACCGGGGAGGAAACGGAGAACCCGGGAAAAAACCCCTGAGGCACGGGGAGACAGCAAACTCCACACACACATGGCCGAGACGGGAATCGAACCCGGACGTAACTTTTCAGTTACTTTATAAAAGTAAAGTTAATTACTTTTTTTAAATTACTTTCATTTGTCCACTAGGTGGCGCTCTGAAAAGGTGGGTTATATTTTCGAAATTGAGAAAATAGCAATCAAATTGTTGACGGAGGACGAATATAATAAATCATAAATCAACATTTATTGATTCAAGTGTTCCATTATGAATAATATAAGTCGATGCCATTTGCGAATTATTGCATTCTGTTTTTATCACAGCGTCCCAATTGTTTTGGAATTGTCCATCTCAGTCACTCGTTTTTCATCACGCAATCACAAAAATGCTTTAACACTTAATAAAGTGTTAAAATAATAGTGTTGGGGGACGAGCGGTGAATCGGTGAATAATCTCCACGTGTCTTACTTCTTCCCTTTCTGTCTCTCATGTACTAAGTAACGAAGAGGACGACGAGTCTGCAATACGGCACAGCACTGAGGAAGAGACCAAAATTACACCTGTGATTGCCCAAAGCAGAGGGTATGGAGAGAGCTAGGTGTGGGTATGAATGTTCAATCAATAGGACCACTGTGCGCTAGATGTGTGCGCTAAATATAGCTTGAGTTTGCGTTCCAACCATCGAAACTGCTCTTGTAGGACGTTTACCTACACTTTCTGACCAACCTGAAATCAAGAATGAATTTATACACGTTTTGTTATAACCGTCGTCGTTTCCTCCGTTTCAGCTGAGCAGCGACAGGAATTCTGTTCATCCAGTATGAAGCATGGCCTATTTCAACTCCAGCCTTTCCACGGAGCATGCCCTGATGCACAGGACGAAGCGGCAAAGGAGAACTCTAAAGCTGGTTGTCGCCCCGAAATGGGAAACTCTTACAGCAGCATAATAAGTCCCACCATCCGGAGGTTCGAAGTAAGCTGCGGTTCTGATATTTACACCAGCTTCGGAGGATCCCCGGAGTTCACGTCCCAGACCGAATCGGTGTACATTTATGCTGAAAGTATAAACGGCTGTGACTCTTCCTGTTCCGAAGTATCGCAAAACTGGGGCTTGCTCTATACCGAAGTGGAGAAAACCTACGGCCTCGAACAAGGCTCTAGATCCGAGACTGCAAAAGAAAACAGCAGCATAGAAGTCTTGTTCGGATCGGAGTCGTCCTGCGACGGAGGGTCTGTCGATGAGGAGCGCGATTCGGATTCGAGCTGCTTTCATGCAGATCGGGAGCAAAGTTTTGACTCGTGCGGCTTCGCCGAGGCGCACTGGGGCTCTGCCTCGGCCCGTCCGGGGTCCGCTTCCAGTGGTAATATCACTGACGACGATCTGAAATCGCCATTGTCTACCGCAGAACGACGTTGCGGGTCTTTTAAGACAGGAAACTATGACTCCTGCGTTAGTCAACTCAAGGAAAGACGTTTTAATGATCTGCCAGGACACTATAACTTGCAGGCTGGGCATATTGACGAGGCACACTATGACTCTCCAGGTGAGCGTTTTGGTTTGGGGCACTGTGAATCTCCGGTCGTCCATTTTGACGCAGGATACCGCGTCGAGGCGAGAAACTTTCCAGCCAGCTGCTTTTGTGGGTTTCCAGTGAACCGTTTCTGATGGAGGACACTGGGATTCCCCAGTGAGGCTTTTTGAGGTGGAATATCATCATGCGGCAGCTCTGGCGGTAGGACACCGTGGCTTGCCAGGCGACCAAATAGACGACCTGTACAATGATTTTACAGAGAGTCCAGTCTGTTACAGAGCCAAAGAGCAACGTTTCAAATTCAAGGACGCTCCCGAGCTTGCCTGGAGGAAACTCCGTGGCGTCGTAACCCGTCCCGATCGGCACCGCGTCGCACCGTTTTTCCACGAGATGATGAACGCGACGGCGCACGACCGAAATCAAGATCACGATGGAAAGATAAACAAAGGCTTTCTTTTCCATCCGCGAAGGGTAAAAACCTTGCATATAATTTTTAAAAAATGTTAACGCTGTCTTCTCAATCTTCGGTTATTATTTGACATTTAAGCTCTCTGTTAGTTTTTGCAGGCTCGAAACACAGAATATCGGGAAGGCCATGAGTATTCCATGCTTCGCCATGTACAGAACGGATCATACGGGGATGTGTTCAGTGTGCGTGACAAACAAACTGGATACACGTGTGCTGCCAAAAAGGTCTATATATTAACACTTATATGTTTTTTTTTCTTTTTAATGCTAATAATTATTTCGGACAATCTGATTGGTCAGAAGGCTGTAAAGACAATCCCAGGTTTAGACTTCAGTGTTGTTTGTTCTAAGCTCATGAAGCAAGTGATGACGGTAAATAACACCTTTCTTGTGATGCTACTAGTTTCAATGCCACTGCTGCGGTCTAAGGGAAATAAAACACACATGCAATTATAGTCAAAGAAACAATTTATTTACAGATTCCTTTAAGCAGCTTCAGCTGGGAAGAAGTGGGAACATGGAGTAGGTTGGACTCACCACGTGTCCTCCAGCTTTATGGCGCCGTACAAGAGGGCCCGAATGTCATCCTGTTTATGGACCTTAAAACTGGTACAGTCTGAGTTATTGTTTTTCCATTATAATAAGTGTCACCAGAACCAGCCAGGTTTTTTTTTATTTATTTCTTTTTTAAATGAGCCAATGCAGACATCA
Source organism: Kryptopterus vitreolus (assembly GCA_030449085.1). Lineage (NCBI taxonomy): Eukaryota > Metazoa > Chordata > Actinopteri > Siluriformes > Siluridae > Kryptopterus > Kryptopterus vitreolus. Next base: position 14,561,294 of record JACRUU010000002.1, on the reverse strand, counting down.
AATCCCGGAAGAAAAGGTGCGAAAATTGATATTTCATAACCTTTTTTTCAGGCTCATTGGCTCAGTTCTTGAAAGCAAGAGGATGCTTTGTTGAAGGTCTAGCTCTTTATTATCACCACCAGGTGTTGCAGGCTCTGGAACATCTGCATAGTAGAAAAGTGATTCACTTGGATGTTAAAGGTAAGGAAAAGTTATTCATAGGACAACAATGCTCATCCTTTTAATTACTAAAGAAGTTGTGTGTTTGTGTAGTGGACAACGTTTTGCTTTCAACGGACAAAAGAGACTGTTTCCTGTGTGATTTTGGACTGTCGGAGACGTTGGACCAGACCGGACACAGTACCAAGACCTTTCGAGGTAACACAATGTTCTTATGTGCACAAACACAAACATAGTTTACACGCCCGAGCATTTTCATGTATATATTTTTTTAGGTAACGGTCTGCGTGGCACAGAGAGCCACATGTCGCCTGAAGTGGCTCGTGGAGATCCTCGCTCGGACAAAGCGGATGTCTGGAGTAGCTGTTGTATGTTACTGCACATGCTCAGTGGCCATCAGCCATGGACACGCTACTACACACGGCCACTCTGCCTGAAAGTAAGCAACGCACACAAATGCTCTGAAATGAATACGGGAGTTTCTGCGTACACAGCCGTATAAAAAGTCAAGCAAATAAATTGACTGGTACATAAGTGGTGGGTTAAATATATGAATAAGTAAGCACGTATGTAAATAAATAAATAGTAAACAAGTACATACATAAAATGTAGCAAGTTAAATAACTGAGGAATTCTATATAGACAAGTATAGAAGAAAAAAATAAATGTCACTAATACCTGATCATTATTTCCCACATTCTGACTTCTACTGAAGTCAGTTTAATACGTCAACTGTATATAGTGTGTGTATGTTTTGCCCTGATGTCAGGAGGTTCAAATCCCATCATCAAACTACAAAATGAAACGAAATGTATTTAAGTTTGTGGTTATAAACTGTGGAAATATCCGGGGTATTTGCGCTGTACTGCTTTAAGTTGATTCCTAACAATTCCCGTACAGATCGTAAGCGAGCCGGCTCCTCTATGGGAGATCCCGTCTGGCTGTGACCCGTTGACATGTGATGTCATCAAAGGGGGATTAGTCAAGGAGCCAGGAAAGAGGGACTCTGCCACGACGCTGCTGGAGAAAAGCGGCAGGGCTTTGTTTGCTGGTCAGTGGTGTTTCATGCATCAGTTTGATGCTTGGGTTCGTCAAATTGGTGTGTTATCGGGGCTGATGCTGTTAGAATTGATGGATAAGATCTGTGTATGTGTGTGTGTGTGTGTGTGTGTGTGTGTGTGTAGTAGGCAGCCCCTTTGATTTGGTCCAATCGGCTACACAGACTCTACACCACCACAAGATCTCCCCACCAATGGCAGCACACGATACTCTTGCCAATTCCGTGTCGGTCCAACCCCAAATTCCCATAACAACAGAAAAGTGTTCTGCTCCCAGAATCCAGTGGGTCAGCAGGTGGAGAGAACAAGCAGCCAAGGAGGATGAGACTGATTCAGAAGACGCATGTGAGGACTGTGACGGACGGCTGGACAGGACCTGAACGATGGATGGAGAAGTACTGGGGAGTAAGGAAGCAACGCACACTTTCAGAAGATCAGAACGACACGGGCGAAGAAATCGAGTCCAAAGAAGCATGGCGAGCGGAAAAGAGGGATGAGGAGGATGAAGAAAGCAACGAAGAGATAGAGAGTGATCTGGGGAGTTTGAGGGAGCTGGGCAGTGAGGGAGAGTGGGAGCCGTTTCTTCGCCTGCAGATCCTCTCTCGTGGTTCAAAGCAACAACGTGGTGGAGACGAGTGGTCTGAACAGGATGGAGATTGCGTGGCGTCTATGAAGACGAGTGAGTGAAACCAGTCTCTGAATAATTTACATCCGTAATCACCGTTTTCTCGCCTTGGTGCAAAGCAGGAATATTTTAAGAACAGGTTTCACAGGCAGTTCGACAGTAAGCGTTTAAAAAAAGATCTTCACAATTGTGCATTGATTGGCCTGTTAAATGATAGTCGTGGCATGGCTTTAGCTACGAGGGCATTAATGTCATGTACTGGTGTATACTGAGGAAACTTAAGATGCAGTCAGTAGTCCAATTCATTCCAAAGGTTTTCCCCTCAAGGGCTTCCACTCCAATATCTTCATGGAGCTTCATGGAACAGATTTGCGTCTCCTAGTTTAGAAAAAGACAAAGCTACGGCACCTAAAGACATTCTATATAATTGTTTGACATTTTTTGGGTACAGATATATATATATATATATATATAGATATATATATATATATATATATATATATATATATATATATCGTAAAAATAGAAATCCCAATACTATATACGGCTGGGCCAAACACATCCTGGGTCCTTTTAATCCAGCCCGCCAAAGATTGGTACAGAATTGTCAAAATTAAATTATGACTAGTATGACTACATTCATTTGACCTTTTCCTGTAATTACCTCATGTTCCACCAGATGGCGCATTAAACACGGTGATACAATGAGTATTAACGTTAATGTGCTTTATATGTATTCACCTGGTGCCGGGGTGGCCCGTCTGTCAAATTTTAAAAGTCGATGTGAACTCTGAGCCACAAAGTTTGCCATGCATCAAGTATATACTATAATATAGTATATTTAAGAAGATTGCTCTGTTGGTAATTTATTTGTATTGATTGTTTTTATTTTTCTTCTTCTCAGGTTTAAATGAAATCAATGTACGTGAGCAAAAATCCCAATTAACCCTCGCCTGCCATCGCAGCGTCTGCACTTCTGAAGTCGATCCTACCGATAAGGTGCACATCTCCGTGTCATTTGCGAGGCTCTCTTTGTAAGTCGCCTTATAGCCCATGCATCTCACCCGCTGTTATTCCTCTTTACAGGGTTCAGATTGGTCAGATGACTTGAGCTCCGGCGTGTTCTCCTCTTACAGCAGCCTTACCGATGAGCAGAGCTTCAATGTGGATTGGTCTGTCTCAACCAATCAGCCTCCTTCCTGCAGCTTTGAAGGTAAAGTTTCTCAGGGTTAGTAAGTATGTTGCAACAGCACTATGAACCCTAACAGTCATGAAACTATCTGTGACGAAGAATCATGGAGGTGTCGATATTTTCTCACTTCTTCGATGATCCTTTCGGCTGCTTGGTCCAGTGTGGACTTTATAAATGGTGGCACGGACGAATATGCTGGAACACGTACAATGCTACATCGGAAATACGCTGCCACGCCGACCAATCACAGACCTTGAGAACTTTTTTGGAGAGGTACTCGCAAGGTTACGGCGTAAGCGTAGAGTAGCCGTCGACGCGTAGGATATGTAAAAACCAGCCTATACTCGGAAGCGAATCGCTGTTATTTAGAAACGCATGTATGTGTGGATCGAGGTCATGATTTATTTTCCCGATTAATCGCCCAGCCCTACACATGAAACCCAAGTTGCTTTGACTATGAGAGCGTGTGTGTTTGCGTGCAGGTTTTGGAGTGGATATCTGGGTGGAGGATGTGACCGGGGACACTTTTAGGATCAGGGAGAGACTAAAGGTGAAACTAGGTCATGTTGCCATGGGCATAAGTGCACAGGTGAGGAGTTAAATGAGGGACATATTATTGGTGCTGTGTGGCAACGAATTCTAACATGGCAAGGCTGATGTGGTGCCCTGTTTTTGTGTTTCAACGCAAAGATCTCAATGAGCGCATTCAGTTTAGCCACACTGGATGGGAAGCTCGTCTCCCCTGACACAGAGGTTCTGGAGTCGGGCATGTGGCTGCTGTGTGTCCCTGCTCCAGACAGCAGCACCAGCTGGACCTGGAGGATCCGAGCCGGAAAAATGGAGGCGCAAGAAGCTGATGGACTGCAGTCGGACACGTGTTCCACTCTAGCAGCATGAGAACTATGAATGCTACATTCCCTTTCTTCACTTCAGTTAGGTGCGAATCTTTTTTTTTCACAATATAAATATTAAGTATTAATTTATACTTTACACACATTTATGTGGAATGTTTTTTTTTTATACACCAAAACTCAGTGGCAAGCTATGCATTTTCACACCTAGGCCTTCAGTGGAGTCGATCCACGTCTTAACGGTATCATTATGATGTCATGGCTATAATACTATACAGACACATAGTACGACAGTGTTGAGTCATGGACAAGGTATCTCAATAATAAATGCCTAAAGCAAAAACAAAAACGAATGTACCACAATTCAACAAGTCTATTCTCAATCACATCACAAACGCACATCAATAAGATGCTTTCTGTGTTCTTGTATGATCTTTTTTTTAATCATGCATTATGGGTTTTTGTGGGGGGGGGAGGGGATTAAAATCAAGGCAAATTGTGTGTGTTTTGTGCAAATATACAGAAAAGAACACACACACAAGTATAAACGGTTGATGAAAAAGCTTAAACATCTGTTTTGGCTGATGTTTATGACTCACCGCTGCCGAACCTTATGTTTAGTGCCCCCTAGTGATTATCAGAGGAATTACAAGTTCAATGAAAAGTGTTTGTGTCTTCTGTTACTCTGCTTTTTTGACAAAACTGCTTTTTAAAGAATAGAAGTGGAGCTAATCATGTATATTACTGATAAGGGTGGGGGTTTACTGGGCCAGATGTGTGTAAAAAGTTATTGTTTTTTTATTCTGATGGTTTGTAATTTACTTGTAAAGAAAAATCTTTTGAATCACTGTACCTTATTACAGTCTGGGAACTTCTTGACAAATATACATCAACTGTTAAATAATCCCTTAAGTCCTCTGAAAATTCTAGTTATTTATCTTGTGAGTTAATATTTAGGAAGTACTTTGCTCCGACTAGCAAGTATTTCCTGCACTGGTTGACTCTTTATTGACCGCTGATTAAAATTTTACCTGTTGCCCTAGTACAAAAGTCACATTTTTTGTATGAAGATTTTTTTTGTCAGTACATTTGTACAGTATGTGTGATGGTTTATGATTTATGAAATTACAAATAAAAACTACCTTTACATTTATAACGGAAGTGCTGTTGACGCAATACCGAAAAAGAATAAACAAAATAAATTTCCGTTTGGATTTATTACGCGTTCAAAGTGTATTCTGTAGAAAATGGTACCAACGTTCGATCATGGGAGCCATTTTCTAGTCGCCCTCTATTGCATTTACATTTACGGAATTTGGCAGACGCTCTTATCCAGAGCGACACAACTGAGCAATTGAGGGCTAAGGGCCTTGCTCAAGGGCCCACTAGTGCCAGCTTGGTGGTGGTGGGGTTTAAACCCATGATCTTCCGGACCAGAGTCCAACACCTTAACCACTGGGCTACCACCTCCCACATAGCGTTTGGCAGACACCCTTATCCAGAACAACTTGCAATTGTTATACCATTTACATTTACGGCGTTTGAGCAGACGCCTTTACCCAGAGCTACTTACAAACTGAGCAGCTAAGGGCCTTGCTTAAGGGCCCACTAGTGGCAGCTGGATGGTGGTGGGATTTGAACCTGCAATCTTCTGGTCCGGAAGCCTTAATCACTGAGCTACCACCTCCCACGATGAGAATACAAACCAAGCATTTGAAAGATTAGAGCCTTTCTCAAGGGCCCACTGGTATTAGTTTTAGTGATGGTGGGATTTGAACCTCCTTCTCCTGACATCAGGACAAAACCTAATTCACCCAGCATTGCTTATTTATTTAATAATAGGAATACAATATTACGTATGATCAACTTATTCAATAAAACAGCACAAACTAATCATGTTTCAGAGTGCAGGCTTTCTGTAAACATGTAAACATGACCGCTAACGTCATATTTATTTTAAGGTGTGTCTGCGGCTTCGACAATAAATAGGAAACGAGTACTTCCTGCTTTGTGCTCATTGGAGCCTAGCTGTGCGAGGTGGGCGGGGACCCCACTTTTAATTGAGTCGATTGGTCAGACTGTGAATATGGGTGGGGCTTACGAAGCCGGTGTCGGTGAGGTGTACGTGACGCCATTTTGACGTGACAGCGGTGCCACTAGCGGTGACACAGAACTATCCAGAAGCCTCGAAACGCGGTCATTTCACCCGAAAAGGGCTTCCCTTTACAACAAGCGACAAGTAAGTTCATTGACATTCTCGTTGTGTTACTCGTGGCTTTTTCACCTTGTGCGAATACGGTACACTCGCGGGCCGTCTCCTAGATAGGAAGTCGATCAGCTAAGTTAGTTGAATTTTCTCCTCATCACACCGCATTTCGACCAATACCACCTCCTGCTATATCATTGGCTTATTGGTTGACTCTAAAAATCGTTTGACAAATTGATTCATCCTAGCTGCCTACGTGTCAAAATTATTAACCAATCCGAGGGAGGGAGGCGGGGTTTGTCAGAATGCAGGTGGGCAAAAAAAGCATTGCTTATGTAGCTTACAGCTGGATGTATGTCAGCTAACGTACTGCCCGGCTAATAACTGGGATTCAATCATTAACGTGTATTTATTTTTAAAGATTAATCTTACTGTTCTTGTTTTTTTTTTGCCTTTTCCTGGTGATATATCGTTCGTAAACATTCACGAAAGTCCGTTAGCTAGTTAGCGAAATCGTGAAATATAGAGAAGAGGTAGCATGTTAACTATAATTAATTCTGTCGATTTCTGTGTTTAAATGTACTGTCCACATCTAATTGCTAAGATTTTATGACTGGGGCATCCATACAAACCGAATAATTTAAAGTTTGAAATGTATTCTCACTCTGATAGTGAAAATATTGAAATATTTAAACCCGGATTTTGTAAGTAGCAATAAATGTTGCCAAGACCCACCTCTACCTTTACAGGAAGAGGTCATTTGATTGACGTGTCAGATGACCAATCAGTGACCTCTATGCTCGGGCCGTTGGCAAATACACAAGATTTGCTCACAATTAAGTGTGATAACGGTGTACAAAAGCGTTGATATCTTGAATGTATTTTGGCTCATTGCATATATATATATTATATATATATATATATATATATATATATATATATATATATATATATATAGTTGTGATTGTGTTTATTCATAGCTCATTCTTTCTCCCTGAACAGATCTGAGAGGATGGGGAATGTCTTTGCAAATCTTTTTAAAGGCCTTTTTGGGAAGAAGGAGATGAGGATCCTGATGGTGGGCTTGGACGCGGCTGGAAAAACCACCATTCTGTACAAACTCAAACTGGGGGAGATCGTCACCACCATTCCGACGATCGGTACACAAAATCGTTCCACTCGTTTAAGATCTATTTTCTTTTCAACCTTTTAATTGCTGTTTTTTTTCTCACTTCGAATTGAAAGCGCAAACTTTGTAGATCCATCCTTTAAAAAAAATAGAAAACAAAACAGCCTAAAGTATTTATAGTACTACTTCTGTGACGTCATCATCTGTTACTGGTAGAGCAGAGCGTTTAAACACTCCCTTTGCTTTGTCAAGTTTTCAGCTGTAGTGTTTTTTTGATGAATGCCTTTGTCTTGGTCCAAGGGTGTGTCTAGAGACAGAATGTAAAATTGAGTGTGTGTGAACAGAAGGAGGCAACTGTTCTTGTACAAACAAAGGTTTTGTGTCATGTCTCTTGTGCACTTTAGTTCCTGTTAGAACCCTGAATTTTTTATAACTCTACTATTTGTCAATATTGTAAGCAGCTTAGATATAGTTATAGTAATTATGCACACAAAGCAATGTTTTACATAAATCAAACTGTACCTCTCAAAACCAACTGCCTTAGGAAAATATCACCAGATCAACAATTATACACTTGTGGTTTGTGCTTGTAATCTGCAGGCTTTAATGTAGAGACAGTGGAGTATAAGAACATCAGTTTCACAGTGTGGGATGTAGGTGGTCAGGACAAAATCCGACCCCTTTGGAGACACTACTTTCAGAACACGCAAGGTAACGCACACACACTTCCCCGCAAACCCACAAATGAACCTTTTGCAATTTTCCTTTGTAGTCATCAAAATGAAATTAGCTGTTTAAATGACTTAGAAATAAATATGTGCGGAAATTATGCACAATTTAACTTTTGAATGAAACTCCCCATGTTATTATTGTTATTAAAATAACGCACATGGACAATTTCATTCAAAAGTTCAATTTGACATGTCCATGTTTTTCTATTTAATGATACAGCTCATGTTTACTAATGCAGTGTCTGTCATACAGCAAGTTAGGAAGAATGTTTGTGAGATTTTATACTATAATTTTTTCCCCCTCGGTGTGTCTTAGGACTGATCTTTGTGGTGGACAGCAATGACCGAGAGCGAGTAAATGAAGCGAGGGAGGAACTGACCAGGATGTTGGCAGAAGACGAGCTGCGTGATGCTGTCCTCCTTGTTTTTGCAAACAAGCAGGTAATTTTTTTTGTCTTTCAATTCAAATTAACATGCTGCTATTAGAGGCTCGCTCCCATTAACACCCTGCTATTGGTTACTATTCGACAACAGCACGACCCGGACAGTTTTATTCCATCCATGTGTTAACTGTTATATAATTACTGAAGGCAGGTTACAATAAGTGTTAGTAATATCACATAGTATTGCTCTATTTAATCATCTAATTGGCTTGTGTTTGTTTTCTAGGACCTGCCCAATGCAATGAACGCAGCTGAGATCACAGACAAGCTCGGGCTTCACGCACTGCGTCATCGCAACTGGTACATCCAGGCCACATGTGCGACGAGCGGCGACGGCTTGTACGAGGGCCTCGACTGGCTATCCAACCAGCTCAAGAACCAGAAATGAACCATTCCTTCCACCTGAAGATCCGTGTGTGTTTGTATATGTGTGTGCGTGCGTGCGTGTGTGTGTGTGAGAGAGAGATGTTGGCCTTGCCTAAACCTTGATTGGTCTCGGTATATTTTTATCCACTGAGAGAGATTGTGTGTGTGTGTGCCATTTTACCAACTCAAGTGTAAGTGTGTGTGTGTGTGTGTGTGTGTGTGTTGAACACCTGTGCATCATTCAGCACAAACCTCAGTGGTTCTCAATAATCTTTAATCTTTCATAAGTGTTTAGGCTTCATTGCCTGCCGTTTGTGCGGTTGAGCGTTTACTTAAAGTGTGTCTGAGAGAAAGAATGCGTGTCTGCTTGGACCATAGATATACATATTATATCCCTACATTTTCCTTTAGCAAGCAACAGGCAACCATTTCTTACATGTGTAGAAAAACAAACAAACCCTACATGCGGGTCAGGCCATGCCCAATCTGTGCCTCCTGTAAAATCGAACGGTTGTCTTTTGGACATATAATTTATTCTGAACGGTTTGTTTCTTTTTTTCTTTTCCTCTCTGTAGTAGAATGTAATTTTACTTGTTATAGAAGGACAGACTTTTTTCCATTGCTGTAACCACTAAAAGACTGGACAGAATATTTGCATTTGCACATAGGCTTCACTTTTTTTTTAAAGTTAGGGACATCATCTTGATTGATATGATTATATATTTATTTGATTAAATAAAATAGGATTGGGGGGGGGGGGCTTGAGCAGACATGGCTTTCCGAAGGAAAATAGCTACATGGACATGATCGTCACGTGCAACCTATTGGCATCAGTATCGTCCATATTTCTAATATGTATATCTATGGCTCAGATTGAGGATGGACCCCCCCGGCGTGCCTTTCACACACCTCTCCACCAAAACGATTCTTTCATGCGCACACACTCCTTTTCTCTCACTCTTCCCCTGTCCCACCCACTCCCCCATTCTTATACGTGGATTTCACTCGGCAGACGAGGCGACCTGCATGGCGATCCTGCTCTTGAATTGTTTTAAAAGTTTCAAAAAAAAAAAAAAAAACGGTAGATGTGTATAAAGCAAAGCAGTTTGATATTTATAAAACTTTTTACTTTGTTACATTCATGTTCGATGTGTTATGTGGCTAAGTATTTTCACCTGTACTTGATCGCTGAATGCCAAGCCTCGCTTAGCATGCTAATTAGCCAGTACGTTGCTATGAAGACTATATAGAAGAAATAGACTAATTAATGGAGAAAATGGCTTTTTTTTTGTTTCTTTTCGAAAACCTGGCTCTTGGCTCAGCATGCGACAGTTGTGCGTCATAAAAGGCATGCTAAAGGAGTATCGGAGAGCAGGATTGGTGATTGGTTCTCTGCAATAACTCGTACAAATTTGCCAATAGTGTTAGAGGCATGAAGAATATGGGCCAGAGTGTTTTTTTTTCCTACGGGTGCACTTTTATTTTATTTAAATAATGAAGAAACTTCAGCCCTGGTTGTGTGTTGCGGAGCAGAAATGGCATTGTAACCTGTATCAGGTTGGGAAGATCCTTTTCCATCCTTGATTATCCTTTACATCATTTGAAAGTTGCCTTTTATCCCCTCCCCTCATTTCCTCCCTCTCTCCTCTCCTCTCATTTTTCCAGTTTGGTTTTCAGTCCTGAACGGGTTTCTGATAGAGACGAGACGGAAGAGTGTGTCTGGGTTCTTGACTGTACACTACCTTTCAACCAAGCACAATCACATACATTCCCCCACTTGCTTGTATTTTTGGAGTTGATTTAAATTAAAAAACCCTTCAATCGTGTCCCATTTATCTGCTATTTTTCTTCTTTCCGTCCCCCCACATTTGTTGGTGATTTTCCTTAAAAGTAAGACGTTATTGATTGCAAGCTACAGCATTGTTGTTTCTGATTGGTCAGAAAATGTTGCATTAGCGTATTTTGTATAGACTCACCTGTACTTTGTACATGTAAGGGTTCTTGTTTAGTCAAATAATAGAAGAAAAACAACCATGGGGCATTTCCAGTACTTGGACATGGTTGCCCAATTTTGCTCCTTTATCGCACAGACACAAACCTGATTTGATCCATTATGAAGTTTGTCAACTACACGTTCATGTTTATGCAAGACCTCTCTCCTGCGTGCTCCGAGAACACGAAGTGATAGATGTCCTTAAACGTTCGTGTAATTCTTATCAGGCTGATAACACTGATCAGAGGTATCGTTCGCATTTAATCGCACACACATGCTAAGCTCAAAGGTTATTGCTGATAACTAGCGGATTACTATGAAGTCAAGACTGTTTGCCTCAGCGTAACTACTAGGTGTACTACAAAATCGTCACCTGCTTACAGGCAACATGGCATCTAGAAAAACATGTTTAATGTACGTGTATAATATACATGTCTATAATAATGAGGGAAGTATGTGCACGTAAAACCAGCAATGTTTGGCAATTAATATAGTGGCAATTAATTAATTAATTGGCAATTAAAAAGTTGCAAAATATGTAAAATAGTTTTTCTATATGTTTATGTAGATATGGTCGTGTAGAAACGTGAAACCAATGAAAAGAAAGCCAGAAGAAAAATTAATTGGGGGACAAACATGGTGGGAAGTTTTTTTTATTTATTATTATTTTAATTATATAAGGAAAAAAAGGATTAATAAACAATTCGTGTGAAGATAAATGCATTTTGAAATATTAACTGAAAATGAATAATTATTAAAAAAAAATGTCAAAAACAATGACCTGAGAAATTATTATTAGAAATGATGCACACTGCATGTGCATACGTGTCAGTAATACGTGTACTATACCTATACCATGTGTAAAAATGCATTATTTTCGGTGGAAACACTACAGTAGGTAAACAGTTGTTGTGAGTCAGACTGGTGTTTACATGGGAATCAAGTCACTAAAATGGGGTAAACACGTTTTTCAAGTTATGCTTGAAAAGTTATGCTATTGTGTCACGTTTGTTGCTTCTATTTCGAAATAGAAATAGCTAATACTTTCGAGCATTTTGAATGGTACACTAAACAGGTCGGCCGTGTTAAGATTCAACATTTAATCATTCAAGATTCAACATTTAATCATTGATGTAGAGCTTAATGTTTAATGCTAGATTGTACAATATTGCAAATGCTAGACACACTTCTCACGTAAATATGATCATAATAAAGGACAGAATGGAACCCATGGAATATTTAATTCATACCGCAGTGCCATTGAATTGTTATCTAATACAGGTATAGGGATTCTCACTCACAGTGGCTTTTGCCAGCGGACCAAATATAATATAATGTAATATAATATTAAACATGATACAAAAAAACAAGAAGCGAAAACTCATACAGAAGGCGGTGCTTTGTACTACTTTTACTGGACAAACCTGCTGGTTCCGATTCTGCCCTGTTTTATTACTACACATGCACGTCTGAAGTGAATTTATTTATTTGTTTGTTTGTTTGTTCGAATGTTTAGATACCAAATAAGGAAAGAAAATCACGATCACGATTTCATGCGAATTCGGCGAGCATTTTTAGAAAAGTGATTAAAGAATGAATAAATAGTGGCACACGGGATGCGGAGAAAAACGTTTGTCATATGTACAGATGTCAGTGATCGTTTGTACAATGATACATGGGGAAAATATATTGGGAGTACTGTTTACTCAGGGATGCTGAAACACACAGTGTTACCAAATGCCCTATATTTTGAGCATGTACTATAGAATATTGTATATCTTTATACACACAAAGTGAAAGATAATTTAGGCATATTTTATAAAGAATATGGATTATATATATATATATATATATATATTATATATATATATATATATATATAGGGAAAGGAAATATACAGAGGTTAAACAAAATAGTGGTAAATATGATATTAAGAAAGACAATATGTTACAATATAGTGTCACCCAATGCAAACAATAGTTTTATGAAAATAAATAGTTCAACCCAAGCTGAAAAAAAGTTAATGACTTACAAATGTTCTGTTAATAGGAATGTATGAAATGTACACAGGGATGGAGAGGAGGAGGGGGGTCTCACAATGTTAAACAAAATGGCGGATATTTTTACACTCGTTTAAAAAAAAAAAGAAGATCTTACATAATCGATATACAGTACAATATAGTTTTTGTTCTATTTTCCAATAGAAAATACTTTTTGTTTTGCTATTCGAGAGGCCTCCCTCAGTGTTTCCCGTGATGACGCTTTAGTGGGATAGTATCGTCTGAGATCATTCTTCCTTATTCAAAGAGAAAGTGACGAGTCTGCACTTTTGTTTTGTCACCGGATTATACATATCTAGAGAGAGAGAGAGAGAGAGAGAGAGAGAGAGAGAGAGAGAGAGAAGAGAGAGAGAGAGAGAGAGAGATCTCTACGTAACGAGCCGAAAGGCTACACCTTCAGGAACTGCGGGGATGGAGCTTGCGTCAGCCGGCGCGCTTCACCGGGTTTCCTCCCTCAGAAAGGAAGTTCATTTTAAACCTGACAATCAAAAAATAACCAGCAAAGTTTACATACGGCTCCCCCCCCCACACACACACACTTCTGTGTTTACAAGCACAGGGTTGTATGTGTGTATTTGTTGTTGTTTTCTTTTAAACGAGATGTTTGTTTACTTTTTCTCCGAGACGTGAGAACACGTTACTTAGTGGACGTGGCCACTATTCGACCCACCGTGATTTCACGTCTTGTCGTCTACGTGTGTGATTGCAGGAGGTGTACAGAGTGCAAGGTTCTCTAAACGTTTGGACTCGGGTACACCACACACACACACACACACACACACACACACACACACACACACACACACACACACACACACACACACACACACACACACACACACACACACACACACACACACACACACACACACACACACACACACACACACACACAGATATATGAGAGAGAACTCCAGTATTTCCAGCTCGCGATTTCTTCACTCAGGAAAAGCTTCATCTGCGGTGAGCTGTGAACACTCCGAAGATGTCGTGTCTGTTGATTGGGAGTCTGAAAAGGTCAGTCTTTTATTTTTACAAAGAAATGCACAGGACATTATGTCCTTATATTCTGTATTAGAATGTTTATTTGTAATATATCATGGTAGTTTTCATAGTTTGCACAGAGATGTGTTTGCTCCTTGTTTACTTTTGTTATATTTCTGTCATAAGAGTTGACAATTCATTTTGGAGACGTGCATAGTTTTGCATTCTACAAGGTTGCATATCTGCGTTTATTAATAAATATTTGTTTGAAAAAAAAAAGGTTTTTTGAATAATATTTGATTCCTTTTTCTTCTTCTTCTAATACATATCAAATCAACTTTGCTTTGTGCGCTTATGTCTTTCATTGTCGTGCCTTTTTTAGTTGGTGGACAGGATGCAAATGCAACAAATATTGTGGGTTTATTTTAGGTTTTAAGTTTAGTACAAATGCATCTATTTACGTGTTAAATATATTTATTTTTTTTGGTACAAAATCATTTATTTTCAATTATTTTATTTATTTTACTTGCATGAATTGATTTGATCACACACACACACACACACACACACACACACACACACACACACACACACACACACACACACACACACACACACAACATCCTGGACCTTTGTAGCTGGGGAGAGAGTAGTAGGAATTCTGCCCCCTCACACATTCACACCCCTCTGAAGATTACAGCTACACCGGGTGGCCCCCAGGAATTGCGGGAATTGCCCCTTAAGGAAACACTGAACCAGTCACAGAGCTTATAGACTGTCTTGCTTTTGCTGATTTGATGTTAGCATGAGGAATTACACACCCTGTGAACGATTATGTGTCGTCTGGCCTACAGTAGACCCGTCCCGGTAAAAGAAAATACTGTGTAAACATCATGATGATCAACACAGCAGTGAGCAAACACATTGATCGCACACACACCATGCTGAATACTCGACAACGTTACAGCATCCGTGCATGAATCAAATAATGATGATTCAGCAGTTCGTTCCATTTACAAGGTTTAATAATGACACCTGATACCGTTTATAAATACAGTACGGTATCTCACTGCTTGTAAGGTTCCGCTCATTCATTAAGATATCACACGCAGTCACCTGTACTGTTTTTCTTCTCATGCGTTTCCTGTTTTTAACAATCTTTCTACTTTCTTTTTTCTTTTTTAATTTAATTTCTTTGAAAATATTCTTTCTTTCTTAATTAAAAAAATGTAGTAGAATGTTTTTACTATCTGTGTGTGTATGTGTACGTGCATGGTCTTATGTGTATGTACCTTTCAGCCTGTCTTTACCCTGTACATACACGTTGGACAAGATAATCCATTACACATTAACTTACCACTATGTGTGTGTGTGTGTGTTTGTTTGGGAGGGGGGGTAGCATGCTCGAGGGACTGTTAACCCACCAACAGTGGGGCGGAGTGGGTGTCACTGTGTTTTCGCTTACATGATTGGCTGAATGGCTTAGGGGGGTGCAGTCTAGGTTTCTAAGAAAGGAGAAGTAGCAAAGCTCAGCGGCACTATGAGAAAGAACTGAAAACGGTAGATAGTGAGAAAGCGGCTTGATGATGTCAATTTCTGACGTCCGCTAGCGGTGAAGCCTCGATGTCCTTTAACGTACTTTCAAAACCGTGAAGAAACATTCGTCGTCATCATGAGAGGAGGGAAAAAACAATGGAGGTCAAAAAGATGGAACGACCAGTTGGGCCACATGCACACACCTGGTTACCAGATCAGTCAAGGAACTGACAAATTTATGATTATTTATGAGCACAATGACAACAGTTAAAAACTTCGCTCTCTCACTCTGTTCTCTTCTTCTTTCTTAAGACATTTTATTTCCTTTCTTTTTCTTACTACATTTTTGTTTATTCTTAATTCTGTATGTACTGTCATTCTTTTGTTCTTAATTATTGATTTATCTTTCTGAAATACCCTTCTAACTCTCTCTCTCTCTCTCATTCAGTCTAAACTACTATTACAATTTTCTTTCTCTTTCTTTATCTTGTCTTTCTTCCTTTCCTGCTGTGGCAGCATTTCTTGAGGGATGTACGTGTACATTTTTGAACAACATGGCTGACTAAGTATTTCTAGATGTTAGGTAAGAATTGTTTTTGGAACTGAGCCAACAAATGTCTAAAGCTCAGTTTTTCGTGTGTGTGCGCGCGTGCTTGCTCTAAGCTTTTTTTCACTTACCGTTTAATTCCCACTCACTATAAAGTGTGTTTTGTGTACATTGAAATAGAGAGTATAGTACCTTTACTCTTACAAAAAAAAAAAATAAATAAATATATATATATATATATATATATATATGGTTCAAGTGATATTTACATACTATTGAGTCTCCTCCTATTAATCTGTTAACATTTATATGATTTGAAAATAGCACTGCACGATTAATCCTAAGGCAATGTGCGATGTCAGCCTGTTAAAATGTCCTTATTTTACTTTTCAGAAATAATACTAATAAGTGCATGTGTTAAACAGATTTCAGAAGAGTTTGTCGATATTACAAACAAAACTAACAAAATTTAGGGAGTTAAGTGCTTAAACTAACTAAAATGAAGTTTGTGTAGTTTGGACGTAAATTTAAAATGTACGTATTTTCGCACGTTTTTTTTTCACGGCATTTGTAATCACCACAGCGTATTTTGCGGCGCCAAAGCTGTTTAAAATGCCGTATTTAGCGCCGTTTTCTATGTAAATGCGATTAAATCTAGAGCGTAATTCAGACACGTTTGGCTTGCAGTATGTTGCATTGTGTATAGAAATGTAAGTTAAATTTAAACTAGAGCGCTCAATAGATTCAAATATTTAATCGTGATTAGTCGCATGATTGCCACGAGTTGACTTGCGAGCTAAATTCCATATGCAATTTATTTGTATTTGTTCTATTTAATTAATCTTATTAAATGAATGCAAATGTTATTTTATTAAAAAAAAATGAAAACCATTATTCTTTACAAATGTAAATTTCATCAAATATCATCAGTAACATTTGTACAATTTCCTTGATACCCAATCAAGTTGACTGATGATGCCTTAAATGCAATATAACATTTTTCCCAAACCGTGCATCTGTAATTTCAAATCAGTCATTGTGAATAGGTGTGGATTTGTCTGTATCACATCCCATGAATTGTGTATAATGGGGGATTTCAGAAGACGCATTGTTTTACTTGGTATATTTAATGCAAGTGTCCAGACCATATAACTTCACTGTAGCATTTCATCTTTCAGCATGTCGGTCACTACAGATGTTGCCATGTGCTAATGCAGTGTAATCATACTATTGTGCATGAAGCCACTAACACGTCATGTTTGTGTTTGCATCTGGAGGTTCGATGTTTTGTGTGCAGCGGTCGGGGTCCGCTCGCTCGCCACCATCCCCACTCTCCCCAAAGCTGTGGCCGATTTTGTCTCGGAAGCTGCGGCTGAATGCAAACCCGCTAAAGTGCATGTGGTGACTGGCACGCCTGAGGAAACTGCCGACATTCTGGCTGGTTTGGAAAAGGATGGAATGGTTAAAAGATTGCCCAAGTATGACAACTGGTGAGTAATGCAACCTCAGGTGGTGAACTTTACGACATGCATGATAAGTGCATATCAAGAGGTTAACGTGAGCGCAGGAAAGCCGGACTGTGGCTTATTACAACATATCATTCTGTGCAGTTCTGTGCAGTTCTCTGCAGTAATTTGTAAATTATTTTAATTTTAATTTAATTTAATTTATTTTGTTTAATTTATTAAAACATTATATTCTTGCGTATATAATGCAAAGTGGAGTTTGGGTAAAACAAAGCTGTTTCTCAGATTTGCATTTTTAATAATTGTAATAGAATTGTGCAGATGTGGTCAATGTGTGTGTGTGTGTGTGTGTGTGTCTCTCTCTCTCTCTCTCTCTCTCTCTCTCTCTCTCTCTCTCTCTATATATATATATATATATATATATATATATATATATATATATATATATATATATATATATACATCACACACACACCACACACACACATTGAAATTTCCTATCAAACGCTACGATTTATAATGCTGCTATTTTGCTGGTTCACAGTTGGCTGGCTCGGACAGACCCGAAAGATGTGGCTCGTGTGGAGAGTAAGACGGTGATAGTCACTAAGAAACAGAGAGACACCATTCCCATTCCCAGCAACGGCGTGAAGAGTCAGCTCGGCAGCTGGATGAGTGAAAACGACTTTCAGAAAGCCAGGGAGGCCAGATTTCCCGGTAGCATGTTAGGTGTGTGTGAGCATGTCTCATTCTAATTCTAATGTTTTTGATTACCTGTTGCTTTAACACAATGAACCGGATGAATGCATTCCCTACAGAAGAATTCCCTACACAAGAAAATATCATGGATGAAATTTGAGGTTTATTAGTAGAATCTATCTAAAAACATTTTCATGGAAAAAAAGATATCAACCATATTAACCGTTATAAACACTACACTGATCACTCATTAACTGCTGTGAACTCTCACAACGATCAGCCCAATGAGGAAATGACATTTGTTTACATACTTGCTTTATTTTTATAAATGTGCCCACATTATATAGCAAAGAGTCACTGCAAATCATCTCTGTCTTGTAATGCTCCGTGGTTTGCTTTAGGTCGGACAATGTACGTGATCCCGTTCAGCATGGGTCCGGTGAACTCGTCTCTCGCCAAGTTTGGTGTTCAGGTGACGGATTCTCCATACGTGGTGGCCTAGCATGGGAATAATGACCCGCATGGGCACGCCTGTCCTAGAGAAACTTGCAGAGGGTGCAGAGTTTGTTCGCTGCCAGCACTCTTTAGGTCGACCGCTGCCTCTCAAAGGTACTGACATGACAGCCACTAGATTGCTATTTGTGAAAACTGTAGTCGATGTGCATATATACTTTATTTTAGTACGGCAAAAAAACACATTCCCCCGGGGTCACCCGCGAAACCCCCTGGGTATCGCACCGCACCCTGCTTTTTCAGAAGCATTGTAGTAGTCTAAAGCACTGATTTTACATGAAATTGTTTTGATGTAAACATATTTGTAATCTTTTAACATTTTCACAAGTAATTGTCATTTAATTACACCTTTTTGCTTGTCATGTTACTAACAAACAAATTACTGTTACATTTGTTTTGTAATTAAATTATGTAACGCCGTTACATGGAACTAGTTACTTCCCAACACTGACTACTACCAAATATACAAATTCCTCCAAACCAAAAGCTAATTCTCAAATATGAATTTGATCAGTAAAAAGAGAAAATAAAACAAATTTTCTTTAAAACCAGACTTGTTCTTGTCCCCCCCCTTGTTTCGCAGCGCCATTGATAAACCAGTGGCCTTGTAATCCAGAAAAGGTGCTGATCTCGCATCTCCCAGACACCAGGCAGATCTTGTCTTTTGGAAGTGGCTATGGTGGGAATTCACTCCTGGGGAAGAAGTGTTTTGCACTCCGTATTGCCTCTCGCATTGCTAAAGATGAAGGCTGGCTGGCAGAACACATGTTGGTGAGTAGCTTGGGGGAAAATAAAAAATAAACTGAATTATATGTATATTTAACACACATTAAAAATATATATATTACTACACGTGAAAATTGGCTCTTAAAAGCCTCTTTCTCTTTCCTTCTCTCTAGATTCTGGGAATCACAAATCCTCAGGGTGTGAAGCGGTACATTGCAGCAGCTTTCCCAAGCGCTTGTGGCAAAACCAACTTGGCCATGATGAAACCCACACTACCAGGTTGGAAGGTGGAGTGCGTAGGGGACGATATTGCCTGGATGAAGTTTGACAATCAGGGTAAGAAATAAACCTCTAGGCCAGGGCTGGGCAAACTACTGATTTTTAATCCGGCCTGCCAAAGTGCGGTACAAAATGGGCCAAATCAAATCGTATCATATTTACGACTGCATTTGTTTGACCTTGTCCTGTAAGTGCCTGACGTTCCACCAGGTGGCGCATTAGGTGCGGTAATACAAAGAGTATTAACAATAATGCCTTTTATATGTTTATGTTTTAATTTTAAAAGTCAATGTGGCCCAAAAAGGCAAAAAAAGTGCCCCCCCCCCCCCCCCCCCCCACCAGCTCTAGGCTCATGTCCATGCTTCAGTATTGATTATTATATTGACAATATTTTTACTAGGATTGGCTGATGGTGAAGTGATATTTTCCAGGTAAACTCCGAGCTATCAATCCTGAAAACGGGTTCTTTGGTGTGGCCCCTGGTACCTCGATGAAGACAAACCCGCATGCCATGGAAACCATTTCAAAGAACACAATATTCACAAATGTGGGCGAGACGAGTGACGGTGGCGTTTGGTGGGAGGGCCTGGATGCACCGCCAGCCGGCATCTCTTTGAATGACTGGCATGGAAATTTATGGAAGCCTGGTAACTTCGGAACTTCTTTAGAAAGCAACTATGAAAAATGTCTCCATTTCTTTTCACCCATATTTATTGATTGATTGATTTTTCATTGAAGATAAAGCTTTATATATATATATATATATATATATATATATATATATATATATATATATATATATATATATATATATATATAAATGGATGATTCTTTATAGGTGCCGATTCCAAACCATGTGCACACCCGAACTCGAGGTTTTGTGCCCCAGCGGCCCAGTGTCCCATCATGGACCCCATGTGGGAAAGCGACGAAGGAGTACCAATTGATGCCATCATATTTGGCGGACGGAGACCCGAGGGTAATTAATAATTAATAATTAATAATAATAATTAATAATAAGTCCTTTTTGTCCACGTAATGATGCGAATCTGTTTTTCCACAGGAGTGCCTCTAGTGTATGAATCATTTAACTGGCGCCACGGGGTGTTTGTAGGTGCTGCCATGAGATCAGAATCTACAGCAGCCGCAGAACATAAAGGTAAGTGGCCAATTAAAATGCATCATCACACGGCACTGTTTTTATTTATTTATTTACTTATATACCTGCTGTGTGTACAGGTAAAGTCGTCATGCACGACCCCTTTGCTATGCGTCCATTCTTTGGCTACAACTTTGGCGACTACCTGAGCCACTGGCTGAGCATGGAGACCAGAAAGGCACCCACGCAGCTCCCCAAGATCTTCCACGTCAACTGGTTCCGCAAAGATCCCAAGACCAACTCTTTCCTGTGGCCCGGGTTCGGAGAGAATTCACGAGTGCTCGAATGGATCTTTCGCCGTTGCGGACGCACCTGCGAAGACGAGGGAGCGAGGAAGAGCGTGATCGGATGGTTGCCTCAAGAAGGTGCCATCAACGTACAAGGCCTGGGCGGGAAAGTCGACATGGAGGCACTCTTTGATGTTCCTTTATCTTTCTGGCAAAAAGAAGTCGACGAGATTAGAGCTTATTTTAAACAGCAAGTGGGCGTCGACCTGCCTAAGCAGCTAGAGGCAGAACTAAAGGCGCTCGAGGAGAGAGTTAGGAACTGAACCAAAAGACATTTTTTATAAAAATACACTACTTTAAATGTATTATGCGAGGCATTTTTAAACAAGAGTTTGGGAGGTAACCAAGTTTTTAAGGTATAATCATTCCTGTAATAATAATAATAATAATAATAATAAATAATAATAATAATAATAATAAACTTCACCAGCCAAGACATATTTTTTTTTTTACAAACTGTACCACAATGCCATATTGTGATGAAGGGTTACATGACAATGCATTCTTGTCAGGGTTTGTCTTCTTCAGGTTTTGACAAATGTACATGCAATTATGAGTATAGTAGACATTGGACCAAAATGTGTTTAGGAGAATTGTGGAGCTTGACTTTGACCTGACTGAATAAACCACTGAAAATTCTCTTTTTATCATATTCTGTCATTAAGTTATTTTGGTCATTTTTATTTAAACAGACTGGGATGAAAAAAATCTGCTACACTCACTCCAGTTACAATGACATTTTTATTAATTATATATATATATATATATTATTTATATATCATATTGCATATGTATATGTGTGTGTATATATATATATATATATATATATATATATATGTGTGTGTGTGTGTGTGTGTGGTGTGTCTATCTCTCTCTCTCTCTCTCCTCTCTCTCTCTGTGTGTGTGTGTGTGTATGTATATGTGTGTATATATATATATATATATATATATATCATATCTATATATATATATATATATATATATATATATATATATATACTATATGTGTACACACATCCTTATGGATAATGGTGATGAGACACGTAGCCAGAGAATAAGACTTTTGTTCTTGTGTGAATATAAGAATATAGACTAGATACATACATGTGTGTGTGTATGTGTGTGTGTGTGTGTGTGTGTGTGTGTTTTGCAAAAATGCGATTGTTTGTTTGGGTGAAATGGTTAACTCTTTTCGGTTAACATTTTTTTTACTGTTTGCTATTTAAAGGACATGATGTCAAATCCAAGGACACTGTTATGAGCAGCAAGCAAGCTTAAAATCAACAATTTCCTATATGCCTGTATAAGATTGATAGTTTTCTAAGGCACACAAGCGTATTTAAGGCAACATAAGGATGATTGTGATGATTAGTAAGTTTAAACATTTGAAAAATGCACTTTATATAGATTTTGTCCAGATGCCCATTCAAGTAAACCATAAAAATGGTTCAAAGAATTTTAAAAGTACCCGAAACAGTGAGTTTATAATGTGTGATATGACAGCAGCAGCGCTACCGCACACGGGGGGGGGGGGACATTCACTGTAATGAATGTCCTACCAGTGCCACCTACTGGCAAACAGTCATAATAACATACTTAAAAATATTTTTCGCAATGCTGACAAACTGCTGACTATTTAATGAGCTGATAAACTATTTGCTTTTGCTAATTCTATACATATTTGGTCTCACACACACACACACACACACACACACACACACACACACACACACACACACACACACACACATGTGGGCTGGAAGCATAGACGCTGCACAGTGGTAAACCGTGGCCCTTTGAGACGTGTTGCTAACCATCAAAGTAAATAAAAAACGTAATTAATTCATTTTAATTTCAAATAATAATTTCCCAGTGTAAACATTTGATATGTTTTATATGTTCTATTGTAAATAGAATGTGGGTTTATAAGATATGTAAATCATTGCATTCCGTTTTTATTTACATTTTACACAATATTTTTGATATTAGAATTGTGGTACTACTAACTACTACAACTACAACTAATAATAATAATAATAATAATAATAATAATATTAATTATTATTATTATTATTATTATATTAACCCTAATGCAACTAGAAATAATAATATTGCTAATGAATAACAATTGGTGATAGAAGCATCTGTGCGTCTGTTCAATATATATATATTTAAAAAAATAACATAAAAATATAATACTATTTTCGATTGCACACACACACACACACACACACACACACACACACACACACACACACACACACACACACACACGCACACTGTGTATATAAGCAGTGTAAGCATTAATAACAAAAAACACCTTGTGTTAAAATGTTTAAAAGAACATAAAAACAAATAACAAAATTACAAGTTGTTGTGTTAAAATAATATGAAGTAGCTTCATTTTTATACTCAAACGTGTAATCATCATCATCATCATCATCATCATCCTTAGAGGGAGTGGGCCCTTGAGTAAGGACCCTTAACTTTCACTTACTCAGTTGTAAGTCGCTCCGGAAGGGCGTCTGCCAAACGCCGTAAATGTAAATGGGTAAAATATAAAAAGTCAATACTCTTATTTTGTAATAAAAATATACCATGAATTATTTATTGTATTATTAATTTCTTTTTATAACTTTTGAACGGAAATCTAGATAAAATAAAATAATGTCTAAAAAAAATCCGACGATATTTGGGAATTTAGGGTTTTATATATTATAGATCAGTGATGTCCAGGTGTTTTCTGCTGCTTTAGGAAATCCGGATTGTTCCGATATACTTTCACTTTCACTCTCTATCGCGAGTTCGGGCGCTTCTGGTTGCCTCTTTAGAAATAAATGGTTTAAGTCTGTTTTTTTACCTGTTTAAATAACAAATCGACAGACTTTACTTTATTCAAAGTGCTTTCGGCTTCGTTTTATATAATATATTTGTCACGATGACTTCCTTAGACATGAGCCCGGCGTCGAAAAAAGAAGTAAGTGCTGAATTTTCATTTGT
The DNA here is from genome assembly GCA_030449085.1 of Kryptopterus vitreolus. Lineage (NCBI taxonomy): Eukaryota > Metazoa > Chordata > Actinopteri > Siluriformes > Siluridae > Kryptopterus > Kryptopterus vitreolus. The sequence goes on along the minus strand of JACRUU010000002.1, from coordinate 14,537,285 downwards.
CATTGTAGGCCATGAAACCAAACCTCATCAAACCATCTACGCGTTTAGATAAATACGTGCAGTCTGATGTGCCACTGTTTGTTTTTACAGGTCGATGGCTTCACAAAGAAGCTTACCAGAGAGGTAAAGTGCTGATTCTGTACAAGATTTTCTTACCTAAACCTTGTAGTTTCGTGTAATTCTATCGCTTTTTCTGTTTTCGCCCAGGCAGAGCAGCTCGTCTCAACTTTCTTTCCCTCAGATGATTGCAGAAATGGACAACTTGCTCCAGGTGAGGCGAGGAAAATAAGATTCATTGCAGATATTTGAAAGCGTTTGTGATGGAAAAAAAAAAAAACGAAAAAATGTCTGCCTTTAGGCATCACTGGCTTTGGAAGACCTTTCAGCTCTCAGAGCTCCACTGGACATCCCCATACCAGACCCGGCCAAAGAGGAACTTAAACGAAAGAAGAAAGAAGAGGTAGTTACATGAAATTCCACCTGTTTGTGCACCGGTTTAGCATTTTTGATCATTCGAGGCTCATTGGGATTAGTGGTGATGAAGCAAAAAAACTTTCCAGCCGTGTTCAGTTTAATTCGTTTATCAGTGGGATGTCAGTAATACGCATTTTTTTTGTTTAATTTCCTCCATGTCTCTTCAATGATAAAACATTGCATTCTAAATGTGCATTTTGATCATGTGACTATATTGCATATTAATATAGTAAATAATCATCCCTTCACAGGAAAGCGCATCATCATTATTAACATTATACTTCATCTATACGGGTTGTCTACTGTCCATTTCCTGTAAATGACACCTTTTGACCAATCAGATCAAGAGTTTAACCCAGTCCTGCACTGTAAGCAAATATATAATGAAAAATTCAACGTATTTCAACAGAAAAAAGAAAAGGAGGGAAAGAAATCGGAAGACAAAGAGGAAGAGGACGGTAAATTCCCTACACACACACACACACACACACACACACACTTGTGAAATTACACCAGGCGTCCTCAATTGGCGTATATTTTGCGTTGCAGCAGGTCCTCCGTGCGGTCCTGTCGCCAGCAATGAGAAAGTGGACAATCTCATTAAAGACATAAAACCCCACATTCAGACACTGAAGGAAAAACTCAACACGGTAAGAACTTTAAAGCCGGGATTTGTTGTCTATATTGCCTTGCATAAGTGAATGCAACTATTCCCAACTTTTACATACATTCTTACACCCTGTCACTGGAAGAACCAACAATTTTCCCAGAGAACAAAACTAAACAAATAAGGCAACGCAAGCATATTTTGCTCAGGTGTGGATACTGAACAGAGCAGTTCTTGTTGTGCCAGCAGGAGCTCCTTTGATTGGATATGTTTTTAATCCTGCTTGGAATTGCAATCTTCTAGATCGTCTCATAATTATCACTGCATTCTGTTGAACTTGTCCTGTAATTGACTGACGTTCCACCAGGTGGCGCGTTAGAAAAAATGTGGTGATTCTTTGATTATTAACATAATGCCTTTTACATGTTTGGGTTTGATATGTATGCATCTGGTGCTAGCCCGGCCCATTTGTCAAATATTAAAAGTCAACATGGCCAAAAAAGTTGGTACAATCAGATTCAAGAGTTTAACAAACAGTCCTGCACTGAAAGCAAATATATATATATATATATATATATATATATATATATATATATATATATATATATATATATATATATATATATATATATATATATATAATGTATTTCAACAGAATAAAGAACGCCAAAGATTGTCCAATTCGGATTGTCTCATAATTATCACTGCATTCGTTTGACCTTGTCCTGTAATTGCTTGATGTTCCACCAGGTGGCGCATTAGAAAAAATGCAGTGATATTGAGTATTAACATTAATGCCTTTTATATAAGAATAACCCCAGATTTGAAAACATATTCCAAACATTGCCACATGCTATTACCTATAGGTAAGACCATTTATAAAAGGACAATGACAGTAAAACACAATCATCATGCATTACAGCAGGGACAGTATGTTGTTGTTCTTGAACTATAATCCTCATTAAATACATTTCGGTTACGCCGGACGGCGTACACTGCATTCAGCAGAAGGTACGCTTCGTTATAAAACGCGGTATGGGAAACGATGCGTTTAATAACCTGAACTTATTTGTGTAAGGTGTCCATGTGGGTACAGCTACAGATACCCAGGATTGAAGATGGCAACAATTTTGGTGTTGCTGTTCAGGTAGTTTTTCATATTTCATTGCATTTATTGTAAATTACTGTGAGGAAGATTTTCAAATTAAATGGTTGTAATTCTATAGGAGAAGGTATTCGAGCTGCTTACCAACACCCGCACCAAGATCGAAGGATTCCAGACACAAATTACAAAGTAAGTGATGCTTACTTAGTTAGGATTATATCTAGGTGATGGTGAGATAAAATTATAGGAAATGGTGACCTCTGTTGGTGGAGATCGGTATTGCTCCTAATGCTCACTAAACGCTTTCTTTTTACAATCTATATTTAGCATAATGTTCTGTTAGGTGAGGCGTTAATGTTGTTTTTTTTTTGTTTGTTTGTTTGTTTGTATGTAGGTATTACAGTGAGAGAGGAGATGCGGTGGCCAAGGCTTCCAAACAGCCACATGTGGTTAGTTCATTTTTATTGCTGCATTTTTATTCATTTTTATTAGGACAGGCTCCTAGTGTGTTCATGGAACAATACACTCCGTGACATTTTGTAATGGAAAAAAAAAATTAATATGAAGTGCTTTTTATTTTCCCTCCACAAATTTGCTAATAATAACCGAATAAGTCTTATTATATTAATAAGTCCGATTGACACATTGTACGTTACATTTGTTCCATGCTACATATTAATTTTCGACAACATCCCCAATTCCATTTATTACCAATATTCTAAAATCTCCCATTAGTCATTTTTTTCCATCCTTATCTTTTGGTTTTCTGCTTGATGAATCTAAGAAGACAAAAAATAAATAAATCAATGACTCTGGAAATCTCGTCAAAATGATTTTGACAAGATCTAAGTTTGACGAGATCTAGGCCATCTAGGTCAAAATCAATTCAACTTGGAGCCAGTGTAAAGCCTCTAATACTGAAGAGATATGCTCAGAAGACCTGATCTTTGTCAAAATTCTTGCAGCTGACTTATAATTTCTTTATGCACACATAAAGAATTCAGGCGTAAATGTTCAAATTGTTGAATAATGTATGCGCAAATATGATTTGCTTATCACCATCTTTATGTGACGCACAGCAGTGGGAGCATGATATAGTACAGGGGTGTGAAACTCATTGTCACCTTCGGCCACTTCATCATTATGACAGTATTTGATGAGCAACACCACCTCATAACACAAAAGGCATAGTGTATTTTTCATCTTGAAGCACAGACATGTATTCGCTTTCCCATCTTTCTCTGAAGTGCTTTTTCAATTTTTTCGTTTCCTGGACATTCCTGGACCAGACTAGAGACAAATTGGAAGAGACTTACAGCTGTAATTGTAACCAGAAGCCAGAGAGGGGCAATTAGACATGCAACCAACAAAAACATGTTTCCTAGTCTGTTTATATTGTTGCTATAGAACTGATAACATATTAACCACATGTTAACCTTTAACACATTGCATATCCTTCTCTAAACCGATATCAGGTTTATTCTACTATATAATTGAATGTATATTTTACAGGGTGATTACAGGCAGCTTGTACACGAGTTGGATCAACACCAGTACCGTGAGCTGCGTATGGTGGTCCTGGAGATCCGCAACACATATGTACGTTTTCTTTTGTTTGTTTTTAATACAATATTTTCAATTTGAAAACTGCATTTCCCCAAAAGGTTGATCTGTTGTTGTTGTTGTTTTTTGTTTTTTTTTAAATCCCAGGCTGTTCTGTTTGACGTCATCAGCAAGAACTACGACAAGATTAAGAAGCCGCGAGGAGACTGCAAAGCTCTTATCTACTGAGAATCACACGTCATCGACGTGTGCTAGTTACGCTTCGAATAAAAGAGAGATACATTTTGTGATTTTTTTTTTCCGGTTTAAACGCAAAAGCGGAAGACAGATGTGATTTTGTTCATCTTTACATAATAAAGCAGTGACACTGTGTAAATTCTCTTAATGCCTAATGTTTATTCATCACGCAATTCAGATGTAATGGCAGGTTGAAATTTGTAAAGAAAGGAATTAGTCAATAAAGTGTGATATAATAGTACAACTGACACGCTTTCTGTTGTGATTGTACTTGTAGAATTTACAGATATGCTGTGTGAATAAGATATATAAGAATCACTTTGGGAATTCTTTTAAACACTTATAAAAACAAAGTAGTAGAAAAAAAAAGAAGTAGAAGAAAACTTTTATTTTGACACCAAGACAGGAAAATGACCCGGAAATAAGATCGCACCACCCTCCGGATTCAACATCACGCACATGGTTAGGAAAGTTGTTTTTATTTTTCATTCTTAAAAGACGATTTTTTTTCCAGATAAACAACAACAACAACAACAACACTGTTCTTTTTAAAATTAGGCTGAAATGGGAGATCGCGTGGAACTGGTTGTTGGGAGTTATGAGCAGATAGTGTTTGGGTACAGAGTGTGTTTTGGAGAAGAGGTAACGTTACTTGTTTACGTTACTTGTTTACGTTACTTGTTTACGTTACTTGTTTGTTTTTTTTTAAAAATGATTATTTCTACATTTCTACATTTCGTTTCAGCGGCGTGAATTTACGCCTTCAAAGTGTAAACTATTCACGATTAAAGATCCTCCAACGTGTTAATCTCCTTCCCAGAAATGTTTAACAAAAAACAAGTTAAAATAATAATCAAAAATGCATTTTACTATTCACTAAATGTGTAAGTTATTTATTTCAATTGAATGTGAAGTTTGCAAAACACGTTATTTCCAAAATATCACATACAGTAAAAAGCCCGAAAATGTAGCTAAGAAAAGATATAAGTAAATAACAGAGCAGAAAAGCGCTTTCCAGCTAAAGAATAAAGATACAAAAAAAAATTAATAACTAATAAAACAAATTAACAAGAAACATTGTAATAAGAATATATAAAATATGTCAAATAAATAAATAAAATAAAAAAACATCACACAAAAGCAATCCTGAAAAAGTTAAAAGCTGAGTCATAGTAGTAGGGTGACATGTCATATAGGTCAGCATTAGAATTTTAAAATCGATTCTATATCTAACTGGGAACCAGTGTAATGCCTCTAAACCTGGAGAGATACGCTCACCAGACCTGGTCTTTGTCAAAATTCTAGCAGCTGAATTTTAGACAACTTGTAATTTGTTTCATGTAGACATTGAAAACCCCAACCAGCAAAGCATTACAGTAATCGATGCATGGAGGGGGAAAAAAAAAGAAAGAATTTATCAATTTTTCAGCACCCTGAGATGAAAAAAGGAGATTTTGACTAAACTCTGAACATGTGTGTAGCTTTGGGACCTACACGATCAAACGTGTCAAGCTTAAGGCCCAAGGCCAGGTCATTTTATAACGGCCTGCCAGAACTTAAACGTTTTACAATTGTCTTAAAATAAGGCTTTAACGCGGTCATTGACAATAAACTACGTTTCCTACGTTGCGTGCGACTGTGTTACCCGGTGGATCTTTACAAGAAGCGGAATTGTGCAATTTCTATCCCAAAATGTCCAAGAAATGAACAATTGATGCAAATGGATAATGCTGAAGGGGCTAATGGCGACAGTAGACCTTTTATAGCATCAAAATATATGTGAAGTATGGTCTGCATTTCTTTAATTCATGTAGTTTTAATCCGATTCCGTTCTGTAGAAATGGGGATTAGAGCCGGTGTTCACACACCATGCTCATACAGCCAGCCTCTCCACAGTGGCAGCCAACGAGCAGTTTGTCGCTACCGGGAGCAAAGATGAAACCATTCAACTGTACGACATGAAGACGAGGACGGAACACGGGGCACTGTTACACCATGACGGTGAGCACCAACAACACTACAGATCATCACACGGTTCTTCGGAATGGGAATTGATCTTTACATGGTGAACAGCTGTCCGACTGCGTTTGTGTGCAGGTACCATCTCGTGTCTGGAGTTCGGTTCTACGTCTCACTTGCTGAGCGGTGGAGAAGACGGCCTTCTGTGCGTGTGGAGCACAAAGACATGGGAGTGTTTGAAATCCATCAAAGCCCACGTGTAAGTGGAGTCGAACAGGTATTTTTTTGTGTGTGTGTTGTAATGTCATTGGCTGAAATTTTGTGCGTGTGTTTTATTTTTGTCTAACAGTGGTCATGTGACATCCGTGTCGTTGCATCCGTCTGGAAAACTCGCACTGTCTGTCGGAACGGACAAGAAGTTACGGTAAAGACGAATATGCAGGGTTCCCATGGAATTTCTGGAATACGTTGGAATTTTAAAAGGTGTAGTTTCCCATGACTTTCTCTACACGGACACTGCGGAGGGACTTTTTGAACGCACTGTATTTGCATTTTAATGTATTATGGCAACTAAATACATTAAATGGATTTCACTAATATACCTGTATGCAATTTCAACAATAAAATGCAGATTTTTCTAAAAAAAAAAAAAAGTTATTTGTTAATTTTAAGGGACCCGACTTATTTTCTCTCTGTTATTTAGAATTGCTCAATAAAAAAGGAAAAATATTCCTTATCGACGGAATGATCATTAAAATACTCATTTACTAAAATAATCGATAGAAACAGGCCTAATCTGTTCCACACATTGAAAGTCAGGGAATTTGGGTTTTATTTTGTCCAAGCCATGGAATATCAATGCTTTTTGTTTGTCAATTAAATATTAATTTCCATTTATTAAAACTTGACATTTTTTGGTCACTTAAGGCTTTTTTGTTTGTTTGTTTGCTCAGTGCTCATCACAAGAGCAGTGAATGTTTGCTCATTATATGTCCTGGTAATCCGGCTTTTTAGTCCGTCAAAGTCATGGAATTTGAGTGGGAACCCTGAATATGCTATTAAACCTCTAAGTGTTTTATTTAGTGTGTTGTATCTGAAATTTGGATTTTCGATTAAAAAAAAAATACAGAACGTGGAATCTTATCGAAGGAAGGCCAGCGTTCACCAAGAATATTAAACAAAGTAAGCTTTAAAATTTGGAACGGTTATGTTAATTATAAACGTATTTCCAGGACACCGAACAGTGTCTGTAAACAAATTTGTCGTTTATTCAGGTGCACAGATTGTGAAGTGGTCACCAGCAGGAGATAAATACCTTGTAGTGGTAAACGACAACATCGACGTCTACGACCTGGAGTCTGCCAACATCACTGGCACCTTCAGCTTCAGGAAAAGGATTTCCTCGGTTCGATTTCTGAAGGTTCGTTTTAGGTTTGCATGAATGATTATTACTGCTGTACTGCAGATTTCTTAGATTGTTGCCATACTAACTGAGACGATTACTTAGCCTACGTTTCTTACTTCACTTACGTATTTCGCTGCACTTAAAAGTTTACAAATTGTGTTATTAATTGCCTTGTGCTATACAAATGTCTACTAGGAATCTAATCTGTTCATCTGATCATTTTATAATATTGTTGGCCAATATAATGTACAAGTCATAAAGAAGATGCTTTTCTTTGTTGCTGTCGCAGAACAATCTACTGGCTGTGGCAGGTGACGACGAACACGTACAGGTGTATGACCTCGCTTCTAAAAAGTGTATCTGCGAGTTCAAAGCTCACGAAAACAGGTGCTTGATATTTTATGCGTTGCTTTTTTTTGTCCTGCTGTGTATTATGTATTTTCAATAATTAGTTATAAGTAGAGTTGTCACGGTACATATTCATACCTAAATGGTTCCCTCAGAGCTTTCCCCCGGGAACACGCGGACTGCTAGCGCTGTAGATTCTTTAATATTATATGTCCAGCTTCAAGAATTTATCTTAAAAGGAGACAATTCTGCATTTTGACAGAATGAAAGAATGGATAATGGAACACATCTGTAGAAAATCAAATATTAAATGTTAATGTAAATGTCAATTTCATCTTTATTTCACAAATTGGGTGTAACAAATGTAAACTATTTAATTCAAATTGTCCATTAATTTCATTTTCTGTCATCAATTTAACAATTTATAATAAAAGGTCTATTGCATTAATTTGATTCATTCTAAGTTTAGTTTACAAGAAAGCAACGGACTTAAAATTGCTTTAAAAATGTAAACCGTCCAAATGTTTTTCAGAATGTTTAATAATAATTCAAAAAAAAAAAAAAAAAAAAAAAAAGACCGACAAATAATTTTATGTCTTGCATTATGTCTATAACGTAATTGGAAAAAAAAAACCCATGACCCAGTATACTTTTGTGTAACATTACACCCCTAATTACAAGTGATGTCCTGAAACAACTAAGTCCATATATAGGATATAGGTTACATTCATACGTTCAAACTGATAATTAATGCAAGCATTAAAGACTCCTTCCTACAGCGCATGTTAACACCACGGCCTGTCTGTCATGCGTGAATGCTTTTGAAACATATTTCTTTCAGATGTACTGCATATTCTTTGGGTTTTGTAGGGGGTTTTGATTGATTTTACTTTGAAGATATAGTTAAGTTCATCCCTTTACATTGTTGCTAATTCTTATTGTTGTAGAGTAAAAGCACTGGACAGCTTTGAGGTGAACAATTTGTGCGTGTTGGTCACCGCATCTAATGATGGATTCATCAAACTGTGGGACTTCAATACGGAGGTATGATGCCATTTCTGTACGCACGTCATGCACAAACGATCACGATCAAAATTTTTCAACTTGCTCACTCAGTATTATTTACTATTAACTACCTTGCCTTGCTTGCCTTTACTTCATTTTGCCATACTTTTATGTAAGTAAAGACAAGTAAATACTTGCCTTTACTTGTCATTTTGACTTTACTACTACCGTACCAATTTCTGTACTTCTACTTTACTTATTTCTTTTTTTTGTACTGTCTTTTTAAGTAAACAGCATAGAAAGCTAGTACTTTATTACTTAACTAATATATCTTACATCAGTTACCATTTTATCATAATTGCTTTGCTTAATGTTTATTTAATGTTACATTCATTTCTTACTTGCCACCTTAATTGTACAAGACTTACTTTTTAACTTGACTTGAGGTACAAATGTTATTAATTTAATTATTTTTCTTCCTTTGTTGCCTTACATGAGTTAATATATGTACGAATAATATATTTATTTCATTTACATATTCCCTGCATGGCTTATTTTATGTTTTATATATATATATATATATATATATATATATATATATATATATATATATATATATATATATATATATATATATATATACACACATACATACATATACACACACACACACACAGTTACTGCCTAACTTTACTCACTTTGTGGTGTTTAATGTTGAAGGAAAAATGTCTAGCTTACTTAGAAATGCAACTTGGAAATGTATAACTTGTGTAAGAATTGCTTGGTAAATAAGGTCGTTATTTTAATTGTGGTGTGTTTACATTAGAGGCTGCAGATTAACAAGTAAGAAAGCAGTAATGATTATGGCCGTTACACATTACAAATTTATAATATATGATTTCTATACTGACTCATTCTTCATTTTATATAATAAATGATAATAATCCCTTAATATTTGTTTTTTTTTTTTTTTAAACAATATTTTTCATAACTATCTTATCAGAGGCAGGAAGCAGCGCGTCTTCTAGGCCAGGTGAACACTGCCGCTCGACTCACCTGTCTGTCTGTGTGGAGAAGCAGCGCTAAGGAAGAGATATCCGACGCACAGCCTGCAACGTCTCAATGTGGGTTCGGAGATCGGAAATGCAGCGCAACTCATAATCTCTATCCATTATGTCTATGACCGAGTTATGTTAGATTTATTTTTTTTTGTTGTTTTTATTCTAGCTGAAAAGCCAACTGTGTTGCCGCCAAGAAACAAGAGAGTGAGAATTCATACGGAGAAGGTGATTGTGGAAGAAGACACTCCGTCCAAAAAACTGAGGAAAAAGAAGAAAAAACAAAAAGTACAATGAAAAAGAATAACATATAATATGTGAATGCAGAACGACTCTTCATGTTGCCATGCATTTTCCTTTTTTTTAGTATTGAATTGCATTGCAAAGGATGAAAAGTATAATGATAAAGATCTAATCATTTTCAATGTAGACATTTCTTCACGCTCATTCTTTATATTGCTGTTTACAACACTCAGCTATATAACATGAAATATAGTGTTTATAATCTGTTGTAATTGTCATTATTTTATAGCATTACATTCACACAGAGAGAAAGTGATAAAAAAAAAGTTATACTTTTTACTTGGTGGAAAATCAAAGGGAAAAAAAGGTAAATTAATTCACAATTATACATCGAGGGTATTTTGTTGACAGTGGGTACCATGAGTGTAAATTTAGGTATTGATTGTGAACCTCTTGACTTGTTTACAAAAGATATTCGAGCCCCAATGAACACCTTACTATACACATAGAGCATTAAAAGTGCAGTAAGTAAAAGTTCTTTGACCAAAATAGTTCTTTATCAGGTTAAAGTGGATATTTTTACAAACAACCAAGGGAAAAATAGCTTTTTAAAAGGGTTCTGGTTCTGAAGAATGGAAGTGTTTGGGTTTCGACCGAGTTTTTCAGTATTGAGCTAAACGGTATTTGTACTTGCACGATTGATAAAATTGTGTTGAACACACAATGTGTAGAGCATCACAATTTCTCAAACTCGTAATATTTTTTTTTAAGCAGACACATGCAGTCCATAAATCGTTTTATCTTAAACATTGTTTTGCAATTATTTGCAGCTTTTATTTATTCTTGGTTCATAAACAGCCATTTTAATAGTACAGTTTGGTCATGTCAAATACAATTTATTATACTGTATAATGTACAGATAATTTGTGACTAAATAAGAGTCTGACCTTTATTTTGAAGGTCCGCGTTGTTTCTTTTAATGGAGTAGCGCCTGGAGACTTGTTCATCCGGGTACTTTTACCTTTTGAGATTTACCTAGCTTACCCGTATTTAAAGTGGAATTGAGAGCAGGGAGAATTAGATAGAGGCTAAAAGGCTAAAGTGTAATTTTATATTAGTTGTTTTGTTTTTGCACTTAATTATGGCTGTAGATCTGCTCGGATTCGCTTTCGCTGCATTGACAGCAACAGGCGGCATCATTGGATACATAAAAGCAGGTAATGTTCCTATAACATTTCATTATTATAAGTAATAATTACTTTTTACTCAGGGAATTTTGTAGGAATTGTTTACAAACAAAAACAGACATGATCGTGTTGCATTTGATTTCGCAGTTACTACGCTCTGTTTGCTTTTCGAAGGGACTGTTGCGCATGCTCAAACGGGACTCAAAAGGCTCCCGGATGACGTCATTGGCAAATTTGCATATTGGTCTAGTTGTGTCGTTAGCGTAAAATAATAATAAACAAAATATAGAAAATAGGGCTTAAAGCAAAAAAAAAAAAAAAACTTTTAACCTTTTAAATACTTTCTGTAAACATCCTATTTTTTAAAATCCTTGTATGCTAAACTAGAGCCATTTCTAGATCAAATCTAAAAGTATGTAACATATCACCAAACGCTTAAATTACTGTTTAATCTGGTTAGAGTATATTCATAGAAAAGTTATTTCCTTTTGGAAATAAATAAGTTATATCTACATTATCTTGATTTTTCTTTATAAGTCAGAAATTAATAAAAACCTCATTATCAATAATTACTCATTGCTTTCACTTCAACATCCAAGCTTTTTCGGAAGGGATCAGATTACATGCTCATTCATGGTACAGTGCCCAAGTTATGATATGCCACCCCTGTTTATGGGCCTCGCTCAAGACTGCAACAGCTTAGTGGTGTTGGGGCTTGAACCCAAGACCATTATGACCAGTAACTCAGTGTTTTAATCTCTGTGCTACCACTTCCTTGTTTCTGGCCTTTGAAGTAAACATGTTGAACAGAAAATGAACAAGTGAGATACCTTTTTAGATTCAGTTTGAAAATATATCATTATTATTCTTTCGGCTTCTCCCGTTCTCTCGGGGTCGCTACAGATTTGATGCATGTTTTTACGCTGGATGCCCTTCCTAAAGCAACCCTCCCCATCTATCCGGGCTTTGGACCGGCACTAGGAAAGAACTGGCTTGTGCAACTTTAACAGTTGGGGCAGACTGAGCAATCTGGGGTAAAGGGTCTTGTTTAAGGGCCCACTAGTGCGAGATTGGCTGGCACTCAAACCTTTGATGTTTTGGGCCAGAGCCCAATGCCTTAACCACTGGGCTAGCCCCCTCCCCCCCATCATCATCATCATCACCATCATCATCATTTATTATTATTATTATTATTATTATTATTATACTTGTGCTGTAATATGGTAAGAAATGTTTTATATATATATATATATATAGATATATATATATATATATATATATATATATATATATATATATATATATATATATATATATCACACACATATATTAAGTATGATGTTTTGTTTTGGTTTTGTTTTCCCAGGCAGCATCATTTCATTAATAGGTGGATTAGTCTTTGGGTTTTTAGCCGCACTTGGCTCTTTCCAGATGTCTCAGAATCCAAAAAACATCTGGCTCGCCTTTGGTAAGTTCTAGCAAACACAAAACACAAACATTTATCGGTGTTTAATAATTGATCTTATACCACGGTGCTGTCATATTCGCAAACGTAATGTCCGGAAGGTTTTACTTGATTTCCATTTACTTGCTCTGCAGTAAGAGTTTTTTCACAGGGACTGGTATTCCATGGCCTGTATAGCCATCAAATGTTTAACGGAGGGGTTTTTAGTGTTTACTGAAAATATAGATGTAAATGGTATAAAATAAGCAATATCATGAATAGGTTTTGAATTTAGATGGTACCAAGTGATGTCATTTTCTATTGGTCTATATTCCTCTTTTAACATTTAACGTCTGTCTGTCTTATCTGTCTATCTATCCATCCATCCATGTCCATTAAACACGTAAATTTCTGTCAATCTGGTTAGATTGCAACATTTCAATTGTTTCGATCTAACCAGATAGAAGTCCTGTTGCAGTCACACCAGATAACCAAACCTGGATCACTGAAAATATTCACAGGAAAGTTAGAGAGACTGTTTGAATGCACTATAGCATTGCCGGGTTGCTGTGGTGTAAGAGGAATAAAACATTTTATCACTTTTTTTCTGTTGTTATCAATACTTTAGCTCTTTTCATGGAGAAAAAAAAACCCTCATTGTTACACGTGTACTGCTTTTTGCCATCAGGGACGTACGGGACGCTAGCGGCTGTGATGGGAGTGCGATTTCTGAGTTCATGGAAAATAATGCCCGCTGGGATGTTGACAGCAGCCAGGTAATTCCCAATAACACTGATATATTTGCAAATAAGTGGTGGAAAGTAGCACAGTCAGCATTTTGTGATAAAACTCGTTTTCTATGGTTTCAATCTGCGTTTTTTTTTTTTTTTTTTTTTTTTTTCCCTTTCTGCAGTTTATTCATGGTTTTGAGATTGGGGCTGGGGTTTCTCTGGCCAAGCAAGAAAAACTCCTGAACCAGCTGGAAGGAAGGTAGAAGAAGAAAACAACCTGAACCAACAAACTGCTTGTTTCAACCATGTTTGTTGGTGAGGACCGAGAAATAATGATGATCTCACATTAAACATTGTAGTAAATGATAATTTTTTTTTTTTTACGATGATATCATAGTTATAAAATATTTTCAAAAATAATTGCAAACAGCTGATTTTTTCCTTTTTATATCTTTCCTTCCACTGTTGATTAAAAAAAAGCAACAATTTACACAATAAAAATATCTGTGTAAAAATGCAGGGTTTTTTCTTTTTCTTTTCTATTCTGTATTGTTAATGTTTTATTAATTTTTTTACCCCTTTGTCTCCCATTATCAGATCAGTTACTGTTGACAAAAAAGGATTAGGAATTTTGCCAAAGATATCCTGATCTCAATGGTACTTTGTAATCACTTCTTTTCTTTCATTTGTAAAGAGAATATGTTCTCTACCTAAAAGAACCCTTTTAAAGAAGCAATTAAACCTTCTATAACGAACTCAAAAAAAATTTTTTTGCTAATATTTTTGCATTATTGTGATCTAAAAACGGTAAACGGTGGCTCGCAAATGGCTCGCTGTGGTTTAAGAGGAATAAAACAGGGTGTACTGTTATTAGAAAGTAATCTAGCTGGTAGTGGTAAGAGTTATACTGCTTACTCATCACACCACTGAGTCACCGAATATTTGCCTGAAACATTGTGTTCTGCCAGGCACTTACAGTATTTCATACTTATAAGGTATGTTTAATACAAACAATAGTCTGAGAGCTTGTCAGTCTTATTTAATTTCTGTGAGTGTATATTTATATGTGTGTGTGTTTATACACATAGCCAACCCTGAACGTTTATTTGAGTGTTGGCTACTAAAACACCTGATCGATGTAATGATTACTGAGGTGAAGTGAGTGGGTTAGGAGCAGGGGCCCTGTGTCCATAGCAGATGTGGGAAGCTGTAGGCCGCTTTGTGCGTTTTTCTTTTTTTCTTTCTTTCTTTTTTCTTTTTTTTTTTTTGTTTGTTTTGTTTTTTTTTTTTTTTTTTTTTTTTTTTTTTTTTTGTTTTTTTTTTTTTTTTTTTTTTTTTTTTTTTTTTTTTTGCTGGGTGCGCGTTTTGGGTTCTTTACGGTAACGTGGACCTGCAGTGTCCGCAAAGGCATCAGGTGATCTACTGACTTAAAGCGTAGGTTGAACTGGAGAAAACACAAAATGACAGGCAAAAATGTGTGGAGATCATCTGCTGGGCTTTAGATATGGATGTAGGACAGGGTTAGTGCTTTTGAGGGATTGAGGATGTGATCATTTGGGTTCATCCGTCTCATGCCTTTTTCATCTTTTTTTTTTTCATGGATTCTCCTTCTTCTTGTTACTGTTAATTCTCCTTGCTACTCTTGTTAGGCCATTCGCAGTAACATGGGGCTGTGTTATAGTCTGCGTCCCCGGTTATTCGGGGATCTGAGCGGCACCATTTCCAACGCGAATTCGGACACGGAGCAGCCGCCGGATCTGATCATGCCGTCGCGCGTTGGGGAATCTCAGCGCGCCGAGTCCGGGGGGAACGGCAGCAAGGCTTCTTCGGCTCCATTAAGCGGCGGCCAGACGCACCAGTGGGACGCCAGCAAAATCCCCATCGGCGAGCGCAGGCTCGGCGGAGACGCCACCGCGGATGGAGCGCTTATCCAGAACGGAGGCGGCAAGGCCACGGGGACCGCTAAGGAGCGCAGCCGGAGACTACACCTCCTCCCGACGTCCAGCCAGAAAGCGAAAAACTGGGACAAACTGGTGGTGGAGGAAAAGGAGGCCGAGAGGGAGGCGCGGAAAGTCAGTAAAAATATTGACCGCGTCCTAAAAGAACTGAAAAAGGAATACAAACAAACACACCGACTGCTTTTATTAGGTAAGATCATTTACATTTCTCATTATATATATATATAATATATATATATATATATATATATATATATATATATATATATATATAGCTCAACATCTGATCCTGCTAGCAGCTGACCTTCTTTCTATCGGTTCATTCTTGATTAAACCATTACGCAGCACACACACACACATCTCAACCAGACCTTAAGAAACTCTCATCAGCATCATCAATTATCATAAATCGAATTAAACTGTAACAAGTTTATACTGTTCCTAAACGCTAATAGTGACGCCGGATTGATGGGTGTCACGTGACCGCCAGCGTCACACTGCTCGCAAAGCCGGAAACAAACAAATCGTAAAAGTGTTGGAAAGAAATACGTTTTTAATCGAAAATGTTTAGCTATTTTTTTTTTTAATATGAAACCTAGATATATTTCTCCTTAAACATTTGAGCTTATGACCTATTGTGGTGTGTGATTTTGAGCCACCCCCCCCCCCAATCAAAATAAAAATAAATCAACTATTTGATAGAAACGTATGTGCCAGAGCATATGCACTATAACACCAATCAATATATAGCAACAGATCAAATTGTTTATCTGCACGGGAAACATTCATGTATAAAATAATATTCTGTGAAGCTCGTAAGAAAAACAGACACGCACAGTTGTAATAGTTCAAATGCAAATGCAAAGAACGTGGTTTCCTGCTGTAATAATGATTTATTATTTGTATATTCCTACAGAATACCCACTACTCCTTTTAATGCAAGCTTTTTAGAATAAAAAAAATACAGTGAGACCTTAAGGAGATACATCCACTTATTTAAAAAAGTCGTATTCGTGATTGGTTAGATCTTAAATAATATTAGCATAATAAATCAAGAAATAAATAAAGAGATTAATTATTTACGTTTGATTAAAAAAAATATATTTACAGGTTAAGAATTTCTTAAAGCTAGAACTCTAGAACTCTGTTTTCACATGAGAAAACAAAACGCACAATAATTCGATTTAGCTAATAAGTGCCCCAATCATACCCCCCCCCTCCCAGATTTTCTAAAAAAAAAAAAAAAAACCCTGTATGACCCAAGTCAACCTTTCTGAAAAATGTCGAGGGTGTTGATATTAAACTAAACTTGGATGTGTTGTGGGTTTCCACGCCTCGAATGAAGATGAGACTTTCCAGAAACACAGGATAAAGGTTTATAGTGAAGAATAAAGTTGATTTTTGTACATAGACAATCCCAGAGTCGCCAGGAATGGAAATGCGGTTTGCTAAAAATAATCGAGGGTTTATTTTTAGCACTTTTTTCCGTAAATATTGTTCAGGCTATTTATCTAATATTGCTAAATTGGGGTAGTTATACCGTCTGTCTAGTCTTCTCACTTCCTCATCTGTGCACTATGTGCATAGAAGCCATTCCACCAAAGCGTCCCTGTTAATACTCGTCAACTCAGAAATCGTTATCTAGCTGTGCTGAGTCTTGTAGCTACTTTGGGTTCTGGTACGAAGGTATCCTTTACGCCAATTTCTTCATCAATGTGGTGTTCATCATTACTTGGTGTGTGTGTGTGTGTGTGTGTGTGTGTGTGTGTGTGTGGACAAAGAAACAAAATATTTAATTTGTGGCTGTGTAACGAGTGGAGTCTTCCATGTACGACACAAGGCGCTATAAGTTTACAGACTAGAAAAATGCTCAACGGAGAAATCCATACATCCAGTTCAGTCAGGTATTCGCTCCCTCTTTGCACTTTTGCAGCATATCTGCAGCAACTGAACTTTGCTTCCCCTGTAACTAGGTTTTATCATTCACTAGGGTTGAACTTTGTTTCAAGAGTTCCCTTACTGCATAGGGCAAAGAATTGTCATGACTTGCACAATTATTATGATTATTTTTGTTGTTATAAATCATTTTGAATAATTAGTAAGTACAAGTATCTTGTTAAATGAGCCATTTTATCCGCGGTATGTTTGAAAAATAAATAGTTTTATATCCAACTGATTTATTTCATTAAGCCTCATCATGACCAGGTTTACAGCATTTAGGAATCTTGACTTGCTGTCATAAATAGTGTGACTTTGAGATCAATGGTCTATGAACATGGAATAGAATAGAACTTTATCGTTATTGCGCAACAAGGTACAACGAAACTGGATGCACCCCAACGACAATACACAATGTAAAATATAGACAAGAACATGAGCAAAAAGATAAGAGGGGAAAAAATAGAGAAAAAAGGAAGATTATTTACAAATATCTGCACATCCACTCAGGCTGTAATGACACTAATGCAATTACGAATCAAGACTTTTGACGCCAAATTTCTTAAATTGTCAAAATCTGGATTCACCTACTAGCATGAGGACTAGCTGTATAAGATAACCCCAAACTCCAATCCAAAATGGTGATGGAAAGGTCTAAACCTAACATGCTTTTTGACAGAAAACAATGTCTTTGTAACATCAAACTCACTGTATGTTCACGCGAGCGCAAGCTGATTTCCGTTTAGCACCGACTAGTGAACTACACAGAAGTCTATGATTAGAGGATTTTTATAAACGGACATGGACAATCGCACACGTCGTTATACCGTCTAGTATAGTTTTTGGGCCAATTTAATTAGAGCCATCTCGGACTGTATGAGAAGTAATAAGCTATAAAATAGATTGTAAAACCAAGGATTTAATTAACGTACCTGTTTAAAAAAAAAAAAAAAAAAAAAAGCGTCCCTATCCACACCAGAGTATAGACCGATCATAACTGTCTCTTTGGGATCAATTTACACAGTGAACGTCTACCAGACGTACCAGAATCTTAATTAATTTCGTTACACAAAATGGTAGCTGTGGAACGAGTCGACCGGCATGTTTCGCAGATATATTTATGTTAATAGCTAGGAAATGGTTGTGAATCTTTGTTGGTGAGTCATTGTATTATTCCTGCGAGACATTTCATGACTGGATAAATCTTCACGTTCCAGATATTAAAAGTAAATTGTTGTATAGTCGATACATGTTTGTTAAGCTTAATCATGTTCGTAAGATGTAAGGGACACACGTTCGAGAGTTCCTCACAGGGCAAGATCATCCTCTACGTAAGATTTCATGAGGAGGTCAGTACCGGAAGCCCGTTCTGGTGCTCCACAAAAGTGACGTAGAGCATGTACATGTAAATGGAGCTGGGAAGATGAATCGGTAATAATACAAATAATAGAAATACAACACGGCAGCGCGCTCCGACGAATCCTAGGAGCTCGTTCCCAAGAGGGGCGCTTTTTCATCGGTGGTATGGAAACGATTCGGGTTTGCAAGTTCAGACATCGAACAAGCCAAACCCCTTTGTAAAAATTTGTCGTAACTAAAGGTAGACTAATTTACTCCAGCACTTCAAACATTAGGTACCTCTCCATTACAAATTTGTGTAAAACTTTTGCGATCTGTTGATTAAAAAAAAAAAAAAAAGGTTGGTTCCATTAACCATATCATGCGCCTCTCGCAATGCTACTCAAAAAAAATGGGCAGGCTTACTTATATCATTTCCATTAAGCGTATTTTCAATTTGCACAGGGTAATGGAAACGCACCTATTGTTGAGTAGGGACTGCACTGTGAGCTAAACTGAACAATGGTAACCCCAAAACTGCCAGCTAGAAACAGGTAAATATCCTATTTTGACTAAAAAATAAAGAAATAAATCGGAGATTTAATTTATAGGGTATATAACCCAGCTCTACTAATAACTAATAAATCATCAAAATATAATTGAGTTTTTTTTTTTTTTTTTTTTTTTTTAAACCTGATCGAACGAGGGAATTGAATACTGGCAGGATGATTATTTGTAATCTCTCAGATGGGAGTTTTGGCTCATATCTTCTTTGCACATCTTAATTATAGCACACCACTGTTTAAAGTTTCTGATCGATTGATTTGGTTCTTCTGGTAAGAACCCGTCGAGTACGTTTCTTTATTTATTGGACTATTTTTCTACTTCCGTCGAGCCGCCACATCTAAAAACAAAATGCGTGTGTTTGATTTTTGGAGAATTATCTTTATTTATACCTCTTTTCCAAGGAAGAGAATTTTTTGCTTTGGTAATATTAATAAAACAAGCTTGAAACTTATTTTAGAGAGAGGGAGGTTAGACATGTATAGGGTTCGAGTCTTCTGTAAGACTGTAAGAGTTGTAAGGATTCTCAGAGTCATGCATCACAATGGTAAAATCCTTGATTATTTTGTTGTTTTGTGAAAATAACACACACACACAGTGCTTTTCTCCTTGACTTGCGGGTTTGTGGCGCAGTACAGGCCGACATGGAGACTAGCAAAAAATTAAGTAGTTTTCTTAAGAGTCATGTGAAAAAGTCCTAAAATAGAAGTCTGTGATTTTGTCATTCTGTCACATGAATCCTTGTATTCAAATGTTTGGCACTGCCTTGGCTACCCGCGCACACACACACACACACACACACACACACATACGCACACATACGCACACATACGCAAACACAGACACAAAATGGTGTAGAACACATTTTTATTCTCTATCTTTTTTTTGTTTTCCTCCCCGAGTGCCTTAACAGAACCGTAAGAATGACATGGAGTTAAATATTTGTACACTCTCTCTGAGAATTGTCTGTGGCGCTATGATAAAGAAGAAGAAGAAGAAGAAGGGGGGGAAAAAAGCACATTTTCCTAATGCACGATTACAAGAAGGAATACGGCGTCGCGAAAACACCCCTTTTCCGGATGTTTGGTCGTTTATGAATGTGGGCGATACCATAGCGGAAAGGATAGGGGGGAGGGGTGGGGGTATTAACGCGTGCTAATGGACGACAGTAAACAGTAGCATAGAAGGGGGAAGGTTGTACAGTTGTGGATCAAGTCTTAACTGCAATGAGAAAGGGGTTTAAACAGAGTCGACGTGTTTATTGGCGTGTCTGAATTAAAAGAACCCTCATAAACGGCGAGCCTAAAATAGCGGTTGTTGGTCAGAAACGTGTAGTTAGTAGCTATTAAAATGTATGTTCTACATCTTGCAAAACTTCTTGCGACTAGTAGCTATTAAAATGTATGTTTTACTTCTTTCAATGTATCACAGAGCTCAAACTAATATTGAAAGTACCATTTACATTGTATATAACAAAACCCAGAGATGGTTCTGTTGGGCCGTACTGGCATTCCAGATGAATTCACCAAACAATTCAGGTTTTCACTACTTCCTGAACCATCCCTGAACATACTCGATATATGGAAATGGCCTGTTTTTTTGTTTCTCTGTCCCAATATTGATCACCCATCCCAACGAGTCTGGCTCAAGTCAAAAGTCAAGTCTGCATTTATATTTAAGGTCAAATCGACTGTATTTTTCAATTTCCTTTTTAGATTTCTTGCTTTATTTATTTATTTTTTAGGCCCTGTCTGTTTACATGTACATAATACCTGGCCCATATCCGATTTCTGTGTTTACACCATTCCCTGTAGACTCTTTGTTGTGTGGTGTTTATTTTTTGTGTTAAGGCCTTTAATTCGAACCATGATTGTATGTATATGAAATTATGGAAATTTTTTTTTTTTTTTTTAATTTAACAATATTTTTTACTAACGGTCTACTTTGTTTGGTGGTATAGGAGCTGGAGAATCAGGAAAAAGCACCATCGTGAAACAGATGAGAATTCTTCACGTGAATGGTTTTAACGCAGAGTAAGTCAACTTATATGGACATGGATGGCTCCTGTATATGTAATGCATATATACCATTTGTAAAACAAAAAGCCTCTTGTTTATTTTTCGTCTTCTTTTTTTTTTTTATTTAGTCGTGTTTTGAATTTCTCCGTTCATATTGTCATATTATTAGAAACCATTGTAGTTCTTGTAGTTTTCATTACTTTTCTAGTGTTTTATCTTTAAACCTGGGCTGAATTCAAAGCTTTTCCTTTCTTTTTTTTTTTTTAAGCTAAAAAAACGAGCCAGACGACATGCAAATAGAATTTACCTGCCAGAAAAGGATGTGAAAATATTTGCATTAGAAAGACCTTACTTTCACTTTTTGATATGATCTAGGTGGATTTTAGTTGTGAATTGCGAGCCAAACGAAACGCTTCAGATAATCAAAACAAATGAGGCTAATTAGGTTAATTTCCAACGATACATGTATAACCTCGGTGCTAAAATGTTGCATACAATGTAAACAAAACATTTTGTATTCACTATTAAACATGCATGTTTTTTTTAAAAAAAAAGGAATAAAACTAAGGTCATTTGGAATTTGTCTGCTGCAAACACATCTCAAAAAAGTTGGATAACGAAGTGTTACTGAAAGGAAACAGCTGGGATTTTGCAGCAGCATTTTGCAACTAATTGGGTTAACTGGCAGTCGGTAAACATGATTCTAAAAATGTTTATCTCAGAGAGGCAGAATCTCTACGAAGTAAAGATGGGCATAATTTCACCACTGTTCCTCAGCACAAAATCGCCAAGATTTGAATACCTCATGGTTTATAAGTGTACATATCAACATCAAAAGATTATGAAGAAATCTCTTGGAGCAAGGGTCAAGGGCGAAAAACTCCATTTGGGATGACTTTGGACGACATTTGATTAACAACACGCATGCCGTCCTCACATGTAGGTTAAAGCTCTGTCTTGGAAAAGGAGAAGCCATACGTGAACATGATCCAGAAACCGCCCTCATTCAGCCAAAACTCATTTAAAATGGATTGAGGCAAAGTGGAAAACAGTTCTGTGCTTAGAGGCTGCGTCCTCCTGACTAAAGATCTAAGGGCTATCTGGCTTGTTCTCAGCACCCAATTCAAAAGCCTGCCCTCCTGATGGGATGTTTAAGTGCATTAATGCCTATAGATCTTGCACATCTGGAAAGACACCATCAGCGCTGGCAGTCTTTTCGATCTTTCAATCCACCCGAAGTTTTTTTTGTTTTGTTTTGTATTGTTTTCTCTCGAAGAAGGCCTTGAATATTTCAGCAAGACAATGCTTTTTACGACCGTCCGACATGTAAACACTATGGAAAGAAAAAGAAAATGGGGCAGACATTATAAATAAGTGTTAATATAAAAAAAAAATAGAAATAAAATAATAGAATTAAGACATCATGCTTTTGTAGGAAAGCCCGCCTCCAGTCCAGACCTTTTACCAACTGTGGCGTATTATAAAACAAATATGACAACGAAGACAGAGGGTGTTGAGCAGCTAGAATTCTGTAAATATAAGCCAAATATAAATATAAGCCAATATTTCTCTGTGAAAACTCCAGTGACTGGTTTCCTCAGTTTGCCAGACGTATTACAGGTTGTTGTTAGAAGAAGATGGGCCATCAAATTTAAAAAATGATCCTTTTTTTATCTATTTCCTCAGTTTAAACATTAGAAATATGTTTTGTTGTGGATAAAATATGGGAATTCCACGAATTCTGTTTTTATTTACACAGCAACTTTTATTTTCGGGATTCTATCCTATTCCACAGAAACGATGGAAATCATTATTTTACTGTTTTGTATTTCAAAATCCAAATAAAAAATAATGTGTCTGTTTTCAAACAGAGAAAAGAGACAGAAAATCCTAGACATCCGGAGAAATGTGAAGGACGCTATAGTGGTAAGAGCTGTTTATTTTTGTCTTTGTGTACATCACTTTTAAAGTCGTGGCATGACCGAAATCACACGGGAGCATTTCATATAAATGTATTTTTTTTTTTTTTTATTATAAGTCATGATAACTAACTAATGGATTTTTTTTATATCGTGTCGTAGACCATAGTGTCAGCAATGAGCACTTTAATCCCACCTGTCCCTCTTGCCAACCCGGAGGACCAGTTTAGGATCGATTACATCAAAAGCATAGCACCTCTGTCGGATTTTGAGCTCACACAGGTAAGAACGCACGAGCTCTTAATAAATAAATAAATAAATAATAATGTAAAGGACATTGAACTGCGCTATAATAGTTGTGTTGTAATAGTGGTGTTTTAATATCAGGCCTAGATTTAATTTTAATGGTTGTATGTTGGATTTGTTACAGAGCCAAAGTTGAATTATTTATTGTTTGTATTTGCTTTGCGGTTTCACAGGATGCAACCGCGGTAGTAAATGCCGATAATGCACGATACATAGCTAATGCATGCGATCTGATCCGAGATAACGCCGAAACTTTGAGGCGAGGCTCAGCGTATTTCAGCCCGATATCATGTGTTCCTATGCTGTTCTCAGCGCTCATGTAAACTATCCATATAGTTTAACGCTGACCAGGCGTGATTTGACGCTTTATTTATAAATCCCGTGTCTTCCGGCACAGGAGTTTTTCGACCATGCCAAGAAACTTTGGGATGACGAAGGAGTGAAAGCTTGCTACGAGAGGTCTAACGAGTACCAGCTCATAGACTGTGCACATTAGTGAGTTGTCTTGCTTTTTTTGTTTCATATATGTATGTATATGTAAAAAATTAAATGAAAAAATTCATTCTAATATGCTATTTGTTGTTTTGAAGCAACCAAGGCACTGCGTGGAAGATGCTTACGTCATTTTAACTGTAGTCTTGAATTATTTTCCTCTCCGCCTTTGTGACGTGTATTTTTATTCATTTATTCATGTTTTAACTCGGTAAATAACAGGAACCGATTCATTTCAGGAACATTCAATGCAGCTAGGAAAGGATAACATTGTGTTTAAATAATTTGTTGCTCATTTTGATTTCTAAGTCTTCATGCGATTAAAGACGGGTTATCATTTGTTTGTTTATAAAAAAAAAAACAAAAAATCAAAACGTCAAATCAAATTAAACCCTTTGTGAAAAAATAAATGATCCAACGGGATCTTCCATCCTACGCAAACCTTTAAGCTGTTAAACAAGAGAAAGCCAGACAGTGAGTGTGTGAGAATTTAAAGAAAGAAAGAGGGAAAAAAAAACAAAACGAGACGGAGAGAGTGAAGCAATGCTGGATTTTCCAGTGGCCGTGTTGTGTAGAGTTGTTCTATCTGCGATCCCCTCTCTTCGTGGCACCCTCCCAGAGCTTATATAAAAGCGCCATGGAGCCAGAGCAAACACTGTCTATTTTTAGCAACTGCACTGCAGAGCACAAACTGTTTGAGTGGCCACGTGTGTGTGCGTGCAGTCAAATCAAAGTGAGTATCCTGGCAATGTGCTGTAAACAAAGGAAGGTCAGGAAGCGAAGCTAAGGTACATTGTGTGTGTGTGTGTGTGTGTGTGTGTGAGAGAGAGTAAAAGAGAGCAACTGGAATGAACAAATTAAACTTGGACACAAATTAAATTTACTGAAGTAAAAATTAGTCAAGGGGATGGTGCAACAGTGGAAACTTCAGCATTTGATCTCGGGCGTGCAATTACTTACACTCGACTACATTGCTGAGGACCAATTACAAAGGATTCCTCACAAAATGATGAAATTTCCCAGAAACTTGGCCAAAAAAAAAAAAGATATGTATGATGAATATAAAATGGGACATTTGTTAAAGGGTCCACCTGGCGGGATGATATTGGGAAACGTATTAAATCAGGTTTGG
The DNA here is from genome assembly GCA_030449085.1 of Kryptopterus vitreolus. Lineage (NCBI taxonomy): Eukaryota > Metazoa > Chordata > Actinopteri > Siluriformes > Siluridae > Kryptopterus > Kryptopterus vitreolus. The sequence goes on along the minus strand of JACRUU010000002.1, from coordinate 14,512,254 downwards.
GAAAGTGTCAGTGTTTTTTTTTTTTTCTGGCTAGTAAAAGGTCCCTGTATGAGTCCCTGAATTGGGTGGAAGGTATGATTTTGTGTTTTAGAGCAGCTTTCATCCCTCATATGGGGGTTATTTGATTGAAAGTGTTTGTGTTTTTGTTTTTGGAGTCAATATGTGTGCTATTCCTTTTTCCTTCATGTTAGCGTCCTGTCACTCGGACACACTTGGCTAGCCACACCCACTCCCTCAGACACGTTTGATTAGCCACACCCAGTCCCTCACACACACTTGATTAGCCACACACACTTACCCAGTCCCGCCCACTCCCTCACAAGCACTTGAAAACATTCTTGACCAGTCTTGACCAATTCTCACACTCAGCAAATCCTCTGATTAAACTCCCTCACACACACTTGATTATCCACACCCTCAGACGTGTTTGATTAGCCACACCCACTCCCTCACACACACTTGATTATCCACACCCTCATACATGTTTGATTAGCCACACCCACTCCCTCACACACACTTGATTATCAACACCCTCAGACATGTTTGACTAGCCACACCCACTCCCTCACACACACTTGATTAGCCACACCCCTCAAACATGTTTGATTAGCCACACCCACTCCCTCACACGCACTTGATTATCCACACCCTCAGACATGTTTAATTAGCCACACCCACTCCCTCACACACACTTGATTATCCACACCCTCATACATGTTTGATTAGCCACACCCACTCCCTCACACACACTTGATTATCAACACCCTCAGACATGTTTGACTAGCCACACCCACTCCCTCACACACACTTGATTATCAACACCCTCAGACATGTTTGACTAGCCACACCCACTCCCTCACACACACTTGATTAGCCACACCCCTCAAACATGTTTGATTAGCCACACCCACTCCCTCACACGCACTTGATTATCCACACCCTCAGACATGTTTAATTAGCCACACCCACTCCCTCTCTCCCTCACACACACACACACACTTGATTAAACAAACCCACTTCCCCAGACGCATTGGATTAGATGCACCGAACTCCCTCACAGACTGGAAAAAGCCACACCCACTCCTTCACACACTGGATTAGATGCACACCACTCCCTAACACACTGGATTAGACAGACCCACTCCCTCACACACTGTAAAAAGCCACACCCAATCCTTCAAGCACACTTGATTAGACACACCCACTCCCTCACACACATTTGATTAGACACACCCACGCCCTCATACAGACTTGATTAGCTACACCCACTTCCCCAGACACACTGGATTAGATGCACAGAACTCCCTCACACACTGGAAAAAGCCACACCCACTCCCTCAGACACACATGATTAGACACACCCACTCCCTCACAAGCACTTGACAGTTAATCCGGATGCAGACATTTCTTTTCGCGAAGTTTTCCATTTGAAACATTCTTGACCAATTCTCACACTTAGCAAATCCTCTTGTCCATGGTATGGCCTTTCACCTCTCATCTGCTCAGACCTATCCTTTTTATTTTGTAGTAGTAGTAGTAGTAGTAATTAAATTCAGCACGTATCTGTCCATCATGAAGCAGTTATAGCCAGTAAATCAATAGACATGGTAATATGGTTTGCACAGGACCATGTGAACATGTTTGCGGGATTCATACAAGACCGCCCTCTCCCACGAGCATGAGAGTAAACAATAAATAAATAAATAATTAAAATGGCGCTCCCATTGAGTCCCTTTTTAGTGCTGGGTGCTGTAAATTCCTATAAGATGCCATTTCTGATTGTATTCAAATGTTGGTAATGTGGTTTGTCATCGACATTCAATGTTTATTAGTTGTTTAAACTTTCAGCTGAATAATAGAGAGAGCCTTTAAATAGAGGTTTTAAAGACTGACTATGCCCGGAGGTGAATTGTTTTAGTTAGATGAAATATAATTAGGGTTTATATTTAAACACAAATATTATCTATACACTCTGTTTAAACACAAATCCATCACATCCTATTTTGAAGAAGTATGTTTTTTTACGTCATATTTTGACAAAGTATGTCTATGCAATGTGTACAATATGCACGTGTCTCTCATTTCTGTTCATTTTGTTTGTTCCCCTCATAGCTTCCTCGACCGAATCGATGCTGTAAGACAAAACGACTACACGCCAACAGATCAGGTCCGCGTTCGTTTGACAAACTTTACAAGAGTACCATTTCCTTTTACTCGCTAGCTAAGCACGACTGCAGCGATAAGATCTTTTTGCGGTATCTGCCGTATCTCGTTACTCGCCTCGTGCTTAGCCATCACATGTTTACTCGGGTCGTTATTTACATTTGTCCGTTCTTCGTTGCAGGACTTGCTACGCTGCAGAGTTTTGACATCAGGGATTTTTGAAACGCGGTTTCAAGTAGACAAAGTTAACTTTCAGTGAGTCGTTTTCCCCTTTGCTACTTCAATTTAAATAATAAAAATAATACTCATAATAATAAAAGTGAAAGTGGCGTATGCTCCACCAGAGGGCGACATTTTCCTTGTTTTTAGACAATGCATTAATTTACTGCATGGATTTCCTTTTTATTTTATTGTTTCCTCTTGAGCCTTTATTTTTATTGCATATTTTCTCTCTTAGTATGTTTGACGTTGGAGGTCAAAGAGACGAACGGAGAAAATGGATCCAGTGCTTTAATGGTACGTTTCATTTTTGATACTTTATCAAAACTTTGTTCACGGTATTCTTGAAGCCGCCCCCTCGCAATTGTCGGCTTTTGCGTTATCGTTGCCGTGTGATACGTTCCAGATGTCACTGCTATAATCTTCGTGGTGGCAAGTAGCAGCTATAACATGGTTATAAGAGAAGACAACAACACAAACAGACTACGAGAAGCACTCGAGCTCTTTCGCAGTATCTGGAACAACAGGTACCGTTGCTGTGCTTAAGTCCTT
>JACRUU010000002.1:14489320-14504320 GCA_030449085.1 Kryptopterus vitreolus | reverse complement strand
ATTAGGACGTCGGTGAATCTCTGGACGTGGCACACAGGGGATACATCGCCCCCTGGAATTACCTGAAAAGTCTAGCTGTATAGCTCATACACACTTGCACGTATAATTTTCAAATTCGGGGGACAGGTAGAGCTCATTAAACTGAACAACTTTCACGCTGCATGTCATGGGTTCTGATCCACATTAAGTTATTTAGAGTTTCGACTGCATTCTAATCTATCCAGAACCCAGCGTATATAGAGTGAGTGAAGGGTAGTGTGGACTCTATAGAGGAGACTATGGAGGCCCTGGACTGTTCCTCACATGTTGTTGTTACACTCCACACTCCAGTACTGAACCGTTGGGTCCAAACACACACTCGTTACCCCGTCCGTTCCTGATGATCTCTTTATATGAGACTAATATAAACACATCACCTCTCCACTCCACCTCCCAGTAACACCGTCCACAAACGCACTCCTTATATTAACACCCGATACCAGGAGTCAAATCTCTCTGGCAGATCGGAATATCTCTGTTGTATATTACTTGCGTGTCATGACTCTGTTCTCCGAGAGAAGGAGTTGAGGATTTGCTGTGTTGGGATCCAGAGTCATATAACAGAAATCCAGAACAATAAAATGTACACGGGTTAGATGTTAATCACAGGATTTATAATAAGTGTGTGTATGTGTGTGTGTGTGTGAGATACATTTGTGTGTTTCTGTCCTCCTAATGCTGCTCTATAAGTTTAAATATTACACATCATCAGGGAGAAACTGATCAACAATACAGACAAACTGATCAACAATACAGACATGTTTACATTCTGTGTGTGTTTGTGTTGTGGTTCTGAGGGTAAGATCATCTCAGCTGTGGAGACACAAAACAGAGACTGAAAAAAAATGCAAAGTGGAAATATTTTACATCATGAATATGAACATTTTGATGCTTTTGCTGGTATCAGCGACGTGTCAGTGATGTCTAATAGATGAAACCTTTTCCACGTTTCCTACCAAATGGCTCGGTGGGATAGTTTTGGCGCGTTTGAGATGTTTTTGTTTAATAGATGACGACACTCAAAAAGGTGACATGGTAGAGGATGAATGAATGAAGGAAGGAAGGAAGGAATGAAAGAAGGAAAGAAAGAAAGAAACTACTAACTCTAACCTCCCACAAATATTAGCATGTCTTTGAAGTAGTTGGAAAGAAGGTTGTTCTTGTGACACTTGAAAAAGATTGTGTGCTGTGATTACTATTCCAGTCTTTTCACATAAACTCGAAATGTCAAATAGGCAAAGAATCTTGTGACAAGAATGATAATATTAACTTTTATAACTGATAGTCATAATTCTTTGCATACGTATGTATATTTGAAAGCAAATACTTTGGTACCATTACTCAAGTGAAAGTGAGTACTTTGACTTGACTAATATTTTACAGGGTGCATCTACACTTTAATTCAAGTACCTGGTCCACCACCTGGCATTTTAACATACAAACAGCATTTCTACAGCACACCAGATTAAGGTGCCAGAAAGGCATACAGTAACCTTATATATAACAACAATGGTGGGGAGGAGCAGAACATGAATGCTCAACATATCAAATGTTTAAGCGGATGGGCTACAACAGCAGAAGACCATGTGCAGGAAACTGTGCTGCAGTCAGTACAGGCTCAACAAACCCAGGCTGTTGATGACTGGAAAACATTGCACCGTATAAAAATGTACCTGAAAAAATTAAGGATTTATGTGATACAATCAAGCCAAAATAAACATCACAGACTTAAACAGTTGTGTGTGGGTGATAAAATCCAGCAGCAGGTAAAGAGTTAAATTAAAAGAGCTGCTTGTCTCTCATGGTGGCTCAGTCGGGATGTACCATGCATAGTTTGCATGTTGGAAAGTTCCGAGTTCGAACCCCATGCACGTTTGTTTCCATTTATGGTTTAAAAGTAAGTCTTTAAAAAAAGTAGACTGTTTACCCAGGAATGTGTTACATCTCTCATGTTAGTGCTTTCTGTTGGTTCATACCAGGTGCCATTTGTGGTGCCAGGAGTTCTGAGTTCAAGTCCCTTATATGTTTGATTTTTGGATCACTTTTTGCATTAAATTTTGCATAGACTCATGTTCAGGTCTGCATTCGTGGCTCAGTTGATTTCAGTGTGTTTCATTTGATTTGTTTAATTTAACTTAAAGTTAGTGTTGTTTTGTCTAAAAGATGACATGATGCTCAAAAAAAAACAAAAAAACACTCTGTTCTTGTTCTCTCCCAAATATCTCGGTGGGTTTGTGCTGGCTCGAGGCTCAATGACTGAGCGTTATGGGATCGAATCCCACCGTGGCGTTTTTCTTTAAGTTAAGATTGAATTCTTTTGTCTACACTTTGACTTTGTTTCTTCCTAAGTGGCTCATTGGTTTAATGGTTTAATGCTGTGTGAGTCTGAATCTCTGAGTTTTGTGGGATGAGCCTTCTATATACCCTTTTTGTGCTCTCACCGATGATATGACGGATCGAATCCCACGAATCCCACCTTGGCTTGTTTTCTTTAAGTCATAGTTGAGCTGTTTTGTCAAGTAAAGTAAATCTTTTAAAAAAGTAGACTTCGAACCCTGTGCGTGTTTGTTATTCCGATAATAATTTTTAAAATAAAATGTTCAGGTCTGCACTTGCTTCTCAGTTGATTGCTGTGTGTTTAACTCACAAATAGCATGTCGGGTAAGAGCGGGTGAACTTGCGTACAGCGGAGATTTGTATGATCGAATCCCTCCTTGTCTATGTATTCATTCAGTTTCTTTTCAGCTGTTTTGTCTAATAGATGACATGATACTAAAAATTTAACATTGCTCCGTTCTGTCCCAAATGGCTCAGTGGTTTAGTGCTGGCGTAAAACGGTCGTCCTGAGTGTTGTGGGATAGAATCCCACCTTGGCTTGTTTATTTAAAGTTTGAGATGTTTTGTCTAATAGAGACGACACACAAAAAAAACGCTGTCTCCATCCTCCCTTCCAAATGGCTCGTTGTGTAAGTTGCTGTTGCAACTCGGAATCCATGGCTTTTGTGGGATCGAATCCCACCTGGGCTTGTTTCTACATGTTAACTTTGAGCTGTTTGCCTAATAGATGACATGGATGCTCAAAAAAAGATCTACACCTTGTGTCCTCCCAAATGGCTCAGTTGTTTAATGTGTGTGTGTGATTTCAGGAGCAGTGGTGGTCCGGGTTCAAGCCCCTATTGGAGTGACTTCTCAACAGTTCCTGCAAAGCTCAATAAGCACTTTTTTATTTAAAATGTTGCTGAAAACTGTTTAAGAATGTAATGAAAGTAAATAAAAACAACAAACAAAAATGATGCAAAGAGAAAATAATAAAAAGTAGAAGAAAAATATATAATAGTAAAAAATATATATAATATAATAAAAAAATAAAGTAAATAAATATATATATAAATAAAAAAATAATATATATATATATATATCTATATATATATATATATATATATATATATATATATATAGCGCAGAGCAGCATAACCCCCTGTTTCACCTCTCTCCCGGAGGCCCCAGTGGGACAAGCCGGACTTACTTCTTCTTTCTTTCTGGTTGCCGGTAACTTACAGTCCCACACACGGGGGTCAGTGGATGACACACACCGGGAGTCTCGAACCAAGGTTCATGTTGAGACCGGCCTACGCCTTTAACCCAGGGAGCCATCTGAGCTGACAAGTCTTCTTTCTTTTTTTAGGGGGTTTATCTTTTAAATTCCCACCTAGCCATTATTGATGCAAGAAAAACATATCATTTTAAATTGTTGAGAACTCACCAGGACTGGGATTTGAACCAGGATACACAGGTTAGGAGACCTACTTACCTACCCACTGCACCACCAGGAAGCGGCTGAACAGCTACTCATTTTAAGAAGATTTATTTTTTACCATTAAACACTGCATTAAAAGTTTTAAGATTTTATTACTTAAGTTGGGACTCAAATCTGAGTTTTTCCTGAATTTTTACATCACAAGCACAAACCACCGAATCCCACCTTTTTATGTTGCTTTCTTTACATCAGACAGCACAAAGTTAACTTAAAGGAAACAAGCCGAGGTGGGATTCGATCACATAGAACTCTTGAACACAGAAGTGTTGCAGCAGCACTAACCCACTGAGCCATTCCTCTGGGGACATGAAGAGTGTGTTTTATTTGAGCATCATGTCATCTATTAAACAAAACAGCTCAACTTTAACTTGAAGAAAACAAGCCATGGTGGGATTCGAACCCACGAAACTCAACAAGACATGATTTCAGCGTTCTTACCAGACAAGCTATTTGGGAGGGAACAAAACAGCAGAGTTTTTGTTTAGTGTTGTCATCTATTAGACAAAACATCTAAACCTTAATGAAATAAGCTGAAGTGGGATTCGATCCCACAAAGCTTCGGGATTCAGACTCCCAAAGCATTAAGCCAATGAGCCACTTGGGAAGGAACGAAGTCAATGTGTTTTTTTTGTGAATCTATTATACAAAAGAGCTCATATTTAACTTAAAGAAACAAACCAAGGTGGGATTCGATCCCACAATTCTCAGAGACGCAGGGTCGCACCAGCATTAATTCAGAGACAAACAATCAACATATTATTTGTTCCTGTAAATATTAAATACAAAAATATCTAAACACTTTTGTCTATTTCAGAGGCTCAGAAAGATATTTCTTCTTTTATCAGTGCAGCAGTTCAGAGTGAATTCATATCTTGCCTTTTTTTTTTCCACCTGAACTACAGCACTGTTTCCATACCTGATACAGAGAGGAACTGAGGTTCCCACCTGTTACAGGTACAGACGTTTATCCCACTGAGCCACTGGAGCAGACAACAACACACCTTTTTTTAGGGGGTTTATCTTTTATTTCATGTATAATATGTAAAGTGAACCAGTGTGAAGTGTCCGTTTGTGTAATGTTGTGTGGATAAGAGAAGGTGAAAGTGAAATTACTGGTATTGGGTGCTGGGTGTTTCCTGGTTTAGACACTGAATGGACTGCAGGAAGAAGCTCCTCCTCATTCTCACTGTGTTCGCCTTCAGGGAACGAAAGTGCTTTCCTGCACAAAATAGAGAAAATAGTGCATTGTTGGGACGTCTGAGGGTCGTGTGTTCGAATCCTGTCCATGTGTGGAGGGTTTATATAAGCACTGTTATTTTAGTAAAGAGAAGGACAATAATAAAAATGTTGTGATAGACAAATCACGCTAAAGTAACCTTTTTTTTAACATGATCACAAAAATAAGGAACAAAATAAGTGCTAACAGGAAAATAAATAAAAAAAAATAGAAAAATTGATAACAGAAAGAGAAAGAAGAGAAAAGAAGAAAACAAAAGGAAAAAATACAAATAAATAAAAATAAATGTATAAAAATGTAAATAAACAAGAATTCTTTAAGGCATTAAATTAAAAGATAAACCCCTAAAAAAGGGTATGTGTTTACAGCACGTGTTTAAAATAATGTAATTAAAAAAGACTGTTTACCCAGGACAAGTCACGTGTCTTTCTTGGTGGCTCAGTCGGGAATGTAACATGTGTAGTTTGCGGTCCTGTAGTTTCTGAGTTCGAATACCTTGCATGTTTGTTATTTGGTTCCGTTTGGAGTTTAAAATACATCTTTTAAATAAAGTAGACTGTTTACGCAAGCAGGCGTCGCGTCTCTCATGTTGAGCGCAGTTGTGTTGTGGTGTTTGCGGTGTGAAAGGTTCTGAGTTTTAATCCTGTGCGTGTTTGTTATTTGGATCACTCCTGATATTTAAAAAAATATATATTTAAAAAAACAGACTCATTTTCAGGTCTACACTTTGATTTCATTAAGTTAAGTTTGAGCCAATAAGATAACGAACAGATGACATGATGCTAAAAAAAGAAGTGTGGAAAAAGAAAGCCTGAACCTGACTGAACACCAAATAAACATCACAGACTTTAACAGTCGTGTCCATGTGTGTTTAGTGTTAAATCCAGCAGCAGCTAAAGAGTTAAATTAAAAGATAAACCCCCTAAAAAAAGGTGTGTTGTTGTCTGCTCCAGTGGCTCAGTGGGATAAACGTCTGTACCTGTAACAGTTGGGAATAAAGACAAAAAAATATATTTCCCCCCAAAAAACAGGTTGGAATCTCAGCTGTTTGTGGGAATGACCCGAGGAAGATCACTCTTCTGATAAAAAAAAAAAAGAAATAGTTCCTCTCTGTATCCGGTATGGAAACAGTGCTGTAAGTTGGGTGGGAATAAAGAAAAATACAAATAAATAAAAAAGAAATTTATTTAATTTACACCTAAAAAAATGTGTGTCTCTTGTCTCTCAGTCAGCTCAGTGGGAATCGTCTGTACTTGTAACAGGTGGGAACCTAGAATGTATGTGTCAGGTTGGAAACACATGCTGTAAAAAAAGATCGCTCTCAACTACAGCACTGATAAAAAAAAAAAAGGTGTTTTTTTTTAAAAAATCCTCCCGGAGCCTCTGGGGGAAAGACTCAACTACAGACAAAAAAAAATAGTGTTTTTTTTCAATGTTTACAGGAACAAATAATATGTTTATGGTTTAAGTTAAAAGGTTTGTGTTTACAGCGCGAGTTTAAAATAAGAATTTAAAAAAAAAAAACTGTTTACCCAAGCACGTGTCTTTCTTGGTGGACAGTCAAGTTTTTCTTTTACGTAGTCTTTCTTGGTGGCCTTGCAGTTTGCTGTCCTGTTTGAATACCTTGCATGTTTGTTGTTTGGTTCCGTTTGGAGTTTAAAAGACATCTTTTAATAAATTAGACTGTTTACGCCAGCAGGTGTTGCGTCTCTCATGTTAGCGCAGTTGTGTTGTGGTGTTTGCGATGTGAAAGGTTTGAATCCTGTGCGTGTTTGTTATTTGGATCACTCCTGATATTTAAAAATATATATATTTAAAAAAACAGACTCATGTTCAGGTCTACACTTTGATTTCATTAAGTTAAGTTTGAGCCAATAAGATAACGATAACTAACAGATGACATGATGCTAAAAAAAGAATGTGTGGAAAAAGAAAGCCTGAACCTGACTGAACACCAAATAAACATCACACACTTTACTTTAACAGTCGTGTCCATGTGTGTTTAGTGTTAAATCCAGCAGCAGGTAAAGAGTTAAATTAAAAGATAAACCCCCTAAAAAAAGGTGTGTTGTTGTCTGCTCCAGTGGCTCAGTGGGATAAACGTCTGTACCTGTAACAGGTTGGAATCTCAGTTCCTCTCTGTATCCGGTATGGAAACAGTGCTGTAATTGGGTGGGAATAAAGAAAAGAAAAAAGATTACTCTCAACTACAGCACTGATAAAAAAAAAATAATAATAAATAAATAAAAAGCCTGGAGCCTCTGAAGCAGACAAAAAAAAATATTTTCCCCCAAAAACGAACAAATAAATGTTTATAAAAAATACAGCGCGAGTTTAAAATAAGAATTTAAAAAAGACTGTTTACCCAGGATGGTTTACAGCCGTGTTTAAAATGGAATTTATTTCTGAAGCGGTAGAAGAGGAATGAATGAATGGATGAATGAATGAAAGAATGTTTACCCAGGCAAGTCAACGTGTCTTTCTTGGTGGCTCAGTCGGGATGTAACATGCGTAGTTTGCGGTCCTTGCGTTTCTGTGTTTGAATACCTTGCATGTTTGTTGTTTGGTTCCGTTTGGAGTTTAAAAGACATCTTTTAATAAAGTAGACTGTTTACGCAAGCAGGTGTTGCGTCTCTCATGTTGGCGCAGTTGTGTTGTGGTGTTTGCGGTGTGAAAGGTTTTGAATCCTGTGCGTGTATGTTATTTGGATCACTCCTGATATTTAAAAAAAACAGACTCATGTTCAGGTCTACACTTGTGGCTCATTTGATTTCAGTGTGTTTAATTTGATTTCATTAAGTTTGAGCCAATAAGATAACGAACAGATGACATGATGCTAAAAAAAGATGTCTGGAAAAAGAAAGCCTGAACCTGACTGAACACCAAATAAACATCACAGACTTTAACAGTCGTGTCCATGTGTGTTTAGTGTTAAATCCAGCAGCAGCTAAAGAGTTAAATTAAAAGATAAACCCCCTAAAAAAAGGTGTGTTGTTGTCTGCTCCAGTGGCTCAGTGGGATAAACGTCTGTACCTGTAACAGGTTGGAATCTCAGTTCCTCTCTGTATCCGGTATGGAAACAGTGCTGTAGTTGGGTGGGAATAAAGAAAAGAAAGAAGATCACTCTCAACTACAGCACTGATAAAAAAAAAAAAAAAAAAAAAAGAAATAAAAATCCTGGAGCCTCTGAAGCAGACAAGTTTTTTTTTTCAATATTTACAAGAACAAATCATATGTTTATGGATCAAGTTAGAATGTATGTGTTTACAGCACATGTTTAAAATGAGTAAAAATAAGACGATGCGTGTCTCTCATGGTGGCTCGTTCGGGATGATCACAAAAATAAGGAACAAAATAAGTGTTAACAGGAAAATAAATTTAAAAAAAATTTGAAAAATTGATAACAGAAAGAGAACGAAGAGAAGAGAAGAAAATAAAAGGAAAAATACAAATAAATAAAAAAGAAATTTATTTAATTTACACCTAAAAAAAGGTGTGTTCTTGTCTGCTCCAGTGGCTCAGTGGGATCATCGTCTGTACTTGTAACAGGTGGGAACCTCAGTTCCTCTCTGTATCAGGTATGGAAACAGTGCTGTAATTGGGTGGGGGATAAACGAGACTCAACTACAGCACTGATAAAAAAAATTTTTTTTTTTAAAAATCCCGGAGCCTCTGAAGCAGACAAAATAGTGTTTTTTTTCAATGTTTACAGGAACAAATAATATGTTTATGGTTTAAGATCAAAGGTATGTGTTTACAGCACGTGTTTAAAATAAGTAATTAAAAAAACTGTTTACCCAGGCAAGTCACGTGTCTTTCTTGGTGGCTCAGTCGGGATGTACCATGCGTAGTTTGCGGTCCTGAAGTTTCTGAGTTCGAATACCTTGCATGTTTGTTATTTGGTTCCGTTTGGAGTTTAAAATACATCTTTTAATAAAGTAGACTGTTGACGCAAGCAGGCATCGCGTCTCTCATGTTGGCGCAGTTGTGTTGTGGTGTTTGCGGTGTGAAAGGTTCTGAGTTTTAATCCTGTGCGTGTTTGTTATTTGGATCACTTAAAAAACAGACTCATTTTCAGGTCTACACTTTGATTTCATTAAGTTAAGTTTGAGCCAATAAGATAACGAACAGATGACATGATGCTATAAAGAAATTATGTCTGGAAAAAGAAAGCCTGAACCTGACTGAACACCAAATAAACATCACACACTTTAACTGTCGTTTCCATGTGTGTTTAGTGTTAAATCCAGCAGCAGGTAAAGAGTTAAATTAAAAGATAAACCCCCTAAAAAAAGGTGTGTTGTTGTCTGCTCCAGTGGCTCAGTGGGATAAACGTCTGTACCTGTAACAGGTTGGAATCTCAGTTCCTCTCTGTATCCGGTATGGAAACAGTGCTGTAATTGGGTGGGAATAAAGAAAAGAAAAAAAGATCGCTCTCAACTACAGCACTGATAATAAAAAAAAAAAAAAAAACGAAATAAAAATCCTGGAGCCTCTGCAGCAGACAACAAGTTTTTCTTTTCAATATTTACAGGAAAAAATAATATGTTTATGGTTTAAGTTAACAGGTATGTGTTTACAGCACGTGTTTAAAATAAGTATTTAAAAAAGACTGTTTACCCAGGCAAGTCACGTGCCTTTCTTGGTGGCTCAGTCGGGATGTAACATGCGTAGTTTGCGGTCCGGAAGTTTCTGAGTTCGAATACCTTGCATGTTTGTTATTTGGTTCCGTTTGGAGTTTAAAAGACATCTTTTAAAAAAGTAGATTGTTTACGCAAGTAGTCGTTGCGTCTCTCGTGTTGGCGCAGTTGTGTTGTGGTGTTTGCGGTGTGAAAGGTTCTGAGTTTGAATCCTGTGCGTGTTTGTTATTTGGATCACTCCTGATATTTAAAAATATATATATTTAAAAAAACAGACTCATGTTCAGGTCTACACTTTGATTTCATTAAGTTAAGTTTGAGCCAATAAGATAACGAACAGATGACATGATGCTAAAAAAAGAAGTGTGGAAAAAGAAAGCCTGAACCTGACTGAACACCAAATAAACATCACAGACTTTAACAGTCGTGTCCATGTGTGTTTAGTGTTAAATCCAGCAGCAGGTAAAGAGTTAAATTAAAAGAAAAACTCCCTAAAAAAAGGTGTGTTGTTGTCTGCTCCAGTGGCTCAGTGGGATAAACGTCTGTACCTGTAACAGTTGGGAATCTCAGTTCCTCTCTGTATCCGGTATGGAAACAGTGCTGTAATTGGGTGGGAATAAAGAAAAGAAAAAAGATTACTCTCAACTACAGCACTGATAAAAAAAAAATAATAAATAAATAAATAAAAAGCCTGGAGCCTCTGAAGCAGACAAAAAAATATATTTTCCCCCAATATTTACACGAACAAATAATATGTTTATGGTTTAAGTTAAAAGGTTTGTGTTTACAGCGCGAGTTTAAAATAAGAATTTAAAAAAGACTGTTTACCCAGGAGGCACAGACTCCCCGTGACCCGAGGGAAGATCGGATATAGCGGTAGAAGAGGAATGAATGAATGGATGAATGAATGAAAGAATGTTTACCCAGGCAAGTCACGTGTCTTTCTTGGTGGCTCAGTCGGGATGTAACATGCGTAGTTTGCGGTCCTTACGTTTCTGAGTTCGAATACCTTGCATGTTTGTTGTTTGGTTCCGTTTGGAGTTTAAAAGACATCTTTTAATAAATTAGACTGTTTACGCCAGCAGGTGTTGCGTCTCTCATGTTAGCGCAGTTGTGTTGTGGTGTTTGCGGTGTGAAAGGTTCTGAGTTTGAATCCTGTGCGTGTATGTTATTTGGATCACTCCTGATATTTACAAAAAACAGACTCATGTTCAGGTCTACACTTGTGGCTCAGTTGATTTCAGTGTGTTTAATTTGATTTCATTAAGTTTGAGCCAATAAGATAACGAACACATGACATGATGCTAAAAAATGTCTGGAAAAAGAAAGCCTGAACCTGACTGAACACCAAATAAACATCACAGACTTTAACAGTCGTGTCCATGTGTGTTTAGTGTTAAATCCAGCAGCAGGTAAAGAGTTAAATTAAAAGATAAACCCCCTAAAAAAAGGTGTGTTGTTGTCTGCTCCAGTGGCTCAGTGGGATAAACGTCTGTACCTGTAACAGGTTGGAACCTCAGTTCCTCTCTGTATCCGGTATGGAAACAGTGCTGTAATTGGGTGGGAATAAAGAAAAGAAAAAAGATCGCTCTCAACTACAGCACTGATAAAAAAAAAAATTAAATAAAAATCCTGGAGCCTCTGAAGCAGACAACAAGTTTTTTTTTTCAATATTTACCAAGAACAAATCATATGTTTATGGTTCAAGTTAGAATGTATGTGTTTACAGCACATGTTTAAAATGAGTAAAAATAAGACGATGTGTGTATCTCATGGTGGCTCCTTCGGGGTGTACCATGCGTAGTTTGCGGTTCTGAAGCTTCTGAGTTCGAACCCAATGCCTGTTTGTTTTCATTTATGGTTTAAAAATAAGTCTTTAAAAAAAGTAGACTGTTTATCCAGCAAGGTGCTACGTCTCTCATGTTGGCGATCTCTGTTGATTCATACCAGGTGCTGTCTCTGGTGCCAGAGGTTCTGAATTCAAGTCTCTTATATGTTTTATTTTTGGATCACTTTTTGCATTAAAAAAACAAGTGTTTAAAAACATAGACTCATGTTCAGGTCTGCACTCGTGGCTCAGTTGATTTCAGTGTGTTTAATTTGATTTATTTAACTTAGCTTTGTGCTGTTTTGTCTAATAGATGAAATGATGCTAAAAAAAAAACACTCCACGTTCTCTCCCAAATGGCTCGTTTGGTTAGTGCTGGCTCAAGGCTCAATTACTGAGCTTTGTTGGATCAAATCCCGCAGTGGCTTTTTTCTTTAAGTTAAGATTGAACTCTTTCGTCTAATAGATGACATAATGCTCACAAAAAAACACCGTCTGTTTGCTCCCTCTCAAATGGCTCGGTTGGTTAGTACTAGCACGAATTGGAATCTCTGAGTTTTGTGGGATCGAATCCCACCCTGCCTTCTATATACCCTGCCGTCTAACAGATGATATGACGCTCTCACCGATGATATGACGCTACTTGACCTTGCCAGTGCTAACTTTACTTAATGACTTATGAGGGATCGAATCCCACCTCAGCTTATTTCTTTAAGTTAAGTTTGAGCTGGTTTGTCTAACAGATGATATGAGGATCAGACAACACCTTCTCTATGTGCCTTCCCAAATAGCTCGGTGGGTTAGTGCTGGTACAACTCTTAGTTCCTAACTTTTGTGGGATCGAATCCCACGTCGGCTTGTTTTCTTTTACTTAGAAGCAGAAGACATGATGCTAAAATAATAACCGCCGCACGGTCACCCTCAAATGGCTCAGTGGGTTAGTCTGGGTGCGAGCCTGAATCTGTGAGTGTTGTGGGATCGAATCCCACCTTATCTTGTTACTTTAAATTTGCGATGTTTGTCTAATAGATAACGACACTCAAAGAGAACAGTGCCCTCTTGCTCCTTCCCGAGTGGCTCGGTGGGTTAGTTCTGGTGACCGTGAATTATCTACTTTCGTGGGCTCGAATCCCGCCTCGGCCTTTTATCATTTAGTTAACATTGAGTTTGTCTAATAGAAGACATGATGCTCAAAAAACATCATCACTATACATCCTCCCAAATGGCTCAGTGGGTTAGTGCATGAATGTGATTTCAGGAGCTGTGGTGGTCAGGGTTCGAGTCCCTGTTAGAACGAGGTCTCAATAGGTTCCGCAAATCTCAACGTGTTCATTTTATTTAAAAAGTTGCTGAAAAGTTTAAACAGTGTTTAAGAATGTAACGAAAGTAAATAAAAAAACAACAAACAAAAATGATGCCAAGAGGGGAAAAAAAGTAGAAGAAAAATATATAATAGTAAAAAAAATATATAATAGAAAAATATATAATAAAATAATATATATAATAATATATATAATATTATATATATATATATATATATATATATATATATATAGCGCAGAGCAGCATAACCCCCTGTTTCACCTCTCCCGGAGGCCCCAGTGGGACAAGCCGGACTTACTTCTTCTTTCTTTCTGGTTGCCGGTAACTTACAGTCCCACACACGGGGGTCAGTGGATGACACACACCGGGAGTCTCGAACCGAGGTTCTTGTTGAGACCGGACTACGCCTTTAACCCAGGGAGCCATCTGAGCTGACAAGTCTTCTTTCTTTTTTTAGGGGGTTTATCTTTTAAACTTCCACCTAGACATTATTAATGAAAGAAAAAACATCCCCTTTTAAATGATTGAGAAGTTACCACAGCTGGGATTTGAACCAGGATCACCAGGTTAGGAGACCTACTTATCTACCCACTGCACCACCAGTAAGCGGGTGAGCGACTCCTCATTTTAAGAAGATTTATTTTTTACCATTAAACACTGCATTAAAAGTTTTAAGATTTTATTACTTAAGTTGGGACTCAAATCTGAGTTTTTCCTGAATTTTTACATCACAGGCACAAACCACCGAATACAACCTCGACTTGTTTTCTTTATGTTGCTTTCTTTACATCAGACAGCACAAAGTTAACTTAAAGGAAACAAGCCGAAGTGGGATTCGATCACACAGACCTCAGAGATTCAGGTTTACGCCAGCACTAACCCACTGAGCCATTTCTCTGGGCACATGCAGGGGGTGTTTTATTTGAGCATCATGTCTATCTATTAGACAAAACAGCTCAACTTTAACTTGAAGAAAACAAGCCGTGGTGGGATTCGAACCAACGAAACTCAAGAAGACATGATTTCAGCCCTCTTTACCAGACAAGCTATTTGTGAGGGAACATGGAGGCAGAGTTTTTGTTTAGTGTTGTCATCTATTAGACAAAACATCTTAAACTTAATGAAATGGGAACGTGGGATTCGATCCCACAAAGCTTTGGGATTCAGACTCACGCAGCACTAAGCCAAAGAGCCACTTGGGAAGGAACTAAGTGAAGGTGTTTTTTTGTGAATCTATTATACAAAAGAGCTCATATTTAACTTAAAGAAACAAACCAAGGTGGGATTCGATCCCACAATTCTCAGAGACGCAGGGTCGCACCAGCATTAATTCAGAGACAAACAATCAACATATTATTTGTTCCTGTAAATATTAAATACAAAAATATCTAAACACTTTAGTCTGTTTCAGAGGCTCAGGAAGACATTTCTTCTTTTATCAGTACTGCAGTTCATCTTGCTATTCTGTTTTTTTTTTTTTTTTTCCACCGAACTACAGCACTGTTTCCATACCTGATACAGAGAGGAATTGAGGTTCCCACCTGTTACAGGTACAGACGTTTATCCCACTGAGCCACTGGAGCAGACACCACCAAACTTTTTTTTTTTAGGGATTTATCTTTTATTTCATGTATAATATGTAAAGTGACCAGTGTGAAGTGTCCGTTTGTGTAATGTTGTGTGGATAAGAGAAGGTGAAAGTGAAATTACTGGTATTGGGTGCTGGGTGTTTCCTGGTTTAGACACTGAATGGACTGCAGGAAGAAGCTCCTCCTCATTCTCACTGTGTTCGCCTTCAGGGAACGAAAGTGCTTTCCTGCACAAAACACAGAAAAGAGTGCATTGTTGGGACGTCTGAGGGTCGTGTGTTCGAATCCTGTCCATGTGTGGAGGGTTTATATAAGCACTGTTATTTTAGTAAAGAGAAGGACAATAATAAAAATGTTGTGATAGACAAATCACGCTAAAGTAACCTTTTTTTTTAACATGATCACAAAAATAAGGAACAAAATAAGTGCTAACAGGAAAATAAATAAAAAAAAATAGAAAAATTGATAACAGAAGAGAAGAAAATAAAAGGAAAAAATACAAATAAATAAAAAAGACATTTATAAAA
>JACRUU010000002.1:14454238-14485058 GCA_030449085.1 Kryptopterus vitreolus | reverse complement strand
AATACTAATGTGTGAATAGTGAAAATGAGTTTAGCACTAATTGTTTCTTGTTGAGCAAGCCAAGCGACGGTGGCAAGGAAAAACTCCCTGGGAACAGGAAGAAACCTTGAGAGGAACCAGACTCAACAGAGAACCTCATCCTCATTTGGGTTGTTAGTTGTTGTGTGTGGTTGAGGATGTTTATTGTGTAGTGTGGAGTGTATTCATGAATTTAATATCTATCAGTTTTTTTTATTTTTTTTTAAAATTCCTCAGGGGTTGAAGAGTCAATTGATGTGAAAATGGTAAACATTTTACACTGTTATAGAACAAAATGTAGAGGGAAAAAAAATGTGTGTATGGCATTTCAAATCAGACTATGATGGTCTGTGGACACCCAACCATCAGATCCATGCATGTGTATCAAAGCTCTTACTCGAGATGCATTATCTTTTCTACTGAAAAAGACTTTCGACTACATTTTGGAACGTGGCTGTGGCGAGTCATTGGCGAGAGCATTAGGTGGGGTGGGGGGGTGGGGGGGGGGGGGGGGGGGGGGGTGGGTGGGTGGGGGGTGGGGGGGTTCAGTGTTCACGTTCACCCCAAAGGTTTGGATATATTTGGGCTTGATGCTCGGATTCATCCACTTCGATCTTATTACCACAGGTTTGATTAAAGTCAGTGTGTGTACAGGACAACTGTCATGGCAAAACAGGTTTGTGCTGCTTACTTCCAGCGTAGGGAAACTGAAAGTCTACAGAGTGTACAAAGAAAAGCATTAAAGTGACAGCAAATACATGTTAGCGTGAGTGACTCCCTAAGGCAGCTGGGTAACACACTACGCTCGAACAAAAGATCAAACACACCCGCAAATCCATAACATTACTTAAAAACCCATACCTTTACCCAAAATAAACCCAATAATAATTCTTACTTAAAGATAACCCCTAAAAAAGGTGTGTTGTTGTCTGTTCCAGTGGCTCAGTGGGATAAACGTCTGTACCTGTAACAGGTGGGAATCTCAGTTCCTCTCTGTATCAGGTATGGAAACAGTGCTGTAATTGGGTGGGAATAAAAAAAAAAGGAAGATAAAAGTTCACTCTGAACTACAGCACTGATAAAAGAAGAAATGTCTTCCTGAGCCTCTGGAAACAGACAAACATGTTTAGTTATTTTTGTATTTAATATTTACAGGAAGAAATAATATGTTGATTGTTTGATTCTGTTTAAAATAAGTATTTTAAACTTTTACTTTACGTGCTGTTGAACAAAAAAAACACTGCGACTCTGCGGTGTGTTAATGTTGTTGTGTTAGTCTCTGTGCTGACTTTAATTTATTGACTTTTCTGGGATCGAATCCCACCTCCGCTTCTTTCTTTAAGCTAATTTTGAGCTGGTTTGTCTAACAGATAATGTCATTCACAAAAAGCACCTTCGTCCTCGTTCCCTCTCCAAAAGTGGCTCATTGGTTTAGTGCTGTGTACAAGTCTTGAATCCCTGAGTTTTTGTGGGATCGAATCCCACCTTCAGTTTGTTTCATTAAGTTTAAGATGTTTTGTCTAATAGATGACAACACTAAAAAAAAACCCTCCCTTCATGTTCCCTTCCAAATGGCTTGCTGTGTTAGTTGTGTATTGAGATGAACTAGCAGAGTTTTATGGGATCGAATCCCACCTCGACTTGTTTTCGATAATTTAGAGTTAACTGGTTTGTCTAATAGATAACATGATGTTAAACAAAAAAACGGTACTGCTTGTCCTCCCAAATGGCTTGGTGTGTTAATGTGGTTGTGTTACTGTCAGTGATAACTTTACTTAATGACTTTTGTGGGATCGAATCCCACCTCAGCTTGTTTCTTTAAGTTAAGTTTGAGCTGGTTTGTGAAACAGATAATATGAAGCTCAAAAAACACCATAGCTTTGTGTCTTTCCGAATGGCGTGATGTGTTAGTGCTGGTACAACTCTTGGTTCCTAACGTTTGTGGGATTCGAATCCCACCTCGGCTTGTTTTCTTTAAGTTAGTATTGCGCTGGTTTGTCTAATAGAAGACATGATGCTAAAATAATAACGGCCACACGGTACCTCTCAAATGGCTCATTGGGTTAGTCTTGGGGTGACCCTGAATCCGTGAGTGTTGTGGGGTCGAATCCCACCTTATCGTCTTTCTTTGAGATTTGAGATGTTTTGTCTAACAGATGACAACACTCAAAAAAACACACCCTCCATACTCCCTTCCAAATAGCTCAGTGGTTTAGTGCTGGCGTAAAGCGGTCGTCTTGAGTCTTGTGGGATTGAATCCCACCTTTGACTTGTATATTAAAGTTTGAGATGTTATGTCTAATAGATGACGACTCACAAAAAAAACACTGACTCAATCCTCACTTCCAAATAGCTCGTTGGGTTAGTGCGGTTGCAACTCTGAATCTGTGACTTTTATGGGTTCGAATCCCACCTTGGCTTGTTTCTACATGTTAACTTTTGAGCTGTTTACCTAATTTATGACATGATACTCAAAAAAAATAACTTCCTCTCATGTCCTCCCAAATGGCTCAGTGGGTTGATGCGTGCGTGGGATTTCAGGATCGGTGGTGGTCAGGGTTCGAGTCCCTGCTGGAGTGACTTCTCAACAGTTCCTGCAAAGCTCGATACGCACTTTTTTATTTAAAATGTTGCTGAATAGTGTTTAAGTATGTAACGTAATAAAGTAAATAAAAACAACAAACAAAAATGATGCAAAGAGAAAATAATAAAAAGTAGAAGAAAAATATATAATAATAGCTAATAATAATATATATATATATATAAATATATATATATATATATATATATAATAATAAAAATATAATATAATATAAATATATAATAAATAATATATAAATAAAAATAATAAAATAAATATATATATATATATATAATAATAAATATCTATATATCCCTATATAAATATATAATATATATATATATATATATCTATATATATATATATATAGCGCAGAGCAGCATAACCCCCTGTTTCACCTCTCCCGGAGGCCCCAGTGGGACAAGCCGGTCTTACTTCTTCTTTCTTTCTGGTTGCCGGTAACTTACAGTCCCACACACGGGGGTCAGTGGATGACACACACCGGGAGTCTCGAACCGAGGTTCTTGTTGAGACCGGACTACGCCTTTAACCCAGGGAGCCATCTGAGCTGACAAGTCTTCTTTCTTTTTTTAGGGGGTTTATCTTTTAAATTTCCATCTAGACATTATTGATACAAGAAAAACATATTAATTTAAGTTATTGAGAACTCACCACGACTGGGATTTGAACCTGGATCCACCGGTCAGGAGACCTATTTACCTACCCACTGCACCACAAGGAAGCCGGTGTAGATCTGCTCATTTTAAGAAGATTTATTTTTTACTTTTAAACACTGCAGAAAAAGTCTTTAAGTTTTATTACTTAAGTTGGGACTAAATTCTGAGTTTTTCCTGAATTACAAGCACAAAGCACTGAATCCTACCTCAGCTTGTTTTCTTTATGTTGCTTTCTTTACATCAGACAGCACAAAGTTAACTTAAAGGAAACAAGCCGAGGTGGGATTCGATCACACAATATACAGAGATTCAGGTATACGGCAGCACTAACCCACTGCGCCATTTCTCGGGGTACACGTAGAAGGTGTTTTTGGGAAGCATCATGTCATCTATAACACAAAACAGCTCAAATTTCACTTAAAGAAAACAAGCAGAGGTGGGATTCGATCCCACAAAACTAAACTATCTGATGTAATCTGATCTTACCCCACAAGCCATTTGGGAGAGAACATGAAGGCAGTGTTTTTTTGTTTAGCGTTGCCATCTATTAGACAAAACATCTTAAAGTTAATGAATCGCAGTGGGATTCGATCTCACAAAACTGAGGGATTGATTCAGACTCACACAGCACTAAACCAACGAGCCACTTGGGAAGGAACGAAGTGAAAGTGTTTTTTTGTGAGCATCATGTCATCTATTAGAGGAAACAGCTCAAATTTTACTTAAAGAAACAAACCAAGGTGGGACTCGATCCCACAATACACAGAGACGCAGACCAGAACGAACTCAGAGACAAACAATCAACATGTTATTTGTTCCTGTAAATATTGAATTAAATAAATAACTAAACATGCCTGTCTGCTTCAGAGGATCAGGATGACATTTCTTCTTTTATCAGTGCTGTAGTTTAGAGTATATTTTCCCACCCAACTACAGCACTGATTCCATACCTGATACAGAGAGGAACTGAGGTCCCCACCTGTTACAGGACCAGACATTTATCCCACTAAGCCACTGGAACAGACAACAACACACCTTTTTTTAGGGGGTTTATCTTTTATTTAATGTATAATATGTAAAGTGACCAGTGTGAAGTGTCCGTTTGTGTAATGTTGTGTGGATAAGAGAAGGTGAAAGTGAAATTACTGGTATTGGGTGCTGGGTGTTTTCTGGTTTAGACTCTGAATGGACTGCAGGAAGAAGCTCCTCCTCATTCTCTCTGTGTTCGCCTTCAAGGAACGAAAGCGCTTTCCTGCACAAAACGAGAGAAAAGAGTGCATTGTTGGTACGCCTGAGGTCTTTCATAATCTTCCTGATCCAACAGCGCTTATTGTAGCTCTGTGGTTGTGTGTTCGAGTCCTGTCCATGGTTTATATAAGCACTGTTATTTTAGTAAAGAGAAGGATAATAATCAAAATGTTGTGATAGACAAGTCAGGAAAATAAGGAACAAAATAATGCTAACATGAAAATCAATTAAAAAATAAATCATTTTAAGGCCTTAATTAAAAGATTAACCCCTTATTCCAGTGGCTCAGTGGGATAAACGTCTGTACCTGTAACAGGTGGGAATCTCAGTTCCTCTCTGTATCAGGTATGGAATCAGTGCTGTAATTGGGTGGGAATAAAAAAAAGAGAGAAATTCACTCTCAACTACAGCACTGAGAAAAAAAAAACCTGGAGCCTCTGAAGCAGACAAAAAAACATATATAGTATTTTTTTTCAATATTTACAGGAACAAATAATATGTTTATGGTTTAAGTTAAAAGGTATGTGTTTACAGCGCGTGTTTAAAACGGGTATTTAAAAAAAGACTGTTTACCCAGGCAAGTCACGTGTCTTTCTTGGTGGCTCAGTCGGGATGTACCATGCGTAGTTTGCGGTCCTGAAGTTTCTGAGTTCGAATACCTTGCATGTTTGTTATTTGGTTCCGTTTGGAGTTTAAAATACATATTTTATAAAAGTAGACTGTTTACGCAAGCAGGAGTCACGTCTCTCATGTTGGTGCAGTTGGTTTGTATCGTGTGGTGTTTGCGGTGTGAGAAGTTCTGAGTTTAAGTTTGTGCGTGTTTGTGTTTGTTATTTAGATCACTTCTGATATTTAAAAAATATATAAAAATATAGACTTATGTTCAGGTCTGCATTTGTGGCTCAGTTGATTTCAGTGTGTTTAATTTGATTTCATTAAGTTAAGTTTGAGATAATAAGATATAACTGATAACTAACAGATGACATGATGCTAAAAAAAAAAGAAGTCTGGAAAAAGAAAGCCTGAAACGGAATAAACACCAAATAAACATCACACACTTTACTTTAACAGTCATGTTCATATGTATTTAGTGTTTTAAATCCAGCAGCAGGTAAAGAGTTAAATTAAAAGATAAACCCCTTAAAAAAAGGTGTGTTGTTGTCTGTTCCAGTGGCTCAGTGGGATAAACGTCTGTACCTGTAACAGGTGGGAATCTCAGTTCCTCTCTGTATCAGATATGGAAGCAGTGCTGTAATTGGGTGGGAATAAAGAAAAGAGTAACTGCACTGATTAAAAAAATAAATAAATAAAATCCTGGAGAGCCTCTGGAGCAGAATAAAAAGTATTTTTTTCAATGTTTACAAGAACAAATAATATGTTTATGGTTTAAGTTAGAATGTATTTGTTTACAGCACATGTTTAAAATAAGTATTTAAAAAAAATAAGCTACTTGTCTCTCAGTCGGGATATACCATGCGTAGTTTGCGGATCAGAAGGTTCTGAGTTCGAACCCCGTGCACGTTTGTTTCATTTTATGGTTTAAAAATAAGTTTTGTAGGATCGAATCCCACCGTGGCTTCTTTCTTTAAGTTTGAGATGTTTTGTCTAATAGATGACAACACTCAAAAAATGTAACGTGTGCACGTTCCATACCGAATGGCTTGTTGGGTAAGTATGGGCAGGATCATGTACACGTGTAGTTGGGGAGATCGAATCCCTCTTCTGCTTGTTGATTTAAGTTACCTTTAGCTGGTATGTCTAATAGATGACATGATGCTGATCACGTTGTTCTCGTTCTCTCCTGAATGGCTCGGTGGGTTAGTTGTGGAGCAAGATGAACTCGCAGAGTTTTGTGGGATCGAATCCCACTTTGACTTGTTTTTGTTAAGTTAGAGTTAACTGGTTTGTCTAATAGATAACATGATGTTAAACAAACAAAAAAAACACTGCTTGTAACATAGCAAAGAGAAGGAGAATAATAAAAATGTTGTGATAGGCAGGTCATGCTAAAGTAACTTTTTTTTAACATGATCACAAAAATAAGGAACAAAATAAACAAATGAGGCATTAAATCAAAGATAAACCCCCTAAAAAAAGGTGTGTTGTTGTCTGTTCCAGTGGCTCAGTGGGATAAACGTCTGTACCTGTAACAGGTGGGAATCTCAGTTCCTCTCTGTATCAGGTATGGAAACAGTGCTGTAATTGGGTGGGAATAAAAAAAAAAGGAAGATAAAAGTTCACTCTGAACTACAGCACTGATAAAAGAAGAAATGTCTTCCTGAGCCTCTGGAAAAGACAAACATGTTTAGTTATTTTTGTATTTAATATTTACAGGAAGAAATAATATGTTGATTGTTTGATTCTGAGTTAGTGCTGGTGCGACTCTGCGTCTCTGAGTATTGTTGGATCGAATCCCACCTTGGTTTGATTCTTTAAGTTAAATTTGAGCTCTTCTGTGTAATAGATTCACACAAAAAGCACCTCGTCCTCGTTCCCTCCCAAGTGGCTCATTGGTTTAGTGCTGTGTGAGTCTGAATCCCTGAGTTTGTGGGATCGAATCTCACTTCAGTTTGTTTCATTAAGTTTAAGATGTTTTGTCTAATAGATGACAACACTAAAAAAAAACCCTCCCTTCATGTTCCCTTCCAAATGGCTTGCTGTGTTAGTTGTGTATTGAGATGAACTAGCAGAGTTTTATGGGATCGAATCCCACCTTGACTTGTTTTCGATAATTTAGAGTTAACTGGTTTGTCTAATAGATAACATGATGTTAAACAAAAAAAGGTACTGCTTGTCCTCCCAAATGGCTTGGTGTGTTAATGTGGTTGTGTTACTGTCAGTGATAACTTTACTTAATGACTTTTGTGGGATCGAATCCCACCTCAGCTTGTTTCTTTAAGTTAAGTTTGAGCTGGTTTGTGAAACAGATAATATGAAGCTCAAAAAACACCATAGCTTTGTGTCTTTCCGAATGGCGTGATGTGTTAGTGCTGGTACAACTCTTGGTTCCTAACGTTTGTGGGATTGAATCCCACCTCGGCTTGTTTTCTTTAAGTTAGTATTGCGCTGGCTTGTCTAATAGAAGACATGATGCTAAAATAATAACGGCCACACGGTACCTCTCAAATGGCTCATTGGGTTAGTCTTGGGGTGACCCTGAATCCGTGAGTGTTGTGGGGTCGAATCCCACCTTATCGTCTTTCTTTGAGATTTGAGATGTTTTGTCTAACAGATGACAACACTCAAAAAAACACACCCTCCATACTCCCTTCCAAATAGCTCAGTGGTTTAGTGCTGGCGTAAAGCGGTCGTCTTGAGTCTTGTGGGATTGAATCCCACCTTTACTTGTATATTAAAGTTTGAGATGTTATGTCTAATAGATGACGACTCACAAAAAAAACACTGACTCAATCCTCACTTCCAAATAGCTCGTTGGGTTAGTGCAGTTGCAACTCTGAATCTGTGACTTTTATGGGTTCGAATCCCACCTTGGCTTGTTTCTACATGTTAACTTTGAGCTGTTTACCTAATTTATGACATGATACTCAAAAAAAATAACTTCCTCTCATGTCCTCCCAAATGGCTCAGTGGGTTGATGCGTGCGTGGGATTTCAGGATCGGTGGTGGTCAGGGTTCGAGTCCCTGCTGGAGTGACTTCTCAACAGTTCCTGCAAAGCTCGATACGCACTTTTTTATTTAAAATGTTGCTGAATAGTGTTTAAGTATGTAACGAAAGTAAATAAAACAACAAACAAAAATGATGCAAAGAGAAAATAATAAAAAGTAGAAGAAAAAATCGAAAAATATATAATAGTAAAAAAAAAAAAATATATATATATATATATATATATATATATAAAATATATATAATAATAAAAATATATATATAATAATATAATAAAATAATATATCTATATAATAAATAATAATATAATAAAATATATATAATAATAAATAATAATAATAAAAAAAAAAAAATATATATATATATATATATATATTATCTATATATATATATATATATATATATAGCTAGCGCAGAGCAGCATAACCCCCTGTTTCATCTCTCCCGGAGGCCCCAGTG
This sequence comes from Kryptopterus vitreolus, assembly GCA_030449085.1. Taxonomy (NCBI): domain Eukaryota; kingdom Metazoa; phylum Chordata; class Actinopteri; order Siluriformes; family Siluridae; genus Kryptopterus; species Kryptopterus vitreolus. The sequence goes on along the minus strand of JACRUU010000002.1, from coordinate 14,476,450 downwards.
GGACAAGCCGGTCTTACTTCTTCTTTCTTTCTGGTTGCCGGTAACTTACAGTCCCACACACGGGGGTCAGTGGATGACACACACCAGGAGTCTCGAACCGAGGTTCTTGTTGAGACCGGACTACGCCTTTAACCCAGGGAGCCATCTGAGCTGACAAGTCTTCTTTCTTTTTTTAGGGGGTTTATCTTTTAAATTTCCATCTAGACATTATTGATACAAGAAAAACATATTAATTTAAGTTATTGAGAACTCACCACGACTGGGATTTGAACCGGGATCCACCGGTTAGGAGACCTATTTACCTACCCACTGCACCACAAGGAAGCCGGTGTAGATCTGCTCATTTTAAGAAGATTTATTTTTTACTTTTAAACACTGCAGAAAAAGTCTTTAAGTTTTATTACTTAAGTTGGGACTAAATTCTGAGTTTTTTCCTGAATTACAAGCACAAAGCACTGAATCCTACCTCAGCTTGTTTTCTTTATGTTGCTTTCTTTACATCAGACATCAGCACAAAGTTAACTTAAAGGAAACAAGCCGAGGTGGGATTCGATCACAAAACATACAGAGATTCAGGTTTACGGCAGCACTAACCCACTGCGCCATTTCTCTGGGCCCGTTTTGTATGATGTATTAGACAAAACATCTTTAAGTTAAGCCGAAGTGGGATTCGATACCACAAAACATCGGGATTCAGATTCACACCAGCATTAAACCAACGAGCCACTTTGGAGGGAACGAAGTTGCAGTGTTTTGTTGTGAATCTATTACACAGAAGAGCTCAAATTTAACTTAAAGAATCAAACCAAGGTGGGATTCGATCCCACAATACTCAGAGACGCAGAGTCGCACCAGCACTAACTCAGTCAAACAATCAACATATTATTTCTTCCTGTAAATATTAAATACAAAAATAACCAAACATATTTGTCTGTTTCAGGGGCTCAGGAAGACAGTTCTTCTTTTATCAGTGCTGTAGTTCAGAGTTATTTCCACCCAATTACAGCACTGTTTCCATACCTGATACAGAGAGGAACTGAGATTCCCACCTGTTACAGGTACAGACGTTTATCCCACGACAACACACCTTTTTTTGGGGGGTTTATCTTTTGACCTGCTGCTGGATTTAACACTAAACACACATGAACACGACTGTTAAAGTAAAGAATGTGATGCTTATTTGGTGTTTATTCAGGTTCAGGCTTTCTTTTTCCAGACCTTTTTTTGCATCATGTCATTTGTTAGTTATCATATTGGCTCAAACTTAACTTAATGAAATCAAATTAAACACACTGAAATCAAGTGCAGACCTGAACATGAGTCTATATTTTTTAAATATATATATTTTTTAAATATCAGAAGTGATCTAAATAACAAACACAAACACGCACAAACTCAAACTCAGAACTTCTCACACCGCAAACACCACACGATACAAACCAACTGCACCAACATGAGAGACGCGACTCCTGCTTGCGTAAACAGTCTACTTTTATAAAATATGTATTTTAAACTCCAAACGGAACCAAATAACAAACATGCACGATATTGGAACTCAGAAACTTCAGGACCGCAAACTACACATGGTACATCCCGACCGAGCCACCATGAAAGACACGTGACTTGCCTGGGTAAACAGTCTTTTTTTAAATACCCGTTTTAAACACGCGCTGTAAACACATACCTTTTAACCATAACCATATTACTTGTTCCTGTAAATATTGAAAAATATATGTTTTTGTCTGCTTCAGAGGCTCCAGGTTATTTTTTTTATCAGTGCTGTAGTTGAGAGTGAATTTCTCTCTTTTTTTTTATTCCCACCCAATTACAGCACTGATTCCATACCTGATACAGAGAGGAACTGAGATTCCCACCTGTTACAGGTACAGACGTTTATCCCACTGAGCCACTGGAACAGACAACACACGGATATCAACTGAGGCACAAGTGCAGACCTGAACGTGAATCTTTTTTTTTTTTATAAAATACTTATTTTTTTGAATCTCAAAAGTGAGCCAAATAATAAACATGCACGGGACTCGAACTCAGAACCTTTAGGACCGCAAAAAAACGCATAGTACATCCAGACTGAGCCACCATGAAAGACACGGAACAAGTTTTTTTTAAATACTCATACTAAACATGAGCTTTAAACACGAACATTTTAACTTAATTAACATATTTGTTTCTGTGAATATTGGCAAAATATCCTATTTTGTCTGCTTCAGAGGATCAGGGGCTTTTTTTTTTTATATCATCAGTGCTCTAGTTCAGAGGGAATTCTTTTTTTTTTCCCCCACCGAATTACAGCACTGTTTCCATACCTGATACAGAGAAGAACTGAGGTTCTGATGGAAACAGTGCTGTAATTGGTTGGGAGTAAAAAAAAAAAGAGAGAGAAATTCACTCTCAACTACAGCACTAATGAAAAATTAAATGTAACCCTGAGCCTCTGAAACAGACAATAACATTTAGTTAGTTTTTTTAAATCAATATTTACAGGAACAAATAACATGTTGATTGTTTGTCTCCGAGTTAGTGCTGGTCTGCGAGTATTGTGGGATCGAAACCCCCCTTGGTTTGTTTCTTTCAGGTAAATTTCAGCTGTTTTGTCTAATAGATGACATGATACTTACAAAAAAACATCCTGTCTTTATTCCCTCCCAAGTGGCTCATTGGTTTAGTGATGGTCTCAGTCTGAATCCTTTTGTGTGATCGAATCCCACTGAGGCCTTTTTCTTAAAGTGTTTCTTGAGCTGTTTTGTCTAATAGATGACATGATGCTAAAAAAACATCTTTGTTTCGATCCCGCCAAAGTGGCTCGTTGGTTTACTGCTGGTGTGAGTCTGAATCCCTGAGTTCTGTAGGATCGACTCCCGCCTCAGCTTGTCTTCTTTAATTTAACTTTGAGCTGTTTTGTCTTATAGATGACATGATGCTAAAAAACACCCACTACCTGTGCATTCTGAAATGGCTCAGTGGGATAGTGCTTGTGCAACAATGTGTCTCTGACTTTTGTGGGATCGAATCCCACCTCGGCTTGTCATCTTTCAGTTAATTTGGAGCTGTTTTGTCTCATAGATGACATGATGCTAAAAAACACCCTCTACCTGTGCATTCTGAAATGGCTCCTTGGGAAAGTGCTTGTGCAACAATGAGTCTCTGAGTTTTGGAGGATCAAATCCCACCTCAGCTTGTTTCCTTTAGGCTAACTTTGAGCTGTCTGATGTAAAGAAAGCATCATAAAGACGTGAAGAACATGAAGTCCCAACTTAAGTTATAAAACCTTAAAACTTTTTCTGCAATGTTTAATGGTAAAAAAATAAATCTTCTTAAAATGAGCAGTTTCACACCGGCTTCCTGGTGGTGTAGTGGGTAGGTGAGTAGGTCTCCTAACCTGTGGATCCAGGTTCAAATCCCAGTCCTGGTGAGTTCTCTTTCATTTAAAAGGTGTCTTGCGTCAATAATGTCTAGGTGGAAATTTAAAAGATAAACCCCCTAAAAAAAGAAAGAAGACCTGTCAGCTCAGATGGCTCCCTGGGTTAAAGGCGTAGTCTGGTCTCAACAAGAACCTCGGTTCGAGACTCCCGGTGTGTGTCATCCACTGACCCCCGTGTGTGGGACTGTAAGTTACCGGCAACCAGTAAGAAAGAAGAAGTAAGTCCGGCTTGTCCCACTGGGGCCTCCGGGAGAGATGAAACAGGGGGTTATGCTGCTCTGCGCTATATATATATATATATATATATATATATATTTTTTTTTATTATATATATTATTATATTACTATATATATTTTTCTTTTCTTCTTATTTTTTACTTATATATCATTCTATTTACTTTGCATTATTTTTGTTTATTGTTTTTATTTACTTTCGTTACTTTCGTTACATACTTAAACACTATTTAAATTTGTCATCAAGATTTTTAATAAAAAAAAAACCCAACACTTTCAGAACGTGTTGAGAACTCATTCTAACTGAGACTTGAACCCTGACTACCACGGCCCCTGAAATCGCAGTCGTGCACTAACCCACCGAGCCATTTGGGAGGACTTTAGAACCTTATTTTTTGAGCATCATGTCATCTATTAGACGAACCAGCTCAAATTTAACATATAGAAACAAGCCAAGGTGGGATTCGATCCCTCAAAATGCATGGATTCAAGTTTGCACCAGGACTAACCCACTGTGCCATTTGGGATTGAACATGTAGACTTTGTTTTTTGAGTATCATGTCTTCTATTGGACAAACCAGTTGAAAGTTAACAAAGAAAGACACGCAAAGTGGGATTCGATCCCACAAAACTCAGCTATACATGACGTTACCCGGTCTTAACACATGAACCATTTGGGAGGGATCATGAAAGTTTTTCTTTTTTAGTGTCGTCATATATTAGACAAACCATCTCAAACTTAAAGAAACAAGCCAAGGTGGGATTCGATCCCACAAAACTATGTAACTGAGGTTCAAGCCAGCATTAACCCAATAAGCCATTTGGGAGTAACTGTGTAGGCTGTGTTTTGTGAGCATCATGTCATCTATTAGACAAACCAGCTCAAAATTAACGGAAAGTAGCGGGCGCCAGCCAATGACATACAGGGAGCCTCGAACCAAAGTTCTCGTGGAGACCGGAATGCACCATTAACCCATTAAGCCATCAGATCTGACAAGTCGGCTTTCTTTTTTTAGGGGGGTTTATCTTTTCACCTTCCACCTAGACATTATGGACGCAAGAAAAAAACCTGTCCTTGGAAATTATTGAGAACTCATCAAGCCTGGGATTTGAACCTGGACTCAAAGGTTGGGGGACCTACTCATCTACCCACTGCACCACCAGGAAACCAAGGACACCTCTGTTTTTACATTAAAAGCACAAACCACTCTGTTTTTCAGCTACTTATAAAGACTTACATTAAGGTTACTGTTTGGTCTTATAGATGACATTTTGACAAATAAAATCCAAGCCCTATGTGGTGTGTGTGTGTGTGTGTGTGTGTGCAAGCGTGTGAGAGAGAATGGAGACTCAATCATAAATTCTTTCAAAATTTTTTTTTTTTTTACATCCAATGCATTTTTTTCCTTCTTCTATTAAAACTTCTTCTATTTTACAACCAATACATTAACAAGCCAATTATTAACTGACAATTTGAAAGAAATCATTTGTATGCAAACAAGTCATTAGTATAATGACACATGTGACGTTTTCCAGCCATGTGTTGTGCTCCCCTAAATTGTTGGCACAAAATGCTTGTAGTGATCAAGGCAAGTGTGTGTTCAAGTATTGTTCCCTCTGTGGTCTCTATCGCCAAGTTCCCAGGTTCACATGCTTTGGAAGAAAACTACCCCACTAGGGGGCAGCAAAAACAACGTACTCTACATCCTGGACCTTATATCCTTATATGGATAGCGTATCTGTAAAACATTCATTCATTCATCTTCTACCGCTATATCCGATCTTCCCTCGGGTCACGGGGATCCTGTGCCTATATCAGGCGTCTATGGGCATTAAGGCAGATTATACCCGTGATGGAATGCCAACCCATCGCAAGGCACACATACACACAAACACACATATTCACATATACATTCATACACTAGGGACAACTTTCCAATGTGCCAAACAACCTACCGTGCATGTTTTTGGACCGAGGAAACCGGAGAACTCGGAGAAAAACCTCCTTGAGGCACGGGGAGAACATGCAAACTCCACATACACATGGCCGAGACGGGAATCGAACCCAGGCCCTGGCAGTGTGAGGCGAACAAGCTAACCACTAAGCCACCATGCCTTTGTAAAACATGCGAAAAACAAATAAATAAATAAATAATAATGGCAAATAAAATATGTGGATTAATAATGTGCATTAACAACTAATAAAGGGAGCGGTCAAATTAAAGTCGCATTGTGTTACAATGAAATATGTAATTCTGAGTTTTTGTCCATACCAAATTTGTTGTAAATACCGTAATGCTATAATTTCTATTTCATTCAAAATAGTTCTATTCACCATCTTTATATTCAAAACTTTCTATAAATTCTATAAAGTTTTTTTCATTATTTAATCAAGAAAAACAAAGGTAGTCAAATTATGATGGTTTAAGAACTAAAATAAAATGCAATATACAGCTTGTTATTTTAATTTTGTATTCAATGTACCTGTACTTATTACATTATAAATTCAGATAAAATAAACAACTTTTATTGTTTATTTATATATATATCCGACACAGTGAACAGTGGCATTTCTTTAGAATACAAAACACAGAACTAAGAACTAATATAAGTTGTCAATAACAAACAATAGTGCAAACAGTGCAGTCAAAAGACTACAAAATAAAAATAGCCTCAACTGTAAGCTACAGTACTGCCATGCAACCATCTATTATTTGTGAATTTGTGCATCTATTATTGCTTTCTCGATTATTATTATATTAGCTTGCTATCATTCATTATTCAGTTTGATGCTTGTATACATACGCATTTTGTTCATGATGCAATACTTTATTAAAGATCATATTTATTAATTTAATTTATGCTGGTTGCAACCCGTGTATATTTGAATGTGCAACTTGTCAGATGCACATAAAAATTTAAAATGTCATGTTATTCTAAAAAACAAAACAGGTTGGCACTATACCACTTAGAGTAATTATATATATTTTTATAACAAGTGAAATTTTTTTTGGTCTTTAAACTTTTGGTCTTTAAAAAAACTCCTAGGCTGTTTGACATGGTATAAAGTATATTTGTCCTAATCTGTAAATGGTGTTGTAATCATTAGGAAATTATGTTCATCTCTATACCTCTAATAGAGTTATATATAGATATGAGATATAAATATTACCCTCACCCTCAAATTTCAAATATCAAACCTAATAAAATTTTTTATCATAAAATGGTGACACAACCATTGGACACAACGTCTCATTTAATGGTTTTGTTTATTTTAACGAACATTTGTAAAGTCAGTGAATTAGGTCAGCTCATCTGGCGCAGCACCCCTGTTTACTGTTTGCTACATAATTCCATACGTGTTCATTCATAGTTTTCATGCCTTGAGAATTTAAAAAGTAAGTAGTGATGAAAATACGGAAAATCCATTGAATGGGAAGGTGAGTCCAAACTTTTGACTGGTAGTGTATACAGTATATATAATTTATATCTTTTATTTATATTTTTTATCCCTATGTAGCGAGCCTTACATAAAAAAAAAACAGTTACATCAATTTTCGCATGGAATAGCTAACAGAGATCATTCTAATTCATGAATTTTGATTGTATTTAAAGTTGAGTACAATGACAGTGTTTTTATTATTATGTTGATAAGTTATTTATTAGTCAGTGGCAGTGAAACTCGTCAGCTGACTGTAGAAGGTTGTAAAGGCGGTGAATGTGACGGTGTGGGAGAAACCCGCAGAGGATTAAACTCTGATAGTTTCCCTGTAGTCTGGTGACTCCTGCGTGTAAGTTACTGTTCACAGACCTGCTTTCCAGCTCGAGTTTCTTCTGTTTCTATTCGCGTCATTTCGGGTGACATCGGGTGGTTAATCGGCACGAATCGTTGTTCGGGGCGAAGCTCCGGATTTCTTGCGATGGATTTCCGCGCTGTGCGTTACACTCTGTTTCTGCTGACATGTACAGGTGAGTGCTGAAGAAGAAGGAAAAAAAGGAAAATTCAGTGTGTAAATTCAGTGTGTAGAATAATGTGTACACACACACAAACACACACACAGAGAGACAAAGAGAGAAAAATGTTGTCTGCGTTCTTTCTCAGTCTTGATGTTTCTCTAAATACCTATGTAGATCAAGAGAGCGAAAGAGTGAGAGAGAGATTATTATTAAAGGTTAAATTTATGTTGCCGTGTGCATATATATTCGTGTTACTTATTTTAATGTCTTTCTGTGTTGTCATATCTGTTTCTTCACACAGGTGTATCCTTTGGTCAGGAGCTGTTATTACCTGAGAGAATGAATATGAAAGTTGGGGAGGACCTGGTGATTACCCCAATCAGCATTCTTAGTGCCTCACGTCTTGCCACCAAATGGTACTGTAATAGAACCTTAATTCTTACTGAAGCTCTCGCAGGAGTTATAATACAGCCACAGTACACTGGCAGAGTCAGCCTGAACACCACCACTTTAGCTCTGACACTCAGGAGTCTGAATGAGAGTGATACTGGACAATATACTCTGGAAATAGTCACTGTTACAGACAGTAACACATCTGTGACCTCAGTACAGGTACTTGGTGAGTAAACTTTTTTTTAATTGCAACTGCAGAAAGTTTTCACTAAAACTTTTATATTCCTCATATTGTAAACACAATGAAAAGTCGTCTTTAAGGGCAACCAAACAATCTGTGTGCAGCAGTATAAGGATATTACATCTTCACAATTGATTCTGTATGTGCAACTTTAGAATTCTAAAACATATTGGAGAATACGATCACTGTATTCTTCATAGATATCCATATAAACAGTGTTACTAGTTACAAACTAGTTACATGTAACGGTGTTATGTAATTTAATTACAAAATAAATGTGACCGTAATTCGTTACTGAGATAAAATGTGTAATTGAATTACAATAACTTATGAAAATATTAAAGATTATAAATAGGGTTACATCTGAACAGTTTCTTTAAAAACCTACAATAATAATAATATAATAATAACAATAATAATAATAATAATAATAAGGGCCACAGTTGCTTAGCACGTTCCTCTCACACCTCCAGGGTGGGGGTTCGATTCCCGCCTCTGACATGTGTGTGTGGAGTTTGCATGTTTGTCTCCCCCATGTTCTCCCCATGTCTCAGGGGGTTTTTTTTTTTCTCCGGGTTCTCCGGTTTCTCCCCGGGTCAAAAACATGCGCGGTAGGTTGATTGGCACCTTGGAAAAATTGTCCCTAGTGTGTGAATGTGTGTGTGCCCTGCGATGGGTTGGAATTCCATACAGGGTGTATCCTGCTGTGATGCCCATAGACGCTTGAGATAGGCACAGACTCCCCGTGACCCTGAGGGAAGATCGGATAAAGCGGTAGAAGGATAGATAGAAGATGAATAATAATAATAATAATAATAATAATAATAATAATAATAATAATAATAATAATGGTGGCTCAGTGCTTAGTATGTTTACCTCACACCTCCAGGGTTTGGGGGTTTGATTCCCGTCTCCACAAAGATTTCTTTTCTAAAACGGCATTAATTAATTTTTTTGTTATTTATTCAAGCGATGAAAGATTTTGAAATTCTTACAGTAAACAAGAGTTGAGTACAGTACTAATAGTAAAATACTACACGACCACTTGGCTCGAACAATTGTGTCATTGTCCGTTTTGCATAATGCGGTAAATTCTGGCCCATAATTGGTAGATTGGTGACCAACACTCGCATCAAGTATCAAGAATGTAGTTCTATAGAAGCAGATTGACTGAAGAAAAATCATTACCATGGAGTACAGTACTATTTACAGTAGCCTCAGTTCTCCCCTGAGGCACGGGGGAGAACATACAAACTCCACACACACATGGCCGAGACGGGAATCGAACCCGGACCCCGGCGATGTGAGGCGAACGTGCTAAGCACTAAGAATGTGAAAGATTTTAGTTTCAGTAAATGAATATATAAACTTCAAAAATTTCTTCATGATGGAGCTCATGTGTGCATCTTTGCTTATGTCATGTGCACTATAATGGTTCATTAGGCTTGTATTACTTTTGAAACCCACAGTGGCAGTTGAAAATGTTGTCCTGTTGCCGAATGAAACAGAACTGGTTGAATTCAACAGCACTGTGAATATCCGGTGCTCTGCGTCTGGCTCCTTTCTTACGTTTAAGTGGCTGAACAGAAGCTCTGAGATAACAGCAGGGGATCGAGTTCAGTTAACAGACAACAACAGCAGTCTGATCATTACCAATGTGACCAGACATGACACAGGTCCATACCAATGTGACGTGTCCAACGCAGTCAGTCAGAAAACAAGTCCTGACCAGAACCTCATTATTCATTGTAAGTTATTTCATATCATGCAACTTATTGATGTTTTTATTTTAAACAAATATGCATGATATGCCTGGTCTCAGGAAGACCACAATGGCTATAAAACTCTCTAAATATGGACTTTTCTATTGCAGATGGTCCAGAAAATGTTGCTGTTAAAGCATATCCAGGCAGACCCATCTACAGCGCTGGGTCTAAAGTCATAGTGAACTGCTCAGCTGAGTCCAGCCCTGCCGCTGAGTATCAGTGGGCTGTGAATGGATCAGAGCTTAGCCAAAAGGGCCAGACGCTCACAATGAATAACATTCAGAGCAGTCAGAGCGGCAATTATACCTGCATCTCCCATAACACAAAGACCCTGAGATATTCCACTTCTCCACCCATTAGCATCACCTGTACTAGGTGGGTAATAGTTTAATTATTGCACATACATTAATACGTCCTGGAATGAATAAACCATAATATGGAATATTGTTATAGGAATTGGTGAATCGTGGGAGTGATATTGTGCAGTAAAATCCAGAGCCACCTGTGGTGATCATTAACACTCAACAACCCATTGCTAATGTTAAATAAATGCCTCTTTACACAAAGCATATCAGTGTCCCAAGGATAACATACAGTGCATTAGCATCACAGTTACTATGTTCATTTATTAAAAACAGTATAAACTTGTCATTTGTAGGACTTAAGAATGGCAACTCGGATTCGGAAATTCAACTGATGTGATTATAAAAGTATAATATAAACACTGACCGGGCATAACATTACGGCCATCAATTAGGCATTAATGACCACCTGACTAATATTTTGTTAGTCACTTTTTCAATTAAAGTGACCTCTTCAATTATTTGAGCTACAGTAGCATCAAGGTCAAGCATCAATGACACTTGACACCTCGCATTAATGACACAGTTCTTTCACTTAAAATAGATAATGACCACTACAGTGAATAACAGGTGCACAGACAATCAGTGTTATTCACTTCACCAGTCATCATGTTGTAAAGTCTCTGTTATGCCTGGTCAGTGTGTAATGAAATATACATTTACTTTAATTGTGAATGCTATTAAGTCCTAATATTAAACTGTATTTCTTTGGCATGTGGTATTAAACCGATGATCAGTGTAATAGTACTGGTCCTATGTTCATGTCTTTTATGTATTAGTGTGTAGTTGAGACCTGTATTGCATTTTAATCCCCAGTGGCACCCTCCAACGTTGCCATAGTAACAGATAATACGGAAGTTGAACTCAACAGCACCGTGACACTCGTCTGCTCTGCAACTGGCTCCTCGCTTTCATTTATTTGGCGGAATGGTAGTTCTGACATAACAGCAGGAGAACGAGTGCAGCTAACAAACAACAACACCACTCTGACCATTACCCGTGTGATCGATGGTGACACAGGCCCGTACCAGTGTGAAGCGTCCAACATCGTCAGCAAAGACTTAAGTCCTCCATTGCTCCTCAAAATTTCTAGTGAGTTATTTCATATCATTTTAATAATTCAACATTGTAGTGGTACAAATACTACGATATAGTACATACCATACTATAAATAATTTCTAAAAAAAAAAAAAAAAAAAAGGTGTCGATAGGCCGAAGATCTGAATTTCCAAATGAGAGATGACAAGGTGGCAAGTTCATTTGTAAACTAGTTCTTTCCAAAATACACGAGAGGTTTTAAGAAAATGACCTCGACTTTAATAGGATTTATAAAAGTATATACATTTTCTGCATCCACGTTATGTTGGGGTGGTGGTGCAATCTCATCGTTTAAGGCATTTGGACCTTTATTCGGATGGCCGTAAGTTAAAATCCTAGCACTAACAAGCTATCACTGTGTGGTCCCGTCAACTACGTATTAGTAAGTCATCATGATATGGGTAGTCTTCCAAATGCCATAAATGTAAATGTTACTACAGTCTCTGCTAGGTAAATAATTCACAACAAACTCTGTACACTGGTAAATCAAACTGATCCCATGGCATCTTGCGTTTTACATTTTTATGCTGAGTACAAGTGGTCATGTAGAAATATATAACGTTTTGACATTTTACCTGACAAATCAGATGCATGGTTAATTATTTCTTACACCACCGGCACTAACTAAAAGCAAAAAGTAAGACTGCATCCCATATAGATTTCTTTTCAATTCATATCATTGGTATTACAGTAGAATGTAATGCTAATATAACCGCATTTCAATATAATTCTTTCTTTTACATTACTCTACACAATTCTAAATGATGATTACAGATACATTTATCCAAATCCCAGAAATACCAAGCTACCATTGGTGGGCTTTTGGGCAAAGACCTTAATTTCCTTTGCAAAATGTGTAAATGGTTATTTTGAGATTTTTCTGGATAATTTGTCTGTCAAAATGTTGCCAAAAATGTAAAATGTACCAAATTTTAAAAAAAATAAATTATGTCATACATTTTTTTTCATCCAAAGCTTCTTTATAATCTTCTTTAATAATCAGGGATTGTTTTTTGCTATTTGCTGGTGTTTACAAGTCAACCCAATGATATTCCAGTTCAGCTTGTATAATAAGTTATTGTTATTTATCATAGGAGCAACTACTTTGGTGTCAATGTACATAGATAATGGTTTATTTTTTTTTTATATTACTAAATTCAAAGTATGGGAAAAAATTAATTCAAAGAAAAACATTTTCTACTTTGTAAAACAAGGAAAACAAAGGGCAAAGCTAACTGCTGGTTTACTTAATGCGTCTCACACGTTAATATTTTAATGGTTTGATATTTCTGCTTTTCAGGAACATTATTTGATTCACTGCACATTTTTTATTTTGTTTTTTGTCTCATAGAAAAGAAGCCACCTTTCCTATCTGTTGGAGCCAAAGTTGGGATTGCCTTTGCAGTTTTATTAGGTACTGCTGGAGCTGCTGGTTTAGCATACTGGTTTGTGAAAAAACACAAGTAAGTACATTACACCCAAACTTCGTCATATCCATTATAATCTAAATATCATTGTTCTCTCCCACTCATAATGAACTCATGTTTAAAAAAAAAAAAAACATACTTAATATTGAGACGGCTTTCCTATCAATTAATTAGTATTATTTCTACAGGTAATATTTGTCTAAGGCATTTATATTGGTCATCTGAAAATGACATGCATATTTAATATTAAATAAATAGCGAAACATTTTGAAAGATATTTCCTGTTCCGTTCCACTTTGTATTGAGATTTTTGGGACACTTTACGTTGTATTATGACTATAGTATATACAGTTGGTCCCAAATGTTCCCTCCAGGAACACGGTACTATATAAGATGGCATAAAGATAGATCTCAGACAGACATAAGCAGAGCAACACACACGACTACACAAAGTTCACACAGTGAGAATATTTGGGGTAAAAACAATATTCTATATTAACTGGTGCAAATCTGTAAATCTGCAAAGCTGTGAGTTTTACAGCTTAGAATTGCAGAAAGAACAGCAATTTTGTTTATAAAGCTTTTGTGACGTTTTATATGCTGGTGGAAAGTCACCATGTCGTTTTCAAAACTTTCTGCCAGTTGTTCACACAATTAATTACAGCTTATTATTTACAAGGTTTTAGTTGTGATTTTAGTTGTGATTTTATATATATATATATGTATAAAATATATGTAGAGCCACATGCCAAGCCTATGTTGTGATATAATAAGTTAATAAGTGTGATTTTCAACTACTAACAATTGAATTGAATTGTAATAATTGTCTTACACTTGCAGGCGAGAAACTTCTTCCACGGGAAATAAGCACGCTGGAGGTATGAAATATAAAAACAAAATATGAAACAAGCACAAATAATTACATATCTTTTTTAAAAATTTGCCAATTAATGCCTTAAAACATTTAATAATTTGTTGATCTGTTGTTGTTTTTCTGACACAGAAAACGGAGGACAGCATGTGAGTCACTTTCCTAAATTTCCAATCTAATGGTCTGTACACCACACAGTCTAGATATAAGACGGGATATCATTCAGGGTATGTAGCTGATGCTCGCTTTGCATTTATTGCTTTACCGTCAAATGTTTGGTAGTGTTTATTATACAGAAGTAATTAAAGTGGCAAAGACTCTTCCTGGTACTGTAGATACGTATCTGTTCTAGTAAGCACCTGAGGACTTTGACCTCAAATACCTCAATCTAAATCTACATTTATAAACTTATGGTTATTTTCCATTGCCATACTACTGCAAAAATGTGAGCCAGGGTATCATACAGTATATACATTTGCAGTGTTATTGTTAGTAATTAACAGAAACTAAGAGGGAAAACTGCAGTATACTACCTTAAGAAAATGCTGAATGAGTAGTAGTCAATGTTTTCACGTCTATTAAATATTAACCAGACGTTTTTGCCAACCAGTTGTCCCTTATGCCAGCAAAGCAACTCTGACCCATGTGTGTGTGTGTGTGTGTGTGTTGCTATGCCTTTCACTTTCTGAGTTTCAGATATGCCTTTAAAACGTCATGAAAATATTGATCAACTTGTTTTAGTTTAATCTGACACGTGCAATGATATAATAGGCAAAAAGTGATGAGTCAGTTTTTAATGTTCAGTGCAGGAAAAATATGGTCGTGGTATCTTCCCAGTATGCATCGTTTACTACTTTCTAAAATTAGTGAAACAGGTTCATGGGCACCGAATGCCACCACAAGCTTGGGCCCATGGGCATCACAGTTTGAACATGGAGTGATGAAATAAGGAACACATTATCTAATGCATCCCAGCGGTGGACAGCGGTGGGAATGGAAAGCAGATCGGAAAACGGAAAGAAGTTGTGATGCTCTGGGCAGCTGCTGTAAAAGCTTCAGTATTCTTGTGGATACACCATACCATCTCCCTGACCTTGCAGCCCAAGATAGAATCCTTCAGCACTACAATATTCCCTAAAAACATTAGACAACACGATTTAATAACAGTGAAAAAGGCGAAAATATTGTACAATTTAGCCAGGACTAATTTAATTATCATATTGGAAAATTTAAAAAAATTATTTTGTATAGATTAGTGGGATTTGCACTCTTTGTATAGATTAGTGGGATTTGTTGTCTAAACACAAAGTGTTTATTTATTTATTTTCAGAACAATTAGTCCTGAATATCTACAACGCTCATTAATTTTTTTGTGCATTTATGTTTCAAGTATTTTTTAAGGAATATGACCAAAGCCTCCTAACGCCTTAGGTATAATAAAATAGAATATTTACATTTACAGCATTTAGCAAATGCCCTTATCCAAAGCAACGTATAAATAGTGCTTCTAAATAAATTAACTCTTGTATGATTGATTACAAACTTAAGATACATATTTATGTTCAGTTGAGGGTTTTTGTGTATGTATTTGCATATGATCTTGGACTGAGAAATTCAATCCATCCTGCAATTTATAGGATGTAAAGAAGCTGTTGTCGTATACAACAAAATACCACGGCACAACACTTCAGAGGTGTTGTGGCGTACAGGCCATGACATGTCAAAGCTGTTTTGGTGGCACAAGGGGGAATTACACCATACCACAGTCATTTTAATGGTATGGCTGGTCTGATTGGTGTCGCTCACACAAAAATCCATTGTGCATTTGTTCACTCATTGCTCTCCGTTATTGTTAATAGAAAATATTCGCAGAAATACAAAATATTTCCGTCCCATCTTTAAAATAGACTCAGTCACACGTGGCATCAGATGTTTGTATGAAGAATTTAATAAAGTTATGTTGTGCGGTTTGCCGTATATTGTTATAATGTGTAGCTGAAAGAAAGGTTATTATCCAAAATGCTAACTGGGGGAGGTTGTAGCTCGGTGGTTAAGTAAGGCATTGCGGTCCGGGCTGAAACTTCACAGTTTCGAGTTCCAAGACTGCCACTAGTGGGCCCTTGAGCAAGGCCCTTAACCCCCATTTAGTCTGCCCTAGCCCTTAGAGTTGCACAAGCCAGTGCATTCCGGGTGCCGGTCCCAACCCCAGATAGATGGGGAGGGTTGCATTTTACACTAGCACTAGCACAGTAAAAACATTTGCCAAATTTAATATGCGGCCCATCCGCTGTGGCGCCCCCGGGAGAAGCCAAAAGAAAAAAAATACATAAATAAAAATCCATAATGCTGACTGATAGGTTGAATGTATTTGTTCAACACAGCACCTTTTCTTTGTTATAGGAGTTGCACTATGCCGACATCAGGCATAATCAAAGACATCAAGGAACAAAAGGAAATGATCCCACGGTTTCCCATGTGTCTCAGCAAAGAAATATTCAGGTAATATTCATTTAGTTAAATGTCCTACCTCAGTTTTTATCACAGTTACACAGTTTTTTCATTCTTCTTTCATTTTCTTGATTGTTGGATGACTATTGTAAAAGGAACAGTGCTGTTAGCTAGGACTAATTTAATGAGCATATTAGAAAATAAAAGAAAACTGTACTCGTACTTTATCTTTTTCAGCCGGCATCTAATCACGCGACAGAAACCCTTTATTCAGATGTGAGGAACGTCAAATAACGTGACAGCAAATGACGTGGATGACACGGACCGGGCCTGCCATTTACCTAGCACAGATGTGGTAGAAATATCGTAATTGTGCAGTGACTGAATGGTTTCTCTGCAGATGTTTCTTAAATAGGCCTTTCAATGCAATCCCCCCTGTTTATGTTTTGAACCTTTGGACCTGTTCAACTGTGTTGCTCAGGGAACTGAAATGAGGAAGTAATACAAGTTAGACATTTACTAGATGTCCAAATAACAAAGGATTACACTGTGTCTCAACACAGCCTGCCAATTACCTAGCATAGATTTGATCGGCCTGCCATTGTTAAAAAATTCATACTTCTGCAGAGACTGACTGACCTTAATCATATCCTTGTGAAATTATATGCAATGCTTAGTTGATATGAGATTATTTCTATCAGAAAAGTATATTTCAGATTGTACATGGTCTGTGCCTGTGCTTCAGCCAAAGTTGCTTTTTTTTAGTACTGTAATTAACAAAATCCAATTTATGTTCATAAAACAATGCTGGAGTAAGCTTCTTTGGTTGGCATTTTGGTTGGCATTTTGGTTGGCGGTAGCTTGTGTATGAGGATGATAAGAGACTGTAAAATCATTAATTAATTCATTTTAAAATGCTTGGGATTTTTTTTTCTTACTTTAAAATATAAAACTGTTAATAACAGTATATTTTATATTAATTTATTATAATAAGTATATAATTATAAGTATATTTTATATCAACTTTTCATGTGTTCTAATTAAAAATGCTCAAACGTTTCCCGCAGCAATTTCTGTGTTTCATGTCGATCGGTTAAATATTATCCAAACGTCAGTTCCTTGCCATTCTTTTCATCAACTTTTCGACAAATCTTATAAATTAGGAATTTAATTTCCATTTGAATTAAATCCACAAAACTCATTGTATTTATATATTTACTAGACAAATACTGTTATTACATCATCTGTCTGTCTTTGGCGGTATCTATGACCTTGATTGTTAAATGACCCTTGGTTATAAAATTAATCATTTTCTTGATGACTTCTTAAGACATTGCTCTTTATTTCTTTTCTAAAACGACTGTAGCTTAAAATAAAGATTTTTTTACAGACTTTTTTGTCATTCTTTTTGTAATTATCTGTTGAAACATCTGACAGTCAAGAATTTTTCTAAATACTTCATATGAATTGAAAATAATACTTATTTTTAAACATTTGAGTAGTTTGAAATTCTTCTATTCTAGCTTCAGGAAATTCCTTTATTTTTATTTGCTATTTTTATTATCATGACAGAGTGACAGGACCTGCCACTGGCAACCTGTCACATTTTCTTATGGTTTATATATACATATATAGTATTTAGTATATAATAATTTCAGTTTTAGTTTAAATTACATGTAGGTGTGAGTGAATATAAATGTATGTGCATGGTGCCTTACAATGGACTGATGTTTTAACTGGTTTTCATGGACATTTCATGGCTCAGTGATGAATGAATGAATCTTCTGAATACATAATTAATGCAGACCTGCTCATTTATTCCTGCTTAATCCTGTCGAACTGATGACATATGAAATGGTCGTGATCTGGTAAATGATGTGGACCCCGACCAAGCCTGCCAATTACCTAGCATAGATTTGATCGGCCTGCCATTGTTAAAAAATACTTCTGCAGAGACTGACTGACCTTAATCATATCCTTGTGAAATTATATGCAATGCTTAGTTGATATGAGATTATTTCTATCAGAAAAGTATATTTCAGATTGTACATGGTCTGTGCCTGTGCTTCAGCCAAAGTTGCTTTTTTTTAGTACTGTAATTAACAAAATCCAATTTATGTTCATAAAACAATGCTGGAGTAAGCTTCTTTGGTTGGCATTTTGGTTGGCATTTTGGTTGGCGGTAGCTTGTGTATGAGGATGATAAGAGACTGTAAAATCATTAATTAATTCATTTTAAAATGCTTGGGATTTTTTTTTCTTACTTTAAATGAAGGACATTTTAAAATTGATCACAGTGTTACTGATACAATACAATATCTTTGAAAAACCTTACAGAGGCTGTAATATGTTATATGTTCGGTTAATTTAGAATTTCTTTGTTTTTGTTTGTCTTTTATTTTAATTACATTAAATAACTACACGATGCACAGATAAGACAAATCCTGGAAGTATTTTTCCTATCTTAAAGTATTAAATGTTACTGTTGATGTGATTGGAATGGAAATGGAATACTATGATTAGATAAATAGTTTCCTCATGTGCTTATGGTGGAGCATAAATTGCATAAACAACAACAGCATTTCGTAATATAGTCACAAACGTTAATCTATTGGTTGATGGAGACAAATGTTTTGTGTCATTGTGCACAACTTTCCCCTTTGTAAAGCTGAAAATATAGGTATAGGGTTACACTGAATAAGTGTGTGTGTGTAATTCAGACAATCTAGTGAATTAACCGGGAGGACACCCAATCCACATTAACTACATTCATACCAAACACCAACACAATTCTATGCTTCTTGTCAATGTTTGCAACAGGTTTTAGCTATGAGAGAGGTTACACTTTTGCAAGTAAATGTACGCCATTGCGACACACCAAAAGATCTATTACTTATTTGTCCTTTGTCGCAAACGGAAACCTGCAACTTATCTGTTATAACAACGAAAGGGACAGGATATATTGGCTTGCCCAACATTTCAAATCTCTCCAAATTCTTATAAACATACTATTTGATTATATATATATATATATATAATATATATATATATATATATATATATATATATATATATATATATATAGAGAGAGGAGAGAGAGAGAGAGAGGGAGAGAGAGAGAGAGAGAAAGAGAGAGAGAGTTAAAATCCAAAGCAGCTAACATAATAGAAAGTATATAGTTTAGCAACTAAAGGTTGAAAGGGTCAAATAGTGATATCTGAATATCTGTATTCAGATAAACATAAAGGTAGGAAAACTTTCACTTCTCTGCATTCTGTATCATTTGTAAATTTGTTCCAATTGCATATATATATATATATTCATTCATCTTCTACCGCTATATCCGATCTTCCCTCGGGCCACAGGGAGCCTGTGCCTATCTCAGGCATCTATGGGCATTAAGGCAGGATACACCCTGGATGGATTACCAACCCATAGCAGGGCACACACACACATCACATTCACACACTAGGGACAATTTTCCAAGGTGCCAATCAACCTACCGTGCATGTTTTTGGACCGGGGGAAACCAGAGAACACGGACAAAAAGCATCTGAGGCACGGGGAGAACATGCAAACTCCACACACACATGGCAGAGATGGGAATCGAACCCGGACCCTGGCGGTTGAGGCGAACGTGGTAACCCCTAAGCCACCATGCCCCCTCCAAATATATTTAAAAATGATATTACATCAGGTAGGTGGTATCTCAGTGGTTAAGGCATTTGGTGCTGAACAGGAAGGTCGCAGGTTCAAATCACAGCCCCACCAAGCTAGAGGGCCCTTGCGCAAGGCACTTAACTGCTCAGTTGTAAGTCACTCTCGATAAGGGTGTCTGGCAAATACCTGAAATGTAAATATCAGGATGTTGCGGAAAAAATGTTGCGGTCCCCTTACTTTAAGATTTGTATCTGTTTTATCATCATTCGACATTTAGTTCTCTTATGCCATTCGCAAGGGTTTAGGTCTAACACGTCCTTAACAATTGTGTGCCTTCGACCTTTGGGTAATAGTTGGGAGAGCACTATATATGGCTGTTGGCTGTCCCAATACTTTTGTCCAAATACTATTTGATGCAATCTGGGAAACTTCCTGTCGTTTTGTTTACCCCATAGTATTAGAGATTACAATATCTTGCGTTTGGGAATCAGAGACGGGGAGAAGACCTAAAGATGACGCTGGATGTGTATATACATATCTTTCTGACAATTTTCGGTAAGCTTATTTAATTGGAAGTATTTTTTTGCTTGTGCATGACGCATAAGTTCAGCATCAAGAGCCAGAATCTACTGAATTCTTTTTTATTTAACTGTATTAAAATGACATCTATAAATAATGTATAGCATTATGGAACATCATCTTTATATATAATGGTATAATATTGTGCCACATTACAAATGCTTGTAAAAGTCGTTGCTTATTTGTGCAGCTTCTTTATTTCTTTAAAGATGTCATTTCTGTTTATCATATCATGGTATTGTTAAATATCAACGTTTCTTAAGTTTTGCGTTAATTGTGTCTACAGTGCGGCAAAAAGGTGTATTTATTTATTAATTTATTTATTTGCATATTAAACACATGACATGGATCATCGAGTTAATTTTATTCTTACACAAAGACAACCTGGGTTCATTCAAAATGCTTTTGTTATTGGAAAAACAATCTGCTTAAACCTGCCTGGTCCTACATTATGTGAAAAAGTAATTGCCCCTAGACCAAATTACCGGTTGTGCCACCCTTAGTGGCAATCAAGCATTTGTGATAACTAGGATTGAGACTTTCACATCTCTATGGAGAAATTTGGACAACTCATTCAGCTTCATGATTTGAGGATGAGGGTCCTGTTTAAGGTCATTCCAAGCATCCCAATCAGATTTTAGTCTCAATAAGCGACTCCAAAATGTACTTTTTATTTTAGCAATGCAGAAGTGACTTGCTGATGTGTTTAGAATCCTTGTTCTACTGCACATCCTAAGTGCATTTGAGATTGAGGTCATGAACTGATGGCTGATAGATTGATATATATATATATATATATATATATATATATATATATATAATTCTGGAAATCTAATTAAGAAATGAATTGTGGTGTGTTTCAGGGCTTGTGCAGGTGCATGTAATTACTGCAAGTGAGTGTCTCTTTTTGTGACTTCCACTCAATCTATTTATTTACTTACTTACAGTATGTATCTGTCTGTCTTCATGTCTTATGGTCTTCTTTTTCTTCTGTGAAATAAAATATCCAATCAGTCTCTTGTCAAATTACATTTCCACACTTTATAAACTTTTCCATAAGAGAAAATGATTCACTCCTATTGTCCTGTTGACTTTAAAACACACCTTTCAGTTCCAGGTTGATTTATTTTTTTTGTCCTTTTCCTAGGCATGCCACAATGGGTACAGATCACCGGTTCTGATGAGGTGGTAGCTGGAGTGAGTGCCTTGTATGAGTGTTCTGAAAACGATGATGAAGATTCAAAGCGTTCAAAGCGTTCAAAGCGGTTCAACGGAAAAGGAGTTATAAAAATTAATCAAAACATAAACAACCGCTAACCGCTGTGTCGATACGGACGGCTTAGCTCTGGCAGCTTTACTGACAATACGGAATGCCACTGTAGAGAAACACGATAGTCAGGAATTGTTTTTCCCAATCCCTGATCTTCTTTGACCACACGTCACCAACACATTTCATACACAAATGATCCTCTTACAGATCCCATATCTGTGAAGCCTTCACCTGATCAGCCAGCACCTAACCAGCAGCCAAAAGTGGGCCAGTCATTTCGTTTAACATGTGGCGGGGTCTCCGGACCAGTCAATATAACTTGGCTTAAGGATGGTACAACTCTTACACTGGATTCCAGGATGAGCCTATCTCCAGACAATATGACTCTGTCTTTTAGCCTGCTAAAAGATTTGGACAGCGGCAAATATCAGTGCGAAGTCCTTAACGGAAGCGCCAGTGTAATAAGC
>JACRUU010000002.1:14429238-14449238 GCA_030449085.1 Kryptopterus vitreolus | reverse complement strand
AATACTTTGGACACCAGGGACCAGGAAGACGGGCATGAATTTAGACGTTGTCTGTATTTTCGTGTATTCAGCATTTCTTATGTAATAGCAGAGTGAAAACCTTGAAATGTTGGAAAAGTTCACTGAGTGACATCATTTGAACAGTACCTGTAATATTGCCTTCGGTCTGACATTAATTGCTAAAATGTTTGCTCTTGTCTTTTGCTCAAACACATAAATCAACCAAAATGTTTGTAGAACACACTGTAATACAGACCAATAAAAAGCTCGAAAAATACTGCTGTCTATATTACCTTTAACTGTCAAACAGTATTTATATATATATATATATATATATATATATATATATATATATATATAATAAAATGTTAAATATAATACTGTTATTATATATGGTTATTCCTTCTCACCCTCCTCATCCTCCAATTAACCTGTCTGCAATCACTGTATTACTGTGTGGAGTTTGCATGTTCTCCCCGTGCCTCAGTGTTTTTTTCTCTGGGTTCTCCGGTTTCCTCCCCGGTCCATAAACATGCACGGTAGGTTGATTGGCACCTTGGAAAATTGTCCCTAGTGTATGAATGTGTGTGTGAATGCAAGTGTGAGTGTGTGTGCCCTGCGATAGGTTATCATTCCATCCAGGGTGTATCCTGCCTTGATGCCCATAGACGCGTGAGATAAGCACAGGCTCCCCGTGACCCGAGGGAAGATCGTATATAGCGGTAGAAGATGAATGAATGAATGACTGCAAAATTACATTCATGCCATTCGGAATATGTACTTATTCAACCTGACGTACAGAAGTGTTTGTAAATAGTTGTTCTATTTGACTGTTAAATGCTATTCTCGCTCATTTATGAATGATATCAGGAATCGCATTTTCACCGAGAATTTCATTATGAATTAATAGCTTATTTCCCAGTAGCTTGTTCGCCAGAGTGGCTTTTAATGAGCAAAGCTTGATGGATAATGTTAAGCATATTACCTACACGTAGAAAGATTTGCATTATTGTTGGTGGTATTTATTAAATGGGTATTGGGTGCGTTTTTCTTTT
This sequence comes from Kryptopterus vitreolus, assembly GCA_030449085.1. Classification (NCBI taxonomy): domain Eukaryota; kingdom Metazoa; phylum Chordata; class Actinopteri; order Siluriformes; family Siluridae; genus Kryptopterus; species Kryptopterus vitreolus. Next base: position 14,448,183 of record JACRUU010000002.1, on the reverse strand, counting down.
AACTAACTAAATAAATCTTTATAAACACATTTAGGTTGATGAAGCTCAAATATAATATAAAGCAATATATAAATCTCTTTACAAACAAAAATATTCAAAAAGAAAAAGCGTACTACATCCATACAACGATTGAGAAATGCATTGCACACTATTGCAAACACTACAAACTCTCTGCTTCGTTTATCTATCACACTTCACATTTTATTATGGTTTTATTGCCATATTAAAATGATAATGCGGCTCATATTTTCTGTATGTATAAGCCTTACAGAAAATGTATTTAGCTTAGGTTTCGATACCACGCCAGCCATTATTTCATTTACAGTTTCAGCTTCTGATCTATAGGTTTAAATATGTTTGTGTTTTTAAACTTTAAACTGCATCTAATAAAAAAAAACCATGAAAGCCCATTTAGATATAAATGACTGATTGATTTAGTTTTTTTAAGACCATAAGCTGTACTGCTATAAATATATAGTCAAAAAACATTTCGTAAAGTGTGGCTGCATCTCAGTTCTAAGGGATTCGAGCACTTCTGCTGAACTCTCTAAACAAGTGTTACAAGTGTCAAGGTGTATCAATGATTTCATGAGATTCGAGGTGCCAATTACCAGGTCAGAATGGTTGGTGATGTTTACACAAGGAACTCATTGCATGTGGGTGTGGAAAATGTACTCTAAACTGCTTTTGTCACAATGCCAAGGCATCACAGAGACACTGTAAAAAATATCACGTAAGCATTGCAACTATATCCATAGACAGTGTTGGTGAGTAACTAGTTACATGTAACGGTGTTACGTAATTTAATTACAAAAAATATATAATAAATAATTATAAATATAATAGTAATTCATTACAGTTGCTGAGAATAAATGTGTCATTATATTGCAGTTACTTATGAAAATGTTAAAGATTATAAATAGGGTTACATCTGAGCAATTTCTTTAAAAACCTTGTTGAACAATAATAATAATAATATTAATTATTATTAATTATTATATATTATATATATATATTATATTATATTATTATATATTATATATTATTATTATCTATTATTAATATTAATATAAACCTAATTCAAGTGATGAATGATTTTGAAATTCTAACAGTAAACAATGGTAAAGTTATAAATGGGTGAGGTGTATTTTCGAATGTTCTACAGGTTTTTTTCGCTGTAACTTTAACGGATTACTTTTACTTTGTCATTAAATTGCATTTATAATTAAATACTCCCCAACACTGGTAACTAGTCACATGTAACGACGTTATATAAATAAATTACAAAATACATGTAACAGTAATTAGTTACAGTTCCTGAGAAAAAAACATGGAATTAAATGAAATTAAAAGCATTTAAGTGTAATCAGTTACTTTGCTTTTATAAAGCAATTGAAAAGTTACACTACTTTATTACGTTTTGAATAGGGTCATTTGTAATCTGTAATCTATTACATTTCCAAAGTAACCTTCCCAAACACTGTTCTATATATATAATATATATATATATATATATATATATATATATATATATATCTATATATATATATATATATATATATATATATATATATATATATATATATATACCTAAACGAAGAAATTGAATATCAATTAATTTGCGTTGGTTATTTAATTTTGATCACATTTTATCCAATGGCTTGGTGACCATTTGGTGTTAGCCAATACAGCCAGCTCAAGGGGGAAACAATATGGTAGGGAGGAAGGGGGAAGCAATGTAAGACACTCAGATGAAAACTGACTCTCTCTGCCCTCTTCCCACAATTAACAAACACCCACAATTGGTGATCAGCAATTACTGTTATTGATAGGAGACCAAGACTCTGACACCAATGCCAAAGTGGCATCCATACCTCCCAGCATCTGCACTGTTGTGTTTCATTCATTCACTCAGTCATTCATCTTCTACCCCTTTATCCCGGCTCTCTTCGGGCATCAAGGCAGGACGCACCCTGTATGAAATGCCCATCCATCGCAGGGCACCCACACACACTCACATACGAGGCGAACATGCTAACCACTAAGCCACCATGCCCCTTTGTTGTGTTTCATTCATTCATTCATCTTCTACCGCCTTATCCAATCTTCCCTCGGATCGTGGCGAACCTGTGCCTATCTCAGGCATCAAGGACACACCCTGTATGGAATGCCAACCCATCGCGGGGCGCACACAGACACACTCACATACACACTCACACACTAGGGACAATTTTCCAAGGTGCCAATCGACCTACCATGCATGTTTGTGGACCGGGGGAAACCTGAGAACCCGGAGAAAATCCCCCTAAGACACTGGGAGAACACCCAAACTCCACACACACATGGCGGATATGGTAATCGAACCCCCTGACCCTAGACGTGTGAGGCGAACGTGCCAACCGCTAAGCCACCATGTCCAAATATTTAGAATAGCAATCATTCCAAATATTAGATTTATATTTCTCACATGACAATTTACACAGTTTACAAATAAGTAAATCGTTAAGTAAAAATAAAAAAAGAAAACACTATACATATATACATTTTATAACAGAGCTCCAACTTCAAAGCAGTCAGTGACTAAAGCTTAAGCAAATATTAGTAATACAGAAACTGGCAAGCCTTCCATCGCATTCCAAGGAACACCTACATGTACTTGGTCATTGCTTTCAGTGAGACAAATCTTTCCCAATCATTGTAAAACAAGACTCATAAAAGCCTCTGCAAATTTACAGAAGATTATATTGTAGCACAGCACAACAATATAGACTTTGGAGAAACTATTCTAGCCCAACTGCCGTTCGGAGAGACGTATACGTCACCCGCAAAATTGCTGATAATAATGGCCCCCTCATGGACAGCCTACAGATCAACATGGCATTACACTACATAGAAACCTTAAAGGCGGATATGGGCGATCTTAGTCAGACAACTGCAATTTCTAAGAACGATTTGTCCAAACTGTATTGAATATAGAAATGACAACCTAATTTCCTGTTTAAACAAATTTCATATTTATGATTATATCCTATACAGATACAGAAGAGCAATCATTTTATTGGCACAATGATGTGTCACCTCAATGTTCACTTACTCATGTTATTTTTATTTATTGTTCCAAGTTCTACACAAATTAAATGGAAATTTAATTTATTGAATACTCCTTATGATATTTTGTCACCTTGTCTTTGTCACTAGGTGTACAGAAATGTGAAAGCTTTGTAATTACTAGTACATATTTTGGCATCATTTACAAACAAATTAAATAAATAAATAAACATTGCATCATACAGATTTAATAAAGGAAAAAAAGGAAGAAACATTCGTTCGTCTTCTACTGCTTTATCCGACTTTGCTCTCGGCTCGCGGGAAATCTCAGGGGTTTCTTCGGGCATCAAGGCAGGACACACCCTGTATGGAATGCCAATCCATTGCAGGCGCGCATACACACACACACACACACACACACACACACATTCACACACTAGGGACAATTTTCCAAGGTGCCAATCGATTTGCATGTTTTTGGACCGGGGAAACCGGAGAAAAACCCCTGAGACATGGGGAGAACATGCAAACTCCACACACACACACACACATGGCGGAGACGGGAATCGAACCCCCCAACCCTGAAGGTGTGATGCAAACATGCTAACCACTAAAGCCACCGTGTCCCTTCAAGAAAGAAAGAAATTAGAACTAAAAAAATCCTGACTACACTGAGAGATGTGTAGGTGTGTGTGTGTGTGTGTGTGTGTGTGTGTGTGTAAGTGTTATCCTGCCTTGTCTCAATCATTAAAAGTTCCTATTTATACCTAGACTACGTTTCATGGTCAGACACTGTATTACATTGTTAGAAGGACTGCCAAACACAAAGTAAATCACAAAGGCTCAGTGTAAACGATTATCATAGTGACCTAAATAGTGATCGGTATTGGCCACTAATGACCAGGTATCAATTTAAAGCAAAGTCATCACACCTTGATGTCCAAAACATGCGTGTGTGAGTGTGTGTGTGCGAGCGGGCGTGTGTGTGTGTGTGTGTGTGTCACAATAAATGCAAATATTTGCTATTCTTATTTCTGCATTGACACAGGTAGCAGTCATTTTAACACCACAAAAACCCTGTCACACACACACACACCTACACACACTTCATACAAACACAGAGGAAGCCTCTAAGGAACCTTTTCTTCATCAGAGTTCCAAAATGGAGTCTAAATATTCCTGTTGCTTTGCCTTTATCTTCACCATCTACATAACAGGTATTTCGGCCGTTAATATTCTTTATACCTATTACTTGTATTGTGGCTATTTATTATTATTTCAACATGTATGTTGTTATATATTATATTAGGACCAATTCTCCACCAGAGACATAAAAATAACTTAAGATTTATTCAGATAAGATATTAAGCCATTTAACGCAAAAACATTAGGTTTTCATCCCTATTGTGTATTTTAAGGGAATGTTATTTATCATGGATAAAACGGTTACTGGGGTGCTTTCTTTCTTTGATTTGATTTCGTTTTCGGTTATTACAGAATATAGGTAGTTTATGTAAATGCGATGTAAAAGTAAAATACTTTCTTTTCTCTTTTTGTGTATAGTAAACACTGTATTGTGTCATTTCTTATCTATGGCAGGAGGTTCTTCATCATTCCAAGAGTGACCATTTACTGTATGATGACTATTACAAACATTTTTTTCAATGTAGCCTGTAGCAAGTACGTAAAGAGGCGATCTATATACTATAGATTACTAGAGCAAAATCAATTCATATTCCAAAACAATAATTCAGACCAACTTCCCAACGTCAAATAATGCGGTAGTTCAGAAATATCAACCTTGAAATTTTAAAATTGCTGTGAATTTTTTTTTACAAATTTGTAGAGCTAATAGCCTGCATGATATACTCTTATGGACAGTTTTGGGGAGTAACTAGTTGTTACGTTACGTTATGTTACGTTATTTAATTGCAAAATAAATGTAACAGTAATTCGTTACAGTTACTGAAAATGTGTAATTAAATTACAGCTATTTATTTATATAATTTTCAACTGAATCATGATTTGGATTTCAATCGCTTACAGTTTCATTTCGAAAAACAGAACCTGTTTGAAACTTCTTAGAACGTTAATTTAAAGCGCCACCTAGTGGACAAATGAAAGTAAATCCAAATTACTTTTATAAAGTAATTGGAAAGTTACACTACTTATTACATTTTGAATAGGGTCATGTGTAATCCGTAATCTACTACATTTCCAACCTTCACCAACACTGGATATACGTACTATAGATTACTGTAGCAAAATTAATCCATATTCCAAAACAACAATTCAGACCAACTAGCCATAATCAACTAATGCTGTAGTTCACAAATAACAACATTTTCATTTTGAACTTGCAGTGAATGATGCTTTTAATATTTATATGAATCCTTCATAATATAATTATCTTTATATTACCTTCATAATATAAATTATAATTTATATAAATATAAATTATAAAAAGTTTAATAAACCATTAAACTATTAAGTTTAAGATGACACTAACAGATGTGCACTTAAAAGTGTTCTATTACAGTTTTTCTTAGACATTTATTTTTACATAGAAAAATTGAATTCCATATCTCAGACACAAGGGGCACTTAGTGGTTAGCACGTTCACCTCACACCGCCAGGGTCCGGGTTCGATTGCCATCTCGGCCATGTGTGTGTGGAGTTTGTGCATGTTCTCCCCGTGCCTCAGGGTTTTTTTCTCCGGGTTCTCCAGTTTCCCAACGGTCCAAAAACATGCACGGTAGGTTGATTGGCACCTTGGAAAATTGTCCCTAGTGTATGAATGTGTGTGTGTGTGCCTGCGATGGGTTGGCATTCCATCCAGGGTGTATCCTGCCTTAACGCCTGAGATAGTCACAGGCTCCCCGTGACCCGAGGGAAGATCAGATACATCGGTAGAAGATGAATGAATGAATGAATCTCAGACACATATTTGTAGAGCTATGGATAATCTAAAAGCTATATCTGTAATACACGTTTGATTTTTTTTTTCACCTGTATGTGCTTCTTCCTCAAACAACTGTGGCAACTATGACATCCACCTAAAACCGTCTTCTTCCAGGTGTCTCCTCTCTGACGCTGATTCCGTCTTCAAATCCTCTGGCTGTCGGAGGAAATGTCACTCTCACCCTAAATCCTTACATGAACATCAGCGCCGGTGTTTGGTTGTTAGACGGGAACATCCTGGTGTTCTGGTACCCGGATATGTTTATGGTGACTGACAGTTACAAAGGGCGAGTTGATTTCGACAAGTCCACTTGTCAACTCTCTTTGTACTCGGTGCGAGTGACCGATTCCGGTCTCTATGCGCTGCAAAGCATGAGTCCACCTGCAAATGCAGAACTTCGACTGTCTGTTCAGGGTGAGTATGCAAGCACATGATGGAAATCTAAAGCTTACTGTAATTTATCCATGGTAAATTTCGATAGGAAAAAATGTGTTGCCTTAATTGTTGGTGTAAGAGATCAGATTTGTCTTGTTGAAGAATCATCCGCTTCCTTTGTATGTGAATTGAATGGAAAAACCATGTGGGAAGGTGTAGTTTAGTGTGGCTTAAGGACAGGTTTGGGCTAGTGCCCTGTTTTCATAGATATTTTTATAGGCTTATTTATAGGAAATCAAACATTTAGTGTAGACACTTCTTGTGTAACCTTAGTGAGCACTGTTTGCCAAATTCTTTATCACCAAGTAGCATATCAGAGGCCTAAACATGCGAATATATTCCAGGGAAAATACAAGACAAAGAAACAAATGTGACTGACAGTTACAGGGATTTTTTTAGAGGGAATATCCTAGCCATATTCAAATGTGCTCTCTTTGTATACTAGTCATCTTTTAATATGCAGTGTCAGCAATATTGTGGCGTAACGAGTTACATGTACATAATATAATTGCAAAATAAATGTAACAGTAATTTTTTACAGTTACGGAGAAAGAAATATGTAATTAAAGTTTAAGTTACTTATGGAAGTGTTAAAGATTACAAATAGGTAATTTTGTGTAAATTCTGTCGACGACGGCATGATTTTCAACTGAAACGTGATTTCGATTTGAATGATGACAATCTGCTGCTGTTTCATTTCGAAAAATAGAACCTGGGGGTTTTTGTTTCGAGGGGGTGAAACTCTTTTCTTAGAATGTTAACTTAAAGCGCCACCTAGTGGACGAATGAACGTAATCAAATGTAATCAGTTACTTTTATAAAGTAATTGAAATGTTACATATTACATTTTGAGTAGGGTCACTTGTCATCTGTAATCTATTACATTTCCAAAGTAACCTTCACCAACACTGAGAGTCAGTATCACTATTATCAGTGTTGGGGAGTAACTAGTTACATGTAACGGCGTTACATAATTTAATTACAAAATAAAAGTGACAGCAATTTGTAACCGTTAAAGAGAAAAAGTAGGTGTAATTAAATTACAGTTATTTTCGAAAATGATAAAGATTACAAATCCCTAAGATACCCGCCCAACATTTCCAAAGTAACCTTCCCAGCACTAACTATCAGTATATAAAGTGCCATTAGTGATGGCGCTTTAAAAACACTTTTGTAAGTGAATATGGACTTCAGCTATAAATTGAGGGGTGTTTTTGTTTTTGTTTGTCTTTCTTTCCTTTAGAGCCAATCACAAATGTCTCTCTGACAGTAAGCAAGACAAATCTGGTGGAGTTTAATGACAGTGTCACGTTCACCTGCACTGCCCGGGGCACACCATTAATGTTCTCTTGGTTTAATGGCAGCTCCGAGGTCACAGCAGCCAGTGTTCAGCTCATTAATAATGGAAGCGGTCTGGTTATTAGTAATGTAACGAGATATGACAGCGGTCCTTTCAGCTGCTCTGTGGTGAACGGAATCAGTAATGGAACGAGCAGGTCCCTTTCGCTTGATGTCAGCTGTGAGTATTGTGTAGCGTTGGCTTAAAATATGCAGCTGTAAAATGAACATAACTAATACTGTATTCCCTTTAGATGGCCCGAGCAACCTGACAATGACGCTTTATCCAAATCCAATGAAATACATATCGGGGTCAAACATCACATTGTCGTGTTCATGCGATTCCAAACCAGCAGCATTGTTCCAGTGGTCCTACAATGGCATTTCTCTCGATATAACCAGTCCAACCATGCAGCTTTCCAAAGCCACTCAGAACCAAACAGGAGCTTATGCCTGTAGCGCTCAAAACACAGTGACTTTACGATATGCGGTAGTCACCCAAACCGTCAACATCATCGGTGAGACATTTTTTTTTATTTAATAATTACTTATTTTATTTAATATTAATCATTTATTTAATAAACACAAGTCGTGACTAAGAGTACCGTTAGCCTTGGAAGCAGGATATGACTTTTATATTACCATTTTCCTTATGTCCTTATTTAGACCCAATATCTGCTGCTTCAGTGCTACCTGTTGGTGAGCCACCGATATTTAACAGTTCGTTCGCCTTGACCTGTGACATCAAGGGGCCTGTGGATTCTGTTTACTGGATAAGGGATGGCATCCAGCTGTCTCCTGACGGCACTCATTCCCTCTCCAACCAAAACAGCACACTGACGTTCAATCAGCTCTCCCTGTCCGATAATGGGAAATACCAGTGTTTAGCAAGCAACGCTGTGAGCAACATGTCCAGCTTGGCCTACTCTCTACTAGTTAATTGTAAGTAGCATATTTCATCATCACAAGTGGAAAAACACACTCTGAATTCTAGCACAGAGTACTTCACATAATAGCAGGTAGCGACTTGAAACATACTCACTTGTCACTTTATGCACAGTACATATGTTCCTGACAGCTCTCTTTGTCCACTCTTTGCTCCCTATTGCTTATACACCACATCTACCACATCTTTTCCTTCCCGGTCGCTTCTCTATTAATGTACTATTAAAGCATCCGGAATCTGTTGTAATTGTGTCTTGCCCTCCTTGTGCAAGGTGTCAATTATTGTCTTTTGGACAACTATCAAGTCAGCAGTCTTCGCCATGGTAGTGTAGCTTACAGAACTAGACTGAGAGACCATTTAAAGGCAGGTGTTTTGAGTTAATTAGATGATTAGATGATTAGAGTGTGGCACCAGGTGTCTTCGATACTGATATATACTATATATATATATATATATATATATATATATATATATATATATAATATATGAACAGCATCTGTACATACTGTACTATATATATATATATATATATATATATATATATATATATATATATATATATACAGTATGTACAGATGCATATATTGCATATATATTGCATATATATATATATATATATATATATATATATATATATATATATATATATATATATATATATATATATATATATATATATATATATATATGCAGTAGTATTGGGGAGTAACTAGTTACATGTACAGGCGTTATGTCATTTAATTACAAAATAAAAGAAAAGTAACCTTAATGCCCATAGACTCCTGAGACAGGTACAGGCTCCCTGCGACCCGAGGGATAAAGCGGTAGAAGATGAATGAATGAATGAATGAATGAATATAATGTTCTTAATGTAACTCTTTTTATTATTATTATTATTATTATCTAGATGGTCCATGGTCCACTAGGATTTCTGGCCCAATCATAGCTGAAGTAGGTTCTAATGTGACGTTGAATTGCTCGGCTTCCTCTCAACCTGCTAGTCGATACAGCTGGTTCTTCCGAGGTTCTAATGTGGGGCAGGGTTCTGAGTATCAAGCCGACCTTCTTTCACTAAACAACAGCGGAGAATACACATGCCTAGCCTACAATAACATCACAAGAAGAAACAACAGTGCTGCATGGAACTTGACTGTCATTGGTAGGTCCTGAAACATGACATTTCTTTTATTCATACTCTACAAGATATTTGCTTCTTTCTATGGACATTTTTAATAGAAGAACTGCAATTGTTTTCAGTGGGCATTTCCTCAGTGGTGGTGACTCCCAGTACCCTCATCCCACTGGCCTCCAGGAACATGCAACTCTTCTGTAATGTGACTGGCTTTTTTACAAGCGTCCAGTGGCTAAAAGACAACCAGCCATTAAATACAACAGCGACAAGGTCGATTTCGATGAACAACACTGCTGTAGATTTCTACCCTCTGCAGACTGCTGACGATGGATTCTATCAGTGCGTCGCCACAAACGCTTTTCGGGCTCATGCGAGCCAACCGTATCATTTAGTCGTGAATTGTAAGTGATTTTTCATCGTCGTCGTCAAATTGTATTATGCCGAACGTCAGTCCAAGACATTTCCAAGCAGTTTAGTATTCCAGTAATCTTCCATTCTATAGTATTCCATTTCAGTAAACATACAGTTGTGCTTTATTGACATGACTATGAGGAATATTACTTTATAAGTCTCACAAACAGAATATCAAATGCAGATGGATTGCATAAACATATGAAGATCCTCCTGGCTGAGTCTTATTTTCCTTAGGATTTCCTTTTGATAATTATGTCAATGTAAAAAGGGATGTAATCTGATTGAATTGGATTTTAAGCAGATCCAGAAGACTCTAGTTTAAATGCTGCAATGGACTTTAATTTCATTGTGGATATATATATATCTATATATATATATATATATATATATATATATATATATATATATATATATATATATATATATATATATATATATATATATATATATATATATATATATATATATATATATATATATACATAGTTCTATAACTAATTATATATAACACCATTAAGTAATTTAATTGCAAAATAAAAGTAATTCAATTACATTTACTTTTGAAATTGTTCAAGATTACAAAACCACCGCACAATACAATACCCTTGCTTTATGTGGAGGGGGGGGTAGCTCAGTGGTCTAAGGCGCTGGGCTGCTGATCGGAAGATCCGGGTTCGAGCCCCGGTATGGCCAAGCTGCCGCCCTTGGGTCCTTGAGCAAGACCCTTAACCCTCTGTGCTCCAGGGGGCGCCGTATCATGGCCTGACCCTGCGCTCTGACCCCAACTACCAACATCAAGCTGGGATATGCGAAGAAAAGAATTTCACTGTGCTGTAATGTATATGTGACAAATAAAGGATATTATTATTATATATACAAAGGGTAGTCAAAAAGTTCTCAGACAAATGCCATAATTTCTTTATTTAACAACTCATTACTTTTATTTTTCTACATAAGCTCCATTGTTGTCTATACACTTTTGTAATCTATGTTTCCACCTGGAAATGCCTTCCTGATAGAATTGTGGGGGCTGCCTCTGGCACCATGAAATCACTTGCTTTTTGTCTGCGAACTTTTTGACTAAACCTCGTATTGCAACCTTGCTTTATATATATATATATATATATATATATATATATATATATATAATATATATATATATATATATATATATATATATATATATATATATGTAAAATATAAAGCAAGGTTGTTCCGCGTGAAGTTATAGCACACTGTTTACATCGATTTTGCCTGACCGTGTGGCTTTTTGTTTGTTTATTTGTTTGTAAAACAGATGGCCCAATGGATCCGACTATAACAGTCGACGTCAAGGCCTTCATTGTCTTAATGTGCAACGCAAAGTCGCAGCCACCGAGTGTCTACCGCTGGCTCTTTAACAACACTGTGATAAAAGAGGACGCTATGTTAGTTTTAAATCTGATGTCTCCTTTGGGTAGCAACTACACCTGTGTGGCCAGAAATCCTCTGACCAATGACACATCCTTCACTTCATACGTTATTTCGGGTGAGCACGGCGTTTACACAAATCATATCCTGGAGTTTAAATGAGGGAGAATGTCAAAATTAATTTTGGATTTAAAATTCGCTCAGTGATCTTGTTATGTTGTTCCTTCCACAGATCGTGCCGCGGCGGCCTCGGTTCAGATGAGCATGTTGCTGAGTGTCATGTGTGCTCTTGTTCATCTTGTATTAATGCCCATGAAGCCCTTCTGAGCTGCTTATTAAGGCCTGTGAACGGACTTGCATCAACATTACCGATTCCATGCACCCTTTTAAAAAAAAAACCAAACAAACAGATATTTGAATCGATTCTGAAGCTTTGATATCTATAAGAGTGACAACTGGGGTGGGAGGATTGTTTAGTAGGAAGCATAAACGTTTTTTCCCAAGAATTTCATCAGCGCCACATATAAAATATGGCACGCAGAAATGTGGGTGACAGCACGACAAGTCTCGGCACACCCCTGTGTCTGTTTCCTAAAAACCCATCCAACCATCAAAATTTCCTGCTCCATCTATTACCTTCATTTTTCTCAGGATAGGGAATGGGGGCGGGGCATTTGCTAGAATGATCGATGCTTACACACATTCTCATGCTGCTTTTATTGTAATCCTGTCCTTGCGCAAAATACACTAGCTATTCTTAATAATTGTGATCATTCTTTTATTTATTGCTACTCTTTTGTAAATCAGGCACACTTTTAGGACTTTTGTATTTTTGTAATTGAGTGTATAACAGACAATACACAGAATGATACTGATTTATGTTTTTTTTTTAAAGAGATTACATTGTGATAAAAGTACAGTTCATGTATAGCTTTCTATCAAATATATCATCGAAGGCACTTAATGAAAAGTGTTTGTACATGCAATTGGTTTACTTCTGTAATGAAATAGTACATGCATGAAATAAATGATATATATATATATATATTTAATATTGTTAATATTAATATTGTTATTACAAGGAAGCTACAAGATCTTTAAAAAAAGACTAAAATGGGGTAATAATGACCTTCTTCTTCCCTTTCATATTCATGAGGTGGTGAACAACAGCCTTGCATTTTTTGTATTTCAAGATGCCGTTCGTTACGCAGAGGGTCTTCTCCTCCTGAGTGAGTGCATCTAATAACGGACAAAATAGAAGGATATGAACCACAAGTTTGAGAGATTAAAAGATGGAAGTTCAGAATTATAGATACAAAGTGACCCATTTTACTTTGCATTTTGCATTGGCATCCTTTCACTGCTCTGTTTTTTCCTAAAGACACAAGTGAATCGTGAGTTCAGTATGTGTGTCAAATAACTACAAAAAATTTACTATATATTCAAACCACACAAAAAAGGCAGGGGTCCAATTAAATTAAAATAGATAAAAGCTAAAACCATTTATCGCAATTCCTTCCTAATATATATGGAAAGTAATGGCTTTGAAATAACACATGCTCACCTGGGCAAAGACAGTTTGCACCGCGCTGCTTGGTGGATTTGATATTGCGAGCAGCTTTCGATGCCTCCACTCCTGACTTGACTGCCACTGCATTATGTGGAGGAATAAAAGAGTAAATACTCCACAAACTCTCAAATATTTAAGATGATAATTGTAATATATATATATATATATATATATATATATATATATATATATATATATATATATATATATACATACAGGGGGGGGTGTTACGGGGTGGTCTTTGGGATTTGTAATCATGACCATTTTCAGAAATAACTGTAATTTAATTACATGTTTTTTTTTGCAGTAAACTGTAACGGGATTACTGTTACTTTTATTTTGTAATTAAATTACAAAAAAAAGTACATAACGCCATTACATGTAACTAGTTACTCCTCAACACTGTGTATAACACATATTTACATATAACATATTATATTGTAAATATTTCCGTATGTAACCCAAAACCAGTTTATATGGAAAGCAACCAAAACCGGAACATAATTCTTAAAGGAGCCACGTACCATATTTAACAAATTAAAAAAAAAAAAAAAAAAAAAACACCAAAAAAATATGAACATTCAAATGAACATGAAATGAATTGTGAAGGTTTGAAATAAATATTAAATAATTAATATGTGTATTAAAGGGACATTTTGACATTTTGAGGGAAATTTGAGGGAAAAAACATCTGCATTAGAAATATGAAAAGTATATTTATGGCATAGAGAACAGAACAAAAATGTGCAATATAGTGTATGCATGTGTTATATATATATATATATATATATATATATATATATATATATATATATATATATATATATACTATATATAGATATCGATTAGAAGAGAGATAGATAGATAGATAGATAGATAGATAGATAGATAGATAGATAGATAACTCCAAGTAAAAGTAAAAGACATATATAAGACATTTTTTTAAAAAGACCACTGATGATATGATGAAATAAAACTTACATTTTTTGTCTGATTCTTGAGAACTTTTGACTTCTGCGAGGACAAAAGCAAACAAATATGAGCAGATGAGCAATACACGCACATCACACACAGTTTCGCTGTGAATTCAAAATGTATATTAATTTGTTATCCCAGCAACCTCGATAAAATTGTAAAAGAAATAGTTTCCTACCTTGGCAAAAAGCACTGACGCCCACCAGGGCGATGAAGACCGACAGGCAAATCACAAATTTCATCTTCTCGAAATAGCTCACGTTCTACTTTGGACGTGACGTGCACCTTTGGCTAAAGACTGCAAAGTGTGTGTTTGGAGTGGAACAGTTCAGCATTTATAAGCAGAAGCTTTTGGTGTCTGCTTTCATAAGCCATGCCTGAGCATGCTGTAAGGAAAGTCGAATCAAAGCTGACATGTGTACAATAGGTCCATATTAAATTTGCACGAAAATGCCAAGTAATTTTTCGCTTCTACTGTTTTATTGTTTTTTTTCCCCTCCCCTTTAATTTTTATGCTGGCTAGACATAAAAGTCTCCGTGTTTGTGTCTCAGTCCTTTATTATTCCAAAACACATCAATCATGCCAAGGATGGGAAACGCAACACCGTTCCACATGGAATTCACTCTCCTATTCTCGGGAAAGGGCTTCCCTTTGTGTCTTTTTATTTTCTTTGCTCAGTGGTTCAGTAAACAGAACCTGGTATCTCTGGACTAGCACCTTCATTCACCTCACCAAAAAAAACTAAACAAAAATTGTGAACATCACTGCCCGTGAACCTTCATTAATAGTTCAGTGATGTACAATAAGACCACCCCTGCGCACGATCCACATGCCTGGCCTTTATTTTCCTTTATTTGTAAGTTGAAACTACCGAGAACTGAGTAACTGATTACACATTCAATTCATATCCCGGTTGTTTTGACATATTGAGATGTACAAGTATTCTAGAATTTAAAGCTGTTCAGGCACATCAGTCTTCGACTCCATTTGCCAAATATACTGTTACAATAAAGAACGCTTGTCCTCGCATGCCTTTGGCTTCAGGAATGAGATAAACTGTGTAGGATTGAGCAAAGTTTTAGCTTTCCTGAAATTTTCATCCTAATGTTCCATTTACTCAAAGGTTTTCGTAAATCACCTGTATAAAATGTAAATTAGGCTTTGATTTCAGTCTCCGCTTTTTCCTTCCACATTTCCTTCCTGGCTCACCGAAGTGGCCATGGTCTTCCGCTCTTTAATCCCGTCTTCTTCAACGTTCCACAGCCACCGTTTTACCGAGTGATTATCTATTGCCTATACTTGCGTGACTTAATGCACTGTCAATACACGCAGTGTTTGGGGAGTAACTTGTTATATGTAACGGCGTTATCTAACTTAATTACAAAATAAATGTAACCCTAATTCGTTACAGTTAATGAAAAAATGTGTATTTAAATTACCGTTACTTATGAAAATGTTAACGATTACAAATAGGGTTACATCTGAACACATATTTTTCTATTTCCTTTTTTTATGGATTTGACCATAATAATAATAACTTTTTTGCTTAGAATGTTAACTTCAAAGGGCACGGTGGCTTAGTGGTTGGCACGTTCGCCTCACATCTCCAGGGTCCGGGTTTGATACCCATCTCGGGCATGTGTGTGTGAGTTTGCATGTTCTCCCCGTGCCTCAGGGGGTTTATCTCCGGGTTCTCCGGTTTCCCCCGGTCCAAAAACATGCATGATAGGTTGATTGGCACCTTGGAAAATTGTTCCTATTGTATGAATGTGTGTGTGATTGTGAGTGTGTGTCCTGCGATGGGTTGGCATTCCATCCAGGGTGTATCCTGCATTAATGCCCATAGACGCCTGAGATAGGCACAGGCTCCACATGACCCAAGAGAAGATCAGATAAAGCAGTAGAACAGGGGTCACCAACGTGGTGCCCGTGGGCACCAGGTAGCCCCCAAGGAGCACATGAGTAGCTCTCAGGCTTGCTATAAAAAGTGCACAACTCATCAGTGAGATGCGTCTATAATGTAAAATGTAGTTAATTCGTTGTTGATAGTCACTGTCAAGTGTATTTACATAGATAAATGAGTATCATTAATAATAATAATAATAATAATAATATATAACTAAAGGTAAATTTGTTATTTCAGAGGAGTATTTCAAACTGGTAGCCCTTTATATGACTCGGTGTCCATGTAGTAGCTCTCAGTTACAAAAAGGTTGGTGATCCCTGCAGTAGAAGATAAATGAATGAATGTTAACTTCATGTGCCACCTAGTGGACAAATGAAAGTAATCCAAAAGTACTATTACATTTCCAAAGTAATCTTCCCAACACTGGCAACAATTAATTAGATAATTGCACGATTCCAGGTATTTCACGCATAAAACTATTGTGTTAAGTATATAAGTATATATATATTTCCATTTCACACATGGACTAAAATGTCCATGTATTATAATGTATTATTCATTCCTTCATTCATCTTCTACCGCTTTATCCGATCTTCCCTCGGGTCATGTGGAGCCTGTGCGTATCTCAGGCGTCTATGGGCATTAAGGCAGGATACACCCTGGATGGAATGCCAACCCATCGCAGGGCACACTCACACACATTCACACACATATTCACACACTAGGGACAATTTTCCAAGGTGCCAATCAACCTATCATGCATGTTTTTGGACCGGGGGAAACCGGAGAACCCGGAGAAAAACCCCCTGAGGCACGGGGAGAACATGCAAACTCCACACACACATGGCCAAGACGGGAATCGAACCCTGATCCTGGTGGTGTGAGGCAAACGTACTAACCACTAAGTGCCCCTTGTCTCTGAGATATGGAATTCAATTTTTTAGATTATATATACTGATATTTCATCTTGAAAAGCAGAAAGCAGCCCTTACTCAGTACAGCCACACGCCATATTTAACAATTACTATTGAAATGAACAAGGAATGAATATTAAATAATTAACATTAAAAGAATAAATTCTAATTTATTTTCGCCGGAAAAGGACAATGCAGCTCATACAATACTGCATATAGCAATTAAATTAAGACACAGTACGTTGAATCCATGGTTTTAATCCAGCATTTTAAAAGAGAAGATATATTGCAATGTTAAGTCACAGATTTGGCCCTCAGTATTGATGGAAGCGCTTGAGAACTTTTTTTTTTTTTCTTCACCAGCCAACAGGCTTATAAAGCGAGCAAAAGGCCTCTGTTTTAACCACACAAGACATGATGAAGCAATAAAGCAAAATCACACTACATTCTCATCAAGTGGAATCACTCATGAACAAGTTATTTACAGGTCACAGCATAGTGTTTAACATCTCCACTGCTTATGATGGACATTTGATCCATTGTTCTCAGCTGAAATGTCGCGTTGCTTTAGTCGTAACAGAAAACACAAGAGAAACGGAAAACAAGGGCGGCTATTCTCATTGACAAGTTGAAGAAATGTACTTTTTCGGTGGTGAGTGCGCAAGTACGCATGCCGATTTTATGCTTTACTATGGTGTTGTATACTTATGTTACAGGTTCCAATTTAGACATACAGCCTGATACGAAGACAGAGATTATGACTAGGTATTAAAGATATAGCAACATAAACATTGTACAAAAAAAAAACAAAAAACAAAACATAAGTGCCTTAATGGAAAAAGGGAAAAAAATTGACGACTAATTAAAACCGCATTGCCGACTCATTACCTTGGTCGTATTATCCAACTGTCGTGTCATTCGGGGCTCCTACACCGAAGGGTTTTGTTCGCTCGATGAGCTTTGACTGACTTAAGTCATTTGCTTGTTCACTGTGCAGTCTCTAAGAACTTTGCATATACTTAAGCTAATATTTGTTTCCTGAATTTTGCTCCAGGTCAACAAAAGCAAAGTGGCAGTTTTTTTTTTTTTTTGTCATGATAGTTTAAGCATAACTCTAGTGAATACAATGCTCAGATTAGGTCAGTATGTTACATATTAAATGACAATAAATGAAATGTCATTGATTATTTTCTTAACAACAGCATAGGAGTTAATAATGTACTATATCTAGTGTAAATTGTGACAATTGGTCCGTAACAGTAGTAACGTAATTTTTTTCCTTCTTTTCTTTTTTTTTTCTTTAATTGTAGCTGTTGATCATTTCTGCATGTACGATACATGTTTACAATAGTGTATGAAGACTTCTTTGCGTTCCTGCACTCAGGGAGCATGCATTTCTAGCAGAGATTTTATTTGTGTGTATATCGGCTGGCACACTTTCTGATAGGCCTGTGCTGTGAGGTGGAGATAGTCGTATAGGTCTTGGTGGGAAATGGAGCCGTCCGATTGGACAAACCCAGGATCTACATCCAGGAACGAGGCATAGGAGAGAGATGCCAACTCCGCCTGCACCAGGTTGTTGACTTGTCCGTTACGCTCCCGCAGTGGGTTCGGACTCTTCCCTCTCGGCAAAATGCCCTGATGGAAAGAAAAATATATGCGTCAAGGTATAAAATGACAAAATGCCAACTTGGTAATGACCTTTGTACCACATTAACAACAATAATTTCTTGTCCTGAAGGGTGCCATTGTTGCAGTGGTTATTATTGGCAAAAGTTGCCAGTTTTATCCTGAGCTCGGGTTACAATGAGTGTGTTTCATTCCACGTCTCAAAAACAGGGAGATTAGATTGCCCCAGGTGTGAATATAACTGCATTGGTGTGTAATATGAAGA
>JACRUU010000002.1:14361738-14426738 GCA_030449085.1 Kryptopterus vitreolus | reverse complement strand
TAGGGACAATTTTCCAAGGTGCCAATCAACCTACCGTGCATGTTTTTGGACCTGGGGAAACCGGAGAACCCGGAGAAAAACCCCCTGTGGCACGGGGAGAACATGTAAACTCCACACACACACACACACACACACACACACACACACACACACACACACACACACACACACACACACACACACACACAATGGCCGAGACGGGAATCGAACCCGGACCCTGGTGGTGTGAGGCGAACGTGCTACCCATTAAGCCACCGCAATGTGCACACTATATAAGAAAAATTATTTTATTTAATAAGGGATTAACATCTGAATATTATAGCATGACACATTTACGTACAAACCTAGATGAATGAGCAAGCGTGCATGGATGAATTGAAAGGATGAATCATACCTCAAATTCATGCATTAGTTGGATAAGAGAGTCTCCAACAAAGAGCACATCCGGTTCCTTCCCTTTACTGTCCGACACGAAACGATTGTGCTGCACAGACAAAAAAAAAATCAACACCACCACTACCACATATAAGCTCAATCAATAACACAAATAGTTTTATAAAAATGTCTCCTTCTCGCTGAATGCTTCTTTTTTTACCATTTTCATTGTCTAGGAGTTTTATTCTTATTCCTTAAATGTATTTTAAGCAAACTCACCAGCGATATCCATCGTTTATCACCATGTATGTCATCACAGGGGGTGGGGGTGGCTGCAGGGTTGCTATCCGTGCTGCTCATTACTGTTTGTCTAAATGCCACATATACAGTAATACAAAATATTGAAGGGATGCACTTGCTGAGTAAAAATGCTCATGTATGTAGCTGCACAATGACTGAACCTTTGTCCAGATATTGTCATGGACAATCGGACAATTCAAAATCTATTCCTAAAGAAATCACCATAAAACAAAACGCAGGCAAGATAAAACAATCTATACAGACACGGAATAACTTTGAAACACTTAAATGTTTTGCAAAAACGCTTATAGCCTTGTCAGGAGCAACTTATAAAGCATGCTGACGTCTCTATTAACAAATGGTCCTTAAGACCCAGACTAAAACCTTGTTATGGGGAAATAGTAAGAAAGCTAAGCTAAGGATCTGACTGTTGTGGTGTTGTTTATTATCTCTTCCAGACCTGTACACATCCACGGTGTGTAAAAAGGCTGGGAAAATTACTCTGGACCCCTCACATCCAAGCCACATGCTCTTTGAACGCTTGCCGTCTGGGAGACGCTACAGAACACCAAACACCAAGAAAACACACAGGAAAAGTTTCTTCCCACAGGCCATCCACCTCATGAACACTTAAACGCCATTTCTCAACAAAACAGATACAGAAAATAGAAATATGTGCAATAACAAAGTTACTTCAATTTTGTACTTCTCTGTACAATAAATTACCATTGTTTATTTGACTTATAAAAATGTGCAATATCCTTTCATTACATCATTTTTTCCCCATCTTATATTAAAACATGTGCAATTGGAAGCTTTAGTCACCAAAACAAATTCCTTGTAAGTGCAAAAACCTACTTGGCAATAAAGCTCTGATTCTGATTGAGGCCTGCTAGAGAGATTAATATTTCATATTTTCTGGATGTTATAAAAGGCTGTCCTGTTTGAAGCACAAATCTGATACGTTATTGCCTTTTACAGCATATTTACCATACACAACTTTTGATTATATGTGTATTTGACTATATCCAAATGCTAACATATTCATTATTGAGTAACGATGTAAATATTATGGTAATATCAATAGCTCCTCGTCTGTACCATGCTGGGCGTGTGGCTAAACGTGTTATGCCTTTTTTTTATTTGCAGGGACATGATGTCAGTCACGCAGCCTGCAAGTAATCACATGCCAATGATATGTAAAAAATAAATAAATAAACAAACAAATAAATAAATAAACCGCCTGCAATGTGGGCGTTAATGCAAGTAGGGAAGAGATTTCCAGATGTTTGCGGACAGATGCAGGCCTTTTATTCACGAACTGCTACCCCGCTCCGTGCACACATTTCCTCCTGCACGTGTGTTTTGAGCAACGCTACGACCGTAAACACGTTTAGTCCGTAATTCGCGCAGGGGAATGCCGCAAGTAAACAAATAAACTAACAAACGATTGTCCTTACCTACCTCCGGCTTCCGCAAACTCGCGACGCGCCAAATGCAGGAAATGACGTAGGCACCAAGTTTTATCAAGGCACAGGCAGCAGAGCCCTGCGAGCGTGTCGGCTCAGCCAGACAATAGGATCCTGTTACTGTGTAAATTAGACAAGAAATTAAATATGGATTTTAATGATAATATTAGCAAAGTACAACAATCTTCATGCACGGTCCATATCTGCGCTTGTTCTTTGGTCTGTGGAAATCGCCCCCATAAGCGCTTTCACCTTATAATACAACTTTGGGTTTACACTTCATGGTACAGTAGACCTTTGTCACAGATCACACACATGGGGAGAACACAAAGGAAACTGCAATAAGCGTTGCAATGATTATTAAGGAGCGTAGGGAAACAAAGCTCTGTTGTTTGACATATTATTATGATCAGTGAGCGGCGGTGGTGGTTGATATCTAGGCAATAATGATACTTGCATTAATGATTATTGAAAATAAATACAAGTTTATATATATATATATATAGATTATATATATATATATATATATATATATAACTATATATATATATATATATATATAGTATATATATATATATATATATATACACACACATTTGGATGGATCGGGAAGGTATTGTATTGATAATGGCTAATGATTGGATATCGCTGGAAAACAAATACAAAGTATATCAACATTGTTAATTTTTTTCAATACACGTAACATCGATACACCTCGCTTTCTCAGTGTTTCTTCTTAATTTTTGATTAGTTTCTAAATTAAACATTAAAACTAAAGACTTGGGAAAGAACGCAACTTGGGAAAGAACGCATACAATTACTCCTAAGTGTTGAACAACATAGAACATGTTTTATATTTTAGAATAAATGAAGACATACTGTAGACTAGACTCTATCTCAACATGAAGTCTACAAAACCCCTATGTGGTTTGTTTGTTTATTGATGTGTTTGTTTGTTTGTTTGTTTATTTTAAATAAAGCGTCAACATTTCCACTTGGGAACAGTATCATAATGTGCATGCTGTGGCAACATGCAGCCAATAGATGGCGGTGTGTGCTAATTGATACATGCTCAATTCCTGTAAAGGTTACAACAACAAAACGGAAATATATTTCAAAGCGTTTTTTTAAAAATTAATAATATTATTATTCATTTCTTTGACACCACGGGCCCTCGGATAATCCACAGAACATCTCAGGGCTGTTTATTACATGTTAACTTTATCCAGTGGTATATGAATTCTCAGGACGGGGTTTTCCTTTTGGTGTAAATTACGTTTTTTGTTGAAAAAAAAATACATAGTAAACATAATAACATATTATTTGTTTATTATTTGAGAGTGACCTACACCGTACGAAGGTAGAGTTGTGAGCTGTTTATGTTAATGGGACGAGAACGCTGCGTCCGCCATTTTGAATTGTGAGTTGCTAGGCAATGGAACGTTGATAACGGCGTGTACACGTAAATCTCGAGAAAGAGACCGCACTCTTATTGAAAGTGATAGTAATTGAGTTGTATTAAGACTGGTTAAAGAAAACACGTTAGCAGAGGTAAGACCAGACGTACTGACGATGAACTTAATTCTAATAAATATATTACTAACGGTGTAACGGATGTGTTTGAACTATATCGTTACCCAGATAACAAGATGGCCTAGCTTCATGGAAGATCATCGACCGAACTATCGACCGTTTTTCCCCCACAATCCAGAGATTGTCCACGTAAAAATTGGACTGATTGTCTATAAAAGTAAGTAGGAAAAAAAGGGGTTTGAGAAAAGAATATTATGAAACACCTGGCAGACATTTAGCTAGGGCCTAGATTGGGGACGAAAAGTGTTTTTTCCTTGTTATTTAATGAACACACACACACACACACACACACACATATACATATATAGTTATGATATATATATATATATATATATATATATATATATATATATATATATATATATATATATATATATATATATATATATATAATATATATAGAGATCTAGAGAGAGATATGAGAGAGAGAGGTTTACACATTAAGATTGAAATACATAAGAATTTGAATGAAAAAATACAAGGAGTTAATATATATATATATATATATATATATATATATATATATATATATATATATATATATATATATATATACACACACACACAAGTAATGCATACATATGGGATGCGTTAACATTCTACTATGTCAGGCCTCTTGGACTTGACCTTTTGGTGTAATATCCTGTAGTCAGGCTAATTTCCTTTCATTTCTGTTGGTTTGACCAGCACATTCACTATGAGGCATCACCACAGAAGAGCACTGCCTGACAAACAAAATGCCCTCAACAAGTTCAACAGCCGCGTGAAGGCCAGGAGTCTTTCTGCTCCTGGACACACTTTGGTGTTCAGTAACGGTAAAGCAGACGCGCATTTCGATGTGCCTCAAAAGACGAAACGCCTCAAAACCGTGAAACAAAGAAATCAGCTTCGGGAGCAGGGCATCACCAGGTATAACCAATATAAAAGAGGAAGTATAGACAAACAACAGGGTAGTGAGGATCAGGATTCCCAATGCGGTCGCTTATTGACCTTTTCCAGGAAAGTGAAGCCGGGGGCTAAGCTTTGTCCCTCACAAAAGCCAAGCATTATCACTGAAGGCCGTCTGACGTCTATTCGAGGCCTCTTCAGCCATGAAGTGAGGTCCGTGGACATTGAAAGACTGGTGGAGCGGACGAAGCATAAAAAGCACACAGAAAAAGAGGAAGGACGTGCCACTGGTAATTCCTCTTCCCCTTCTGGTGTAATTCCCCATTCAACACCTCCTGTTGTGATTTCTGAAACAAGTGAGGAAGGCATTTCTGCACATTCAAATATAATCCAGCAGCCAAAGACCTTCAAGAAAGCTGAAGAGGTATCGATGAATTTAGAAGACATAGTCCCTGTGGATGGAAAGCACAGTTCTAGACAGAAGGCTACAAATAATACTGACCAATCTGAAAGCCCAACAGATCAGACGGGGATACAAGAAGCTGTCATATTTTCTTCGTCAGAAAGTGTTCATAAATCCTTTCCAAAATCTGTCGAAGACATTTGCCAGATTGACCATTACATCAGTCCAAACACAAACGACACACATGACCCAACTAATAAAGCACCTGCTAAAGTGCTGAACAGTGCTGAACACCTTGACACCCCTGTAGGGTCACATTCGAATGCGCAACTATTTGAACCAAGTCCTGAAACATTCAAGTTTGTATCACCCACCCTGGACAGAGAACGATGTTCACTTGGAAATGAGACGCCACGGGTGTTTTCGCCCAAAAAGGAAGCGGTGAGTCGGCTGGCAGCGCGCTTGTGTCGCAACCTAGTTTCATTTCCACCACAACCGTGCTGCCATCTGCTGTCAGAGTGCCAACAAGTTCTCAAGCATCAGCTGATAGAAAATCATGGCTCTCGGCTCCAACACAACCTGCGCAGGCTACGCTCGTACCTCAGTACAGAGACGCCTCATTCCCCACATCCTTGGCCCAGCTCAGTGCAACCCTATTTAGATATTAGCCCACAAATATATTTCGATTGTACAGGGAAATATGAAGACAATGAGCCCAGAGAGACCATGAATTTCCTACAAGGTATGTCACCATGGATCGTATTATTTTAACTGCATAATGATTTGCAATCTTGAAGTCTTATCAGAAAGTTGCATGATGTTATTTAGAGGTACACCTATTAGATTTTGACCTCTTTCCTAAATTTGTTGGTCCCCCTTTTTCTGCCAACAACAGTCCTGACATGTCAAGCATTAACAGCATGTACATTTTGTCCTACACTTCTGATAGATACAGACCTGAGCTCTGTGATGAGTCATGAATAGTTTTTCAGATTTTTTTAGGCAAAATTCTATGTTTGATACAGTGGGGAAATGTGTCCGCTGCTTTTAGGTGTTTTTGTGACTCTCGCTGTCGCGTTTACCTCAGAGCGCCACACACACACCTCCACATTCAACGGCTTGTTGAACGTTTGACGTTGCAAACCCGAGCATTTCCATACGACTGATGAAACCGCGCCCCGTCAGGCTGCCCTGCCATGTTGTATTCCTCAAGTGTAATGCAGGGCGGGAGGTGGAGAAGTACAGAAGCTCAATGTGGCAAACTGAAGTGAAATCGATTTTCACATTTCACATGGTATAAACTCGAATGAATTAATAATAACGATTAATCTCCCAGCTTTAATACGGACCACTGCAGACCAGTTTTGGACTTGCTCTGGCCCAGCCGTCTAGACATCGAAATTTGGCACTTGTCATATATCATATATCCCACCCACTAACACTACTGCCCGCGGGCCACATCCGGGCCCTTGGTGCTTTTGATCCGGCCTGCTGAAGATTGATACAGAATTGTCAGAATCAATTCACACCCAAACCTCCCAACACCATAGCCCCCCTATATGTTATCTCAGGTTTCTCATGTTTCCCATCTTTGGAAAATATAATTGTCCAGGTTCCATGATGAATCAGTGTTCACGCCAAAATGTTACGATGTCCTGTTACGCCTGGTCGGTGTATGTGGGGTTTCTGTTTATTGTTGTCCGATTCCAATTGTTGTATAATGAGCTATTTTTTTATTGTTTTTACTAGAAAATAGTTCACCAAAACAGTTTTGTAAGAATGTGGAACGAGGAGAAGACTTTAAGAGGCACGCTTGGGGAATGTACTCACCTGACGATTATGTCACAGATCTCCAACAACCAGGCCACGATACGGTATCCTCTTGACGTTACAAATCGGAAATGTGTTGTTTTACCACCAGAACACAGGAATGAAAGCAGTTACATGACACAGATTTTTAAATTTTGCGATAAATAGCCAAGTAATGTCTGGAAATTAGAAGCATTTTAAAAATCATTGTAATTTGATATTAATAATGATATTGAATTACCGTCTGTCACGAAGACCGACAATGAATCTTTTCATTTTGACATTGTTTATATATATATATATAATGTGTATCATGTACTTTCAGTGTCACTATTGTGTTTTCTTTTAAATCCAGACATACTGAACTGGAAACCTGTGGCTTTCAAATTCCACAACAATATACAGTTATAAAACGTACAGCTGTGTTTCGCTAATTTGTACTTTTGATCGGACAGTCTGTGCTTAAACCGAAGTTTATCTTCTATAAAAGCATAAGAAAATTGAACTAGATGTGCAATCTGTATCTACTTGTCTGTTCTGACCTTCCAAAACACATTAAAACCCAGAAGAAAATGCAGGAAAACATTTTCTTGTTTTCCTGCTGTATTTAGACATTTCATGCATAACAAGTGTCTAAACTAAAGTTAGTTTGAAAGATAAAGTTCTGCTTTGTATTCTGATTTGATTGTTATGGGAATGCGATGCTTCATTAGTTTTTGTTCCCTCTGTTTGTAGTTAAGCCAGTGGAGTAATCGAGCAGAGCACACCCCCAAATCCCACACCACGTTCTCCCCGCACCAGACCTTCGCTGGACCTCAGACGTCAACATCGTGGCCTGATAAAGGCACAGACCAGCTTTTGAACCCTTTTTTCCCGGAGCCACAGAAGCAAGTCAAATTACGTAGCAGTGACAGCAGGAGGAGACTCAACACAACACTGCCACTGCTAGAACAGTGGAGGAATGACCCAGATTTAAATTTTCTCTTCCAAGACGAGAATTCAAAGAGAAGCCATACATCAGTAGGTACACTGTCTGAAACGTGTCCTCCTCACCACTATATTCAGAGTGTTCATCGTGAGAGATCGCTGTTTAGTGCCGCTTCTGCCGTTTCCCCATTCTTTCCTCCCGAAGGGTTCTGTTATGAGCCTTACTATCGATTTCCACATCCGTCCAACTCCTTTTCCAGACCAGACAAAACTGGTGCGACTCTTTACACTGATGTTGACAAGAGTGCGTCCTTGTCCATCTTATTTTAGTTATTCATTAGTTGACTGTTAAAAAAATAGCTTCATGTGTGATCTATTGTGAAGCATAAATAAAATGTAATACTCTCACTGTAATATCAGCTTTGAACAAGACCAGAACATCCCATTCTTAAAAGTCACTTAATAGCAGACTGTGTAATATCGTTTTACATGTGTGTATTGAAAGTTTAATTTGCTTAGATGCACATCTGCATGACCCTCTTGGTAAGGACGAAAGTCATATCAAATAAATGTCACAATTATGTATTATTGTGAGTTAAACAGCATAATAGGATGGACGAACATGCCCCATTAACACTTGATGTAGAGGATGCTCTTTGGATTTTGATAGCTGAGCATGCATAGATAATATTATATATATATATATATATATATATATATATATATATAGATATATATATATATATATATATATATATATATATGATATATATATATACCTCATGTACATATTCCTATATACATTACATTTAAACAAGATTAAACAACATTAAACACATAATAACTGAATTTTCATCGTAATTTCTAAATCTTATATAACCCACTGTTTTCTCACGTTCATTGTTAATGTTCCTGCACAATTAAATCATCACGAAATGAAAATATAGTTAATAAAGCAATTACATCTATTTGCAGTTTTGTGTAAGCATGTCTTGATTCTCCAATAAGAAAGAAACTAGATATGAAATGTATTCCCTTGTTAGGGCAATAAGTAATATGGCTCCTCATCCATTTGGGTCTGTTTTAGCAAATGTTCTTTTTCCCCTGCGCCTGCATCATCGTTCTGCGGCCCGTCCAGAACCATCCCCTCCATATCTTCTTCATCTGGGCTTCTGCAGTTGCTGCTCCTTAAAGCTCTCTTAAGCTGTTTCCAGAACAGCTCCTGTGCCTTGGTGGGATCTGTGCAGTCCATTCCCGGCCACTGTAAATAGGTTTTCTTCAACATGACCTTTCTCATGCGGTGATAGGCAGAAAGCTGCCTCTCGCGGATGTACTCCAAAAAGACAAGCAAGAGCACGTCCTGCATCTCGTCGAAAAGGCGGTAGCTGGCCAATTGGATCTCTAGGGAACACCACTCACTGCGGAGGAAGCTTTGGCTGACGACACACACCGTCTTGCGGCTGCTGTAAACCGCCGCCACGATGTTGTCGACTATGTTGCGGCCCGGCTCGAAATCCCGGTGGTGGAGGCAAAGTCGGAAGCCACTCCCCTCGAGGTTCGGCAGCAGCTGCTCCATCACCCATTCCTCGTCCGCCGAGTTGTAGGAGATAAAAGCGTCGTACGTGCATGTTTCCTCCTCCTCCCGGAGACGCCGCCATCGCTCGCCAAACCAAGAGCGGAAGACGTAGTAGCCGTATTTAAACTTCCAGTAGAGCTTAACATAAAGCAGCGGGACCAGTATTAATATCAGCGTTGCAGCACAAGTGGAGGCGAAGCAGTACACGCCGTAGTCGGAGCATACGTTGGTGTCGAAGTTGTAAAAGTTTGACCCTTTGTCATCCGGACACGTCAGGTTGTACAGATATATAAGCTGTACCCTGTCGTTTTCCTTCGTCCAGTTCTTGAGCTCGCTGTTGGGACAGCTGCAACTGAGAGGCGTATTTCGAACATCCAGATACTCAAGCTTGGTCAGATTTTTCAGCAGCTCCACGTCCAAAGTCCGCAAAGCATTGTGGTTAAGGTGCAATACTTTGAGTCCTGTGAGATTCCCGAACACCTCTTTCGAAAATGCCTCGATGCCCATGTTTTCAACGGTTAATTTCTCCAGGTTTCGAAGGTTTTTAAAAATTCCCTGCTTGAGTTGGGTCACGCCGACGCACGAGTCGTCTAATGTTAAAAACTTGAGGCTTTTCAGGTCGTCAAATGTGTCCGAGTTGAAAGAATAGATGCGGTTGTTGCTTAGGTAAAGGCTTCTCAGGGAAGTGAGGCCACGAAAAAAGGCATGCGGCAGTAAATTGATGCCATACGGCATCTGCCCGTCTAACTTTAGATCGGTCAGCTTCGTTAGGGTTGCGAACGGTGAGTGTATCCGTTCGTCCGAGTAATGGATGAGGTTGCCATGTAAGTCTAGCACTTGCAGTGTCCGGTGCAGGCTCCCAATCAGATTGCTGTCGATTTTTGCTAGGCGATTGCGGTCTAGGTAAAGGTTATTCAAGCTGTCCAGCCCGTCGAACGCCAAGGGCATTAAATGGGAGATCTTGTTGCCACCTAAATCCAAAATGTTTAGCTTCCTGAGTGAGTGGAAGGTGTTGTTAAAGATGACCGCGATTTGGTTGTTGCGCAAGTTGAGCGTTCGAAGGCTTCGCAGGTCCGCGAAGCTCTCGTTGTAGACGTCGGTGAGAAGATTGTTGTCCAAGCGAAGAGTGACAAGGTCGTTGAGGCCAGTCAGCGCTTCGCGATCCAAGTAGGCAATTATGTTGATGTTGAGCTGAAGCGTCGTCAGATTCGGCGTGTGAGCAAAGGCGAACGCGTTGACGTCCAGAATACGGTTGTAGCGGTAGCTCAGGTCTTTCAAGTAGGAGAAACGTCTCTGGTTGTCACAACGAATTAGACTGGTGATGTGGTTGTGCTCCACTTGGAGCTTTACAATTTTTGGTTGGCCTTCCAGGAACTGAAAGCAGTTCATGCTTTTCAGCTGGTTGGACGAAAGGTCCAGCATTTTCGTGATCGGCGGGCAGTCCGATAATGTCTCGTTGTCCAGGTCTTTAAGGTCGTTGCTCTGAAGGATCATTTTCCCGGTGCGATTCCTTGAATGGTACGACAGTTGTTTACACAACGAAACCAGCCTTTGCTCGGTTAATCCCAGTCCCGAGAAATCCACATACCGAGGCTGCACGTTAGTTTGATTGAGCAGCGTCGCTATTGAAACGTTGGTGGAATGCAGACGCAGGCAAGTCAGACCGCGCAGGTTCAGACCAAAGAAAGCCGGGGCCGACAGTTGTTTATTGTAAGAGAGGTCTAGCACTTTGACGCTGCTAAGAAATTCGGCGCCGCATGCCAGCGTGCTCAGCGTGTTATAACCGACATACAGATTGGAAAGTGACTGGGGCAGGCTGTGGTGGTGTTGCAATGTGAGAAGCCTGTTGAATGAAACGTCCAGTTTCTTCAGCCGCCTCAGGTTTGCTACGGCGCGCACGACCGCCGAGAAGTCCGTCATCTGATTCCTACGTAGATCCAGAGACTCCAGCGTGGACAAATTCGAAAAGATATCCGGAGATAGATTTTGCAGTCGGTTGTCGGAGAGCATCAACGTGCTGAGCTGCCGCAGGTCGTGGAAAACGGACGAATTGAGATACTCTATCTGATTGGCGGACAAGTTGAGCGTTTGCAGGTATCTGAGATTGGCGAAGGCATCTTTATCGATGTACTTTATACCATCGTTGTTTAGTAGAAGAATGCTGAGCTTCGGCAGGTGGCGGAAGCTCAGAGGAGGAAGGCGTGCAAAGTCGCAGTTCGAGATCGAGACGTTTGTTGCCGAGGACGGCAAATCGCCCACGATGGCTTTAACCGCACGAGCTGGGCGTTTGATGCATTTGAAGTTTGTGTGGTTCGAGCCAGGACTCTCGATGCAATTCTTGAAACTGTAGCTCATGCCGAACTGAAACGCCCAAGCCATTATTATTGTCAGCGAGATCAGGGCTCGCTTCCTGTGCGATACCATATTTCCTAGAGCTTTTTTCCTTCTTACTAAATAACAAATCTTCAGGTCTTCATTTTAGTCCAAACCGTCGTCTATTTTTGTGTAGAAATAACAAAGAAGAAGATCTGGCCTTTTATGGTCAAATACAGGTGTCTGGGAAGAAAGTAGAAAAGAGCAATGTGTTAATCTTCACACATCATCTTCACTATATTTAATATACGTTATTCATTCATTCATTCATCTTCTACCGCTTAATCCGATCTTCCCTCGGGTGTCTCAGTCATCTAT
Source organism: Kryptopterus vitreolus (assembly GCA_030449085.1). Taxonomy (NCBI): domain Eukaryota; kingdom Metazoa; phylum Chordata; class Actinopteri; order Siluriformes; family Siluridae; genus Kryptopterus; species Kryptopterus vitreolus. Next base: position 14,414,707 of record JACRUU010000002.1, on the reverse strand, counting down.
GGGCATTAAGGCAGGATACACCCTGTATGGAATGCCAACCCATCGCAGGGCACACACACTCACATTTAAACACACATTCATACGCTAGGGACAATTTTCCAAGGTGCCAATCAACCTACCGTGCATGTTTTTGGACCTGGGGGGGGGGGACCTGAGAACCCGGAGTAAAACCCCGGGGAGAACATACAAACTCCACACACACACATGGCCGAGACGGGAATCGAACCCGGACCCTGGAGGTGTCAAGTCAAGTCAAGTCAAGTGAGCTTTATTGTCATTTTAACACATACAGCTGATGCAATATACATTAAAACGAAACAACGTTCCTCCAAGACTACGGTGCTACATAAAACAACATAAAGGCACGATAGACAAACAAGAGCTACATACACGGGACGACATAGAGCCACAAACAACAAGTGCGACAAGACAGACATTACATAGTCACGCCACAGGACAGGTACATAAACTAAAGCGCCGACAGTGCAGTTATATTGTGCAAAAATATGGATTGTGCAAGGTAGATAAAGTGGCAGTGCAGATTGTAAACATACTTAGTTATAAATACAGTAAATAAACATTCAAGTATTTAAGGCAGCAAAGTGACGTGTGCCAACCTTCAAAACTATAACCATGTTTTTAGCAGCAGAATAAATAATGTTGGACAGCAGTGGTGTGTAAAACCGGAGTGTGTGTGTGGCAGTGGTTCAGTCTCTAGTGTTAAGAAGCCTGGTGGCTTGCGGGTAGAAACTGTTTATCAGTCTGGTGGTGCGGGCCCGAATGCTTCGGTACCGTTTACCAGAAGGCAGGAGGGTGAAGAGTGTGTGTGAGGGGTGTGTGGGGTCAGCCACAATGCTGGTGGCTCTTCGTGTGCAACGTGTGGTGTAAATGTCCGTGAGAGGGGGTAAAGAGACACCGATGATCTTTTCAGCTGTCCTCACTATCCGCTGTAGGGTCTTGCGGTCCGCGACGGTGCAATTCCCAAACCAGACGGTGATGCAGCTGCTCAGGATGCTCTCAATAGTTCCTCTGTAGAACGTGGTGAGGATCGGGGGAGGAAGATGAGGTGTGAGGCGAACGTGATAACCACTAAGCCGCCGTGCCCCCTCTTGGATTCATATTTAATTAAAATGTTTTTAGAATTTGGACACTATATACAAACATGCAATCTAATCTCTAGGAACCATTAGTGGATTCAGAGCATACTGTCGAATGTGACTGCTTGCTGATTAACAGCTTCCTGTTTGTAGAAAGCCTGACGTAAAGTTTCAGGTTGCATTCTGTTTTTATAGCCCTTTCGCATCAAGGTTTGACAGGAGGTGCGTTGTGAGACTAAATGCCAAAACCCACGGATGTAAATGGAGTGGTTATTTGAGTTACTGAGCTATACTTTTAACAACAAGGCATTCCCAAATCTAAAAAGACCACATCAGCAATTTCTGAATTTCCTGGAAATAACAAAAATGACGGCTTTTTTCTCCATTCAAATGACCAGAGCACACAGTGGCTTTAAAACCCACACTTAAATATGTATGAAATCCAATCTAAGTGCTATTAATACTGTTCTAGTTCATTTATTCATTCATCTTCTACCGCCATATCCGATCTTCCCTCGGGTCACGGGGAGTCTGTGTCTATCTCAGGCGTCTATGGGCATTAAGTCAGGATACACCCTGGATGGAATGCCAACCCATCGCAGGGCACACACACTCACATTCACACGCTACGGACAAATTTCCAAGGTGCCAATCAACCTACCGTGCATGTTTTTGGACCGGAGAGAAACCGGACAACCTGGAGAAAAACCCCCTGAGGCACGGGTCGAACGTGCAATCTCCAAACACACATGGCCGAGACGGGAATCGAACCCAAACACTGGCGGTGTGAGGCAAACATGCTAACCACTAAGCCACCGTGCCACTTACTGTTCTAGTTATCACAGTTAATCCATAGTTAATGTTATAAACCAAACCAGGTGGTGACTTTCCTTGGTGTACCTGCTTATAACTGATTACATACATACATACATTCATTCATCTTCTACCGCTTTATGCGATCTTCCCTCTGGTCACGGGGAACCTCATTCGTCTTCGTGGCATCAAGGCAGAACACACCCTGTACGGAATGCCAAGCAGGGCACACACACACACTCACATTCACACACTAGGGACAATTTTCCAAGGTGCCAATCAACCTACCGTGCATGTTTTCGGCCCGGGGAGGAAACCGGAGAACCCAGAAAAAACCCACTGAGGCACGGGGAGAACATGCAAACTCCACACACACACACATGGTGGAGGCGGGAATCGAACCCCCAAACCAATTGCATACTCGCCCCTGTGAATTAATTTGGAAATAGGATGTGTATACACAAAAAATGTGTAGTTCTTACGCGAACATTGTATAGGATGCCGTTTGGATTTCCCTTCATTTGAACTAGAAGCCCTAAGCCTGTTTCACATTGGTTACATCTCAACCCTATTTTAACACCTCTGGTATCCTCATATGTGTATCTGTAAATGACTTGATCACAAGCAGACTCCAAAATCTAGTGGGACGTCTTACCATCATAGTAATATTGACTATAAAGGCATATAGGGACTGAATGGGGTTTTCTAAAAAGCACATTCAAATCTATTGGTTAAACGAATAAGGCTGTGTAGACCATTGAGACACATCCACAGAGAATGTCGGACACAATGAGTGAGGCTGACAAAAGGCGAAATTCATATCGCCACACTGTACTCTACTGAATTCAGTAAAACACATTTAGGAGGTTGGAAAATGGGTGATGACACTGATGTGAAATTCACTCTTACACAAATGCTTCCAATATATTGTTCATTATTCATGACACAAAACACTGAATCTGTCTAGGGAGCAATAAGAGGCTCAAGCTGGTGTTCTTAATAACGTGCTCAGGTGCTTATGTAGCATTATATAGCACGAGTATTCGTTATCTTATAGCATACTATTGTCTAATTTCGTTTTACTTTTATTATAATGTTTGAGTATGAGGTTGTCTTTACAGTTTAAATAAAAGGTCATACTGGCCCTTCAAAATGATAAATATCATATTTAATTGCATGATGATTGAAAAATGTTTAAGCATTAAAAAAAAAGGATGATTCTTAAAAGTGAAATAAGCATTTAAAAAAAACAACCTGAATGCATTTACTGGCTAATTTATTTAAATGTTTCCTTATTGTATTTTTCTACAGCTTACCTTTGTCAGAAGTTGCTGTATAAATCAGAAATGAATATAATGCTTTGTCTGTCTGCCGTTAGAGCTTCTGTCTTTCTTTTCCCTTATTTTCCTTTTCTGCAGAAGTCCAATAAGTCATTTCAGCAGAACAGAAAGAGGAAGCCAAATTAATATAAGCTTTACAGGCGTGTGTTTTTTTTTTTTTTTGCACGATGACTGAACCACACCCACAAGAGATCTCAAAAGTAAATATTTTATTGAAATGAATAGTCACAATTGTGCATAATAACAATAATATTATTGATAGTAATCATAATTATAGTGATAATACTTTCATAATTATTAATATTACTATTGAATTGATGCAAAATAATATTATATAAGGCGGTGTTTAGTAAAGCAATTCCGTGACTGCTTATTATTTATCTATAAATTAATATTTGGACGAGGATGTTGAGTCATCAAAAACACCACCGGCAGATATTTCAGCCCCGCATCTTCTGCTCCCGAGCCATCTGGCAGAGACCGCATAATGTGCAGCAGGACATAACCACCCAGTCGTCACAGACAGACCCCTGCATAAACGTGTACAAACATCATTAACGTGTGAAACTAAGATTGCATTATTTTGTACTAGACACCATTATTGCATCATCGCCACCACAAAACATGCATCACGCTAAGAAAAATGATAGATCCTTTTTACCACAGTTGATTTAATAATGATATACATAATAAATATATACAAATACTTGTCTATTTAATTCAGGTTTAATAATGAAACCTTTTATTTTTTATTTCAAAAGACAAACGGGCCTTTCACGCTCTTCCGTGTGTTTCTGTTACATTTAGCCCGTCTAATTCCAGACATACTTACATTGATGCGGTATTTGTCGCGGATGTGGGTTCTTAAAGCAATCATTGCTCCAGGCAGAAAGGGGAGACAGCAGGATTCGCCTTGGTCCTGCGCCACCTTACAACCCAGGATACAGGGTATAAACGTTCCGCAAAGGCCTGTGCAGAGCAAGACATATAACAGCCATTCGGTGTGAATTAAGCACTAGTCAACTTGAAGAGCTTTTTGGGTCTCTTAATCATATACAGCATTAATCAGCATTAATCATATACAGCATTACAGTGAAAACGGGAAATGGACCATAATATGGATATATTTTAATATTTTCCCAGTTATATTAAATAAGCTCTTAAGTTTCCCATGCACACACACACACACACACACACACACACACGCACAACTTGGGTAAATAGCTTGTCTACCAATCAGTGGACCCACACACACACACACACACACACACACACACACACACACACACACACACACACACACACACACACACATACACACACAGAAGCCTCGGAGCTGTGAGATGGCCACTGTAATGGTGTCAAAAGTATTCCCATTCATTACTCAGGTATTCATTACTGATTGAAACTAGTATTGACACTAGGATTTAAAAAGACTATCGAAGTTCTCAAATGTTATTCTCAAGTAAAAGTGTATATGTAAAAACTACTTAGAGTATAAAAGTAATGTAGGGGGGGGGGGGGGGGGAACATGCCATTAAGGACAAAAATAAAGGCAGCACCGATCGCAATCGCTAATTTGTTCACTCGTCTCTGAAATAACAACTGCAGCTTCATTTCTAGAGAACGGAGAGAAATAATGACTTTTAAGAAATGATCTTTTTTGAGTAACGGCCGCGACACTGGCTCTGTCCTGGGGCGTGACTTGATTTGCGTCATGTGCAGATCGTGTGCAGACCAATAGGGTGTCGTAAATTTACTCTATACGGATGGCGTGATTTATCTGGATATTTATTTATTTATTTATTTATTTTAACTAATGAAAATGAGCCGAAATGAAATAGGATTAACGAGGCTATTTCTAAAATGTAAGGCGCAGAAAGTAAGGAGTCAAAGTAAAAAGAATTGCCCCAGTAAAGTATTTCTTCTTGAGCGCTACCGACCGAACCCACTGCACCGCCGTGCTGCCTGCTAATTATGCTAAGACTGTTACACAAAAAAATGTAAAATATCGGTGCACTTTGACCCATAGACACAGATATACATCCACTTACAGATGCCGCAGTCATCACAGCAGTCACATACGTTGGAGCTCCAGTCAGAGGAACCGGTGGAGACCGCGTAACTGGTGACAGTCACCTGAGGCTGTGTGTTGATCACTTCAGTCTGATATGTCATCACTGCCACATACACACACACACACACATGACATATTAAGAGGCCAATGTCTAAAATGACATGCCTACTAGATTTATATATATATATATATATATATATATATATATATATATATATATATATATATATATATATATATATAATATATATCTATATATATAGACATGATGGTAAGACTTAAGGAATATGAATATATGTGCATGTATTCATATATACACACACCCACATATACATAATATAACATATTATCGATATATTCAAAAATACTTACTCTTGCCGTTTGTTTGGCGTTCGTTTGACGTTTGTTTGGCGAATGTGGGAGCTCACAGCCAGCGAATGCAAATGGGAGGAGAAAAGAAATCCTTAGCGTTTATACCTCGCGTGATGTCACAGCTTTGTCCACAGTGCTAAGGCAACCTGTAGCCCTGATAAGAAGTCCTGGGTGGGTGTTTCACCTGCCATGTTATAAAAAAAATAACACAGTGTTTGATTTTGGGGAGAGTTGGGTTTCGAGTTTTTTTTTTTTTGTTCCATTACACACCCTTGTCCACTATTTAACACTATTTACGTATACATGAGTAGAACCGTTTTGTGCTTTATGTGGGCATGTGTGTGTGCATATGGAGGTGGTCTTTCTATAAAATGGGTGAATGCAGTTTCTGTATGCAACATTTTTTAAAAATATATACCGTCTCGCTCACCCTCTCTCAATTTCTTTCTTCAAATGAAGGTCTACGATTTGTTCAGCAGAACATCGCATCAGATAGTTTCCACTCTTTTCATGTACATTTATTTAGAGCAACTTACAGTTTTGAACTCATGGCCTTCTGATCAGTAGTCCAACATCTTTACCTCTGAGCTATCCCTTTCTACACCAGGTAGGCAACGCAAACACACACATGGTCAGCTGGTGTAGCTCTGGCTTTCCCATTGTGGAATATATATATATATATATATATATATATATATATATATATATATATATATATATATATATATATATATATACTAGTACTGTGCAAAAGTTTTAGGCAGGTGTGAAAACATGCTGTAAAAGAAGAATGCTTTCAAAAATGGAAGTGTTCATTATTTATTTTCTTTCTTTCTTATTTATTTATTTATGAATGAAGAAAATAGAAATGGAAATCAAATCAATATTTGCCTTCAAAACAGCAGCAATTCTTCTAGGTACACTTGCACACAGTTTTTATGAAGGAACTCGGCTGGTAGGTTGTTCCATCTTGGAGAAGTAAACACAGATCTTCTCACATCCTTCTGTCTCTTCATGGAATCCCACACACACTCCATGATGTTGAGATCAGGGCTCTGTGGGGGTCGTGCTCATCACTTCCACTACTTTTTAGTTCTTCAAAAAGGAAGTAACACCAAATATTGATTATGAGTTCATTTATTTCTTTTGTTTGCTCACTTTGATTTCTTATATGCATTATTTATATTTCTAAAAGTACTATTTGTTTGCAGCATTTATTCACACCTGCCTAAAACCTTTGCACAGTACTATATATATATATATATATATATATATATATATATATATATATATATATATATATATATATATATATATATATATATATATATATATATATATATATATATATATGCAATGACCACTCAACAAATACATAAATCCAGCAGGCTCTGATGTATGTTCCTGTATCATTCCATCAGATAGCAAAATGTACTTTTTAGCAAATTGTATTATGATATCTCTTCTGTGAGACCGGATCGATATTTTTATTCATAAATATTCTTTTTATCGCTGTATTCGGCTGAGGCTTCGACTTTGCAAATCCTAAATTTTCTTTTATTATTACTCTATTTCGACACTCTCCGTGTTCCATTCACACACATTCCAACCTTATATAACCGGACCCACAAGATTTCTGTAGAGCTGTTTAAAAATGCATATCTACAAATCATTGTCGACCATTATTGCACCACACTGATTTGTCATGGGAATCTACTACTACAATTACTCATATTGCTGGTGTGTGTCTGCCAAGATACAGTCGCTCCCACCCTGTTAAATACCCAGAACACATCTTCTTCTTACATCAATCATTCGTTATGAAGAGAATAAACGGCTAATCAAATTATCCCAATACCTCAAGGTGAAAAAGAACAACAAGAAAGGAAATTAACTGGTTAATATTTGAACAATATTAGAAAAATCTCAAGTCTAATTCGATCCATTCTTGTTTGAGGAACAGAAATAAAGCACACTGGAGCAGGGCGGCATTGGTATGAAGCAGTTAAAAAAGAAAGGCTTATCGAGAACCTGAATCTCTGGATGTGTTTGACTTTACTATTTACTCACCAAGGCATGCCACTTAGTGTTCATTCAGGATATCAGGCAGCAATGTTGTGCTCACTGCTCAGAATGCAGTAATGGACCTGGGAAGGAAAGTTATGTAGCATATCTCAACACTGTATTCAATAAGCAGGAAATGCTTTTATTCGTGTAAAAGGACGTTTAGTTGATTATCTTAGTTTATTGTCCAACCTCAAATATATATAAAATTCTCAAATTAGAAGCAGTTTCTACAAAAATCATCCTAAGGAAACTATTCTGCTCTCACATCCTATATGTAATAGAATCTCGTTTCCTAATGAGAAAATACTTTCACTTCCTATGTTTCTTTAATTGTCATTTTAAAAACTACCACTTAAACTGTAAAACTGTAAATGAAACATTATTTTAGGCCCACGTTAAAATGATTAAACAGCCGTCTAAAATGGCAGCATATTGATATGTAAAAATGTTCAAAATGAGCCACTCATTTTCATTCTCAATTTCAATAATAATCCTTATACAGCTGTCATCGCTGATTATTATAGTGGTCAGCGTTTTTTAAAGGATTTTCTGAATGACCAAACTGTGGTCCACAAAATGTTGGTAATTGGTAAACCAATGGTAATTAACTTTTTAACTTTGGTTTTAATCAGGAGAAAAGACATTTCCAAAACATTAGCAGTACCATGGAATAGTGTAATCATTCATCTGCTACCCCTTCCCTCGGGTCACGGGGAGTCTGTGCCTATCTCAGACGTCTATGGGCATTAAGGCAGGATACACCCTGGATAGAATGCCAACCCATTCACACACACACACATTCCCACACACATTAATATACTAGAGACAGTTTTCCAAGGTGTCAATCAACCTACAGTGCATGTTTTTGGACTGGGGAGGAAACCGGAGAACCCGGAGAAAAACCCCCCTGAGACACGGGGAGAACATGCAAACTCCACACAAACCCAGACCCTGGCAGTGTGAGGCGAACGTGCTAGCCACTAAGCCACCGTAATGTAACATATTTTATTACATTATATTACATTTCAAAACATTAACAATTCTTGATAACTTTTCCTTTCCAAATACAACATAAAGAATTGCAAATATTTCCAAGTTTAAACTAAACCTTCAATTAAATAGGCACATCACTGAAAATATTTTTGAAATAGCTCAAATTTAAGAGACAGATGGTTTAAGTATAAATTGAAGGTGCAAAAAAAAAAAAAGCTAAAATAAAACGGATCTATTCAAATATGTCCTATGTCAAATATTGCTTAAAGGTGCTTTTGCAAAAAATATAAATAAAATAAAACGCTGAATATCTACATCTTCCCAGATTATCAAACAATTAGTGATGCAGACATGCCTGCTTTAATTGCTTTCATATGTTCTTCAGTTGGCAGGAAACCTTCACGTTGAACAGGAAGCGTGTGACGCAACGATCTAAATCTTTTAACAACTAAAACAAATCTTGTTGTCTTGTTAGGCATGTAAAGGGAAAAAGTATTACATATTTAGCATAGAAGTATAGAAACTGTAAATTTAATGCAAATATGTATGTATGTTTCACACACTAATTTGACTGTTTTCTTGATCATGATAGCGAACGGCATTACTTAATTTAATTACAAAATAAAAGTAACAGTAATCCGTTACAGTTACTGCAAAAAACATGTAAATAAATGACATTAAATGAAAATGTTCAAGATTACAAATCCCAAAGACCACCGCGCATTCCCCCCCATCACCCTTGTCGACAAAAATGTATATATATTTATATAAAAACATACACACACACACACACACACACACACACACACACATATATATTTACTTTTAGAGTTTAGAGTTTTTAGAGTTACTTTTATGAAGTAATTGAAAAGTTACACTACTTATTACATTTTGAATAGGGTCATTTGTAAACTGTAACCTATTACATTTCCAAAGTAACCTTTACCAACACTGAGCGTCAGTATCACTATCAGCAGTGTTGGTGAGTAACTGGTTACATGTAACAGCGTTACAGAATTTCATTACAAAATCAAAGTAACAGTAATTCGTTGCAGTTACTGAGGGAAAAAAACATGTAATTAAATTACAGTTAAACGTTACAGATTACAAATCCCAAAGAACCCCGCCTAACAAAATGTTTAAATGTTTTGGGATTATTTTATCCATGAATACAAGCAGTCACTAGAACACTTGTGCAACAGTGCCACTCTGTGCTACTTGAACATTATAGCACAGGCAGCACAGCACATTCTGAACCATTCTACCAAGGTAGAATATACACGACCGTACAGAGATTGGGAAATCTTTTGAAAGATCTAAAAGCGACTGTGACATTAGGGGAAACGTTAGTGCGATTAAGTAATAATCCGAATGCTAAATGGTGCAGAAGAGCTCGTGGTTAGACAGCTGTGTAGACATGCAGCTACAGTTGGGCAAGTTTGTTAAACCATACTTTTGTTGTCCACATCTTCAGCTTTCTCACTTCCTCTGTGTGGTTCTTCCTCACAACTCTGATGCCAACAGTCACCTTTTTACAGTTTAGAGTGAGTTCAGGCAATCGCTTTCCATTTTATTTCATTGTATGGTGTTACGCCATTGATGCAGTGACCATAATGCAATCACATCTCTATCATACTACTATCTAACTATATCTACTACAATTATCTATATATCTATCTATCTATCTACCCAACACACACATATATATATATATATATATATATATATATATATATATATATATATATATATATATATATATATATATATATATATATATATATATATATATGTTGGGTGTGTGTGCATGTGAACTGGCATGTGTGCGTGTGAACCCAGAACTGGTTGATAAAAAGTAAAGAGATGGAGAGGGAGCGAGGAGAGAGGGAGAGAGGGAGAGGTTTTTGGGTTAAAATTGCTGTTGTCTTTTATCTTTCCAGTTATTTTTGTAGTTTAGTATTAACTCTTGCTTCTCTTGCTGTTTTTGTGGAGGGTTTTTTTTTTCCCACAGAAAATGTGTGTCAAAACCTGGGGCCACTTCCTTTGCTCATATTTGTGCATTTCGTAAAGATCCTGTGTCTGAAATCCTCACTTCCTTTTTTTTTTTTCTTGTTCTATCACTCTTCATCTCTCTGCGTTGATAACGAGATATGTGCTGAACAGACAAAAAGACAGGAGGGACAGGGAGATCACTTTTGGCCTTACTGAATGTCTAGTTGCCTTGGGGGACAATGCAAACTCCAGACTATGTAAGTTTGTTTTTCTTCAAATATTTTTTGTTGTTTTTTGTTTGTTTGTTTTTTTTTCTATTAATTTCGTTGATTTGGTGCATTTTGAGGTTAAAGTGAGAGTTCCGTGCAATGCATGGTGAGGTCTCATGATTACTGGTGTGTGGATATTCTGTGAACCGCAGACCTCGTAACGCGATGTTATATTCAAATTTTGACCATTTTTTTCTAGTAAAAAAATAAATAAATAAAATAAACACATGTCTGTGACATTCCAGGAAGAAACCAAAAATATATATCATCATGTGGAAGATTTACTTGTATAAATGAAAAACTGTGTTAACGGTGGCTTTTCAAGTAACGTATTTGTTTTGGATAGATTTCTGTCACTGACTGTAGCATGAAGCTAAATTGGTAATTTTGAAAATGTCTAAACATTCAGTTTATGATAAACCTGAGGAGAGCGTTTTAACCTTTAATATTGTGTTGAAAGAACGACTATTGCCTGAAACATTTGCGTATTCCATTATTCTCATCACAGTCCGATTCAACCTGATTAAATCACATTTTATTTGTCATACTGTGTTCATAACCAGTCACAGTAAACATGTAGTAGGCCGGACTGGAGTTTAAAAGATAAAAATAAAAAGGCAGAATTGAGGAAAAAGAGGAAATCAAATAAAGAAAATTGTATTTATAGTATAATATAATTTAATACAACTTAATTTCTGTAAAATCAAATAAAACAGAGTTTTCCATCTAAAGTAAAATGGAGTTGTAGTTTACTTGAATAATAGAATAATAGAATAACTATGTAACATAATAAAGTATAACATACATAACAATATATAACTTTTAGATTAAATTAGATTAGATTAGATCCAACATTATTGTCATTGTGTCACATATATATAGAGAGAGAATAGAGAATGTGAACCCAAGTCAAGCTCTAACACCTGTTCCCAATCACAACATGATTGCTAATGGAACTCATCTGAATACACAATTCCCTTTAAATATTCTGAACTGCAGAACACATTTTGCCAGTGATTTTTCCAATACTTTTATTTGTTTTCATATGTTTGTTTTTTCGTAACTCCATGCTGATAATACATGAACTACAGTCTGCAGTCTTGGGCAAATCATTTTACAATTCTAACTGATACACAATATCTAGGCTAAAAAGCCCATACATTGTGTATCAGTTAACTAAAACAATCGAAAAAAATATATATATATATTTATATATTCATTCATTCATTCATCTTCTACCGCTATATCCGATCTTCTCGGGTCACGGGGAGCCTGTGCCTATCTCAGGCGTCTATGGGCATTAAGGCAGGATACACCCTGGATGGAATGCCAACCCATCGCAGGGCACACACACACTCACATTCTCACACACATTCATACACTAGGGACAATTTTTCCAAGGTGCCAAATCAACCTACCGTGCATGTTTTTTGGACTGGGGGGGGAGGAAACCGGAGAACCCGGAGGAGAAAAACCCCCTGAGGCACGGGGAGAAACATGCAAACTCCACACACACATGGCCGAGACGGGAATCGAACCCGGACCCTGGCGGTGTGAGGCGAACGTGCTAAGCACTAAACCACCGTGCCCCCTATATATATATATATATATATATATATATATATATATATATATATATATATATATATATATATATATATATATATATATATATATATATATATATATATATATTTATTACAATCCCTACGAGCTCGATTACTGAACATTTTTGAAAGGTGCTTTGTCAAAACTGGGCTGGGGGGGGGGGGATCTAGTCAGGATAAACCTGTCACTTTGCTTTTCTAAAAATAATATTATGAGACATATATTACTATATTAATAATATTAATGAGATCTCAACCCAATCACAAAAAACATCATAAGAGAAAGAAATGGCTTGATTTGTTGCTTATCCTTCGATTCGTCTCCATCTGAAATGTTTAGCTAGCTAGCATGACACGCCACAGATTGCCTCAGCTACTGCCGCCCTTTTTAAAAATGTAACAACCTAGGAAGGAACATTGCTGACTGAAATTAGATACCGTACACCGTAATGCTGCTAACAAATGTATCAATAGTAAATCGATTCTATGTTATATGCATTATAAATTACCTACTGTTAAGCATTTTGTTTTTTGGTTACCTGATCATTTCCCAGAAATCATCATGGAATTTTTTCACAATAAGGTTATTCCAGGCACGTTATATATATATATATATATATATATATATATATATATATATATATATATATATATATATATATATATATATATATATATATATATATATATATATATATATATATATATAGAAGGGGGCACGGGGTGGCTTAGTGGTTAGCACGTTCACCTCACACCGGGTTCAATTCCCGTCTCGGCCATGTGTGTGTGGAGTTTGGATGTTTTCTCCGGGTTCTTTCTCCGGTTTCCTCCCGGTCCAAAAACATGCACGGTAGGTTGATTGTCACCTTGGAAAATTGTCCCTTGTGTATGAATGTGTGTGTGAATGTGAGTGTGAATGTGTGAGTGTGTGTGTGCCCTGCGATGGGTTGGCATTCCATCCAGGGTGTATCCATGCTCATAGACTCATAGACGCCTGAGATAGGCACAGGCTCCCCGTGACCCGAGGGGAAGATCGGATAAAGCTGTAGAAAATGAAAAAATGAAATATATATATATATATATATATATATATATATATATATATATATATATATATATATATGACTTAGGCATGTGCACCGTAGGCGGCCTACAATTTCTATAGTGAACACAAACATATCTGATTCCATACTTTACCTTGTTTTTCTCTTAGACCAATTATGCCGATTACGACTCAGACGAAGATTTCACACCCTGCAATCTGACAGGGGCATGGTATTTCAATCAGCAGTATGTCCCTGCGTCCTACATCATCGTCTTCGTCCTGGCTATACTGGGTAACATGCTGGTGCTGATCGTAATCCGCCGCTATCGACAGTCCCATCACAGTCCCTGCGCGTACTCACTGACCGACACGTTCCTGCTTCACCTGGCCATCTCGGACCTCCTGCTAGCATTGACTCTTCCTTTTTTTGCAGCCCAGTGGATCACCGGGTGGGTGTTTAGCGTAGGGATGTGTAAACTGGCAGGTGCACTCTTCTCACTCAACGTCTACTGCGGCGTTCTCTTCCTCGCCTGCATCAGCTTCGATCGCTACTTGGCCATCGTCCATGCTGTCCACACCAGCTGGAGACACAATACCTGCCTGGCTCAGTTGGCCTGTGCAATCATCTGGGTCTGCTGCATCTGCCTTTCTGCCATCGACATCTATTTCCGAAACGTTGTGAACTTGCACGGCTATGATAAACAAATGTGCACTGTGGACTTCACTACTGGCAGTTCAGAACGATGGCAGCTTGGTATGCAGCTCACGAGTCTGCTGTTAGGTTTCGGCCTCCCACTGCTGGTAATGCTCTACTGCTACTTACGCATTTTCCATGCATTGTGCCGGACAAGCACGCGCAGACAGAAGCGACGCTCGCTCAGGCTCATCATCTCCCTAGTGTCTGTGTTCGTGCTTTGCTGGGCACCATTTAACATTTTGAAGATGGTCGACAGCCTGAGGATACTGGAAATATTCACCCCCAGCTGCACAATGCACTACATGCTTGATGTCAGCATCCAAGTGACGGAGAGCATGGGCCTGGCTCACACGGCACTCAACCCACTGCTGTACGGCTTTGTGGGTGTCAAGTTCCGCCGGGAGCTTTTCCAGATGTTCAAGGCGGCCCTGAGCTCTGCTAGGTGCCTAAGGATGTCCGAATGGGTGCAAAGTCAAGGAATGAGTCGCAGGCCAACGGGTTCCTTCAGCTCTATGGACAGCGAGAACACCTCATACTTCTCGGTTGTGGCATGATTGCTGGGAAATGAGAGAATTGGTTTATTTCTTTGCCATTTGATTTGAAAAAACAAAAAAAAGTTTTACATAATTTCCACACTTTAGTTCCTTGTTTGAGGATATATTGTCGGTGTTATTAATAGTTTTACTGAATATGCAGGAATGGCTCAATTGTCTAAAGCAGGAATTGAAACTTAATACAAATCCTAATTTGAAGCCTTTAAAGAGGCTTAGTCATCAGTTGTTTTAGCTTGTTAATGTCATTTATTCATTTATTCATTTTACTGATGAAGCCAGAAATGAATTTCCTTCAAAAACCGTACCATATTAACCACATTTGCATTACTTTTGGATGTTCCCATCTTATAAACTGTATTTAATGCTTGTATTGAAATAGATTTGAAAGACAATATGATGGCAATTTACTCTTAACATTTACTCTTTATGCCTACTTGCTACTAGTGATGTATATAATAGTTGTTAACCATTTTTAAGATATTGGATGTCCAGTTAGTGTGTGTGTGTGTGCGTGTGTGTGCGTGTGTGTGTGTGTGTGTGTGTGTTTCTATGAACAAGTTTTTTGATTACATTTGTAAGTCAAATAGGACAGTAATGAGCTTAATGTATGTTTGATGAATTATGCTTTTATTCTAATTGCAAAATGCAAATAAATTGTTTTTACATTGATTGCCATGTAGTGCTTGAGTCTGGACTATCTGCATTTCTCTGGGTTCTGTAATTTACTTTAGACATTACTAAATATGTAAGGAGGTTTAACATATACTTTTAGATTTGCTCAACATTTTCAGGCCGATTGTAAAGCTCAAATTTTCAAATTTAAAAAAAATTGGAACAGCTACAGAAATGGATATACTGGCTTCTAACATTTCTAACATTTTTCAACATGAATGCATCTGCTCTGAATGTTTAGATGACGCTGGTGACCTCTGCTGGACATTTTCTGAACCTTTTGAATGACAATCATTACCGAGTTGTGAAAAAAGTAATGCACTGAACCTGACTGTGTGTTTGGCTCAACAAACTTTGTGGGAAAGCATTTCCCTACATCAAATAATCAACTCCAAAACCTAGTCAACCATAACTGGTGAACAGCTAAATGTTTCTAAGATTATCTGTCATCCCCTATTTCACTGGCAGCCTAACTTCCAGTTTCACTGACTCTGCAAGAAGGTGGGCCATTGTAAAGTGATCGAAAGCCTCCGGACCCCAGGTTGTCCAGATGAAGGCCGAAGGGATGACCCAATCAGCCATAGCAAGACAAGTCTGTCATTCCAAATCTGTGATTTCAAGAGTATTGAATCTTCACATCATCACAAACTCATTCAAGTCCCCCAAAAAGGCTCGTCATCCATGGAAGACAAATACGAAACTGAGATCAGTAGAACTCGTTTAGATTCATATTTTGAACGGTTTTAATGGTTGTAATAATAATTGTATTTGGGTGTAACCTGTGTGTATCTTCTACTGATTGTATGTAATAACTCATAGAAACACTATAACACCTTTTCCAGATTCCAAAAATGTTCCCATAGTGGCTTCTTTGGTTTGATGATGATGGTGATGATAATGCAACACACATGGTTTGTAATGGTATTTGTAGTGAAAAGCATTAGAATTTTTTTTACTTGTTTGTAAGTTGCTAATAGGGACAAAGAGTAGCTACTGTCCAGGTTATACTAGACTGGTTTTATTACTTATAATGCAAGTCACCTGAAAACGTGGGTGTTAATATTTTTGTAGCCATTTTGTTGCATAAAAACTGATGGCATGATAGCTAAATGTACGAACCTTCCATTTTTCATAGTAAGGCTCCCCATAGTAAATAAAAGAAGAGTAAGAAGAAGAAGAACTATTAGTAGTAGTAGTTATAGTAGTAGTGTTAGAATTGTTATTATTATTATTATTATTATTATTATTATTATTATTATTATTATAATGAAAAAGTACTGAAAAGTAATCTCTTGTCATAGAACACTATAACACTGTTATACAGGGTCAAAGCTGGCAGTTATGAGTAAACACTGAGCAATAAAACCCATAGCAAAATGTTTATATGCATTTAATGACATGTTATTTAGGTATTTGAATTTGACGATGAAGAAGAAACACACACACACACACACACACACACACAACACACACACACACACACACCACACACACACACTTCGCTTGAAAGAAATCCAGCACGAGATGTGCATGTGATATCGCGCATGCGCACTGAAGTGCAAAAAAAACACTCCAACACTCCAAGTGCACTTATCCGCAATCCTCGGACGGAAACAATGATCTCGTTTCCTCGGCACAACGATTCAACGCTAAAGAGACGAGGAGTGAATACTGGAGGAGCAGAAGTGTGAGAAAAGGAAATGGCCAGTGGGGTGAGTCACTTCTTCCTCCTTTTCCTTTCCGACCCTCACTCGAGCAGGTTCCTGTTTCACGGGTCTTGTTTTCATACACTCTTGAAGAAAACGAAACTTCACAAGGATTAGTGGAAGCACGCTAATTATAACTAAATAAGTACGAAATGGATCCTACAAGTGATAACAGGGTCGTTACTGAGTCTTAAAGATCGTTTGTGAATATGTAAATGAGCTGGAGTTCGGGTGCGGATGATGAAAGACAAAAAAAAAAAGAAAAAACACAACCTTTTAACGAGGAAAAGTCCAACGTCAGTGTCGTCGACACGCATTGACCAATCAGCAGCCGTGTCAAGCAGTTCAGTCAAAGCTTCTTTTTTTTTCTTGAGGGGGTTTTTCGTTTCGTTTTTTGAACTTGTTTACACTTTGGGTTAGTCATCTGACTGCTTGCTGACGGCACCAGCGGGAACGATAGATAAATAGACAAAGAATATACACAGTGAGAGAGAGAGAGAGAGAGAGAGAGAGAGAGAGAGAGAGAGAGAGAGAGAGAAGAGAGATAGATAGATAGATAGATAGATAGATAGATAGATAGATAGATAGATAGATAGATAGATAGATAGATAGATAGGTAGGTAGGTAGATTTATAGATAGATAGATAGATAGATAGATAGATAGATAGATAGATAGATAGATAGATAGATGTAACCAGATGATTGGTTGGTTATGTAGGTAAATAGGTAGAATGATAGATAAATAGACAGACAAAGAATAGAGAGATAGATAGATAGATAGATAGATAGATGTAACCAGATGATTGGTTGGTTATGTAGGTAAATAGGTAGAACGATAGATAAATAGACAGACGCAAATAATAGAGAGATAGATAGATAGATAGATAGATAGATAGATAGATAGATAGATAGATAGGTGGATAGATAGATGTAACCAGATGATTGGTTGGTTATGTAGGTAAATAGGTAGATAGATACAGGTAAGTAGATACAAACTATAGATGAATGGTTGTTGAGAAGATAAACAGATTGATAGATACTGTAGATGGGTGGATGGATAGATCGATCGATAGATGGATAGTTAGATGGATTAGTAGGTGGGTAGAGAGTAGTATTGCCAAAAATATCAATAAATATTTTGATTAATATAGATACTGAAATATCTGAACGGTACCAATACTAATTTCCCAAAGTATCGATATACCGATACTAGCCAAGCTTTTTTTTTTTTTTTTTAAGCTGAGCTCTCACTTTCACGTCTCCCCAAAGGTGCGTTGACAAACACCACGCGTTATGCTATCTGGAAATATTTTGGATATGAAACATGAACATGGAAGTGAACACTGGCATTTCCTAATGATCATGGAAAGCCGAAGGACACATGCAAGAAAACACTCGAGCGTTGCTACATCTCAGAGAGTTTCTAACAAAAGGCACTAATAACGCCACAATATTTCTGCGTCGCTCTGTAGTAACTCTTCTGAAACAATAGTTGGCTGTGATGTGTTTCTTCGCTTGTGTTTTGAGTTTCTGCTGTAGCACAATTCTTGGCAGCACAGAAGAATACACCGGAATACGTACGCCAAGCCGACCAACCACAGACCTTTATTAAAAAAAATATGTATATATAAATTTACCCCTTAATATTGTGGCAGTTTTGTTCCCTGTGGTATCGAAAATGGTATCGAACACCGATGTTTTTCAAGATATCATATCGAAGTTCGAATTTAGTACAGAGATAGATAGACAGATAGATTATGGGTGGGTGGATTGGTAGACAGATAGATAGATCTAACTACCTGCTGATGTAGTTCCTGGGTGTTATTGATAACACGAAATATTCAGCTCTCTCGTCTTTGCATCTACAAATGCTTTGCTGAAACACAAAATGATCCAAATTCGTTATTAATACCGTTGTTTTGTTTGCCATCTTGTTATTCTGTAAGCCGACACTGAAACACAGCTTCACCGCATATTGAAAGTTTAAACGTTTGCGGTCTCCTTCTTCCACTTTCACAATGGCGTTCTCTATAATATATCTTTACCCTTTGAAGAAAAGTAGTAAATGTGTAGAGATTATTTTAGATCGGACATTTCACCCTTATTAAATTTTAACTGCCCAGGAAATAAACTAAACGCAGCACCAAGCAACATCTAACACCAGACCACAAAACACGACACAAAGATTTGACTGTAAGTAAACTGAAGTGAAGTGGTGTCAGAAGCTGGGTGTGTTCCTGTAACATCCTGTGGATGCCTCTGAACTGTCCTTGTGGTCATTTAAAATGCATAGCAAGCATTTGTTTATCTGGCATTCATATATCTCAGGCTTTGGATGTGGTCAGCTGTTAAATGTTTTTTTGAAAGTTAAGAAAGATAGAAGTGACACAGTATTTCCTCAATAACCGTCCGTGTAAAATCGTACTTGACTTTTTTCTTACTTGATTTAAAATGCCATCAGTACTTTAAACTATTTACAAGAACATTTTGTCTTCATGTTGCATATATTTGCATAAAGCATCCATATTTGTCTTATTTGGCCGTGTATTAAAAACTTTTGACATGTTAATTTAAGGTACATCTAGAACAGAAAAAAGGGGAGGGATTTGAGATTATGATTAATAGTGAGTGAACGCATTTAGTGTGTGTGTGTGCGTGTGTGTATAAAAAGAAAATAGAATAAATCACATTAATGCAATAAAAAAATTTATTCATCTGAATGTATGTATGTATGTGTGCATATGTAGTTAAATACATGAGGGTGTTGTTGAAGTTTTCTAGCTCAAGAATGTAGTCATCTGCATGTAGGAAGTTTGTCAGTGATGGTGACTCAGATTGGGAAACCCAGCCATGTGACATGTGGCAAGTTCTCGCGTTAAGAAGTATAAACACTGTCTCCACAATCCACTCCCTTCACACCATGCACACGTTTCAGTCAGTGCACTAATCTGAAAATATATTCTTCACTGTTCTTTTTACTGTCAAAAATGCAGCTCGACTTGCACGGACTGTTTGAACACAACGGCACCTTCGATTATTCGGACTACGAATATAAAGAAGACTGCATCAAGACAAGGACCTTTGCCTTTGTGGCGATATTCGCCGCCGTTCTGTACTCTTTGGCACTGGTGCTGGGACTGATGGGTAATGTCCTGGTGCTTGCTGTGCTGTGGCTGAAGAGGTGTAGCTGGAGCGTGACAGACGTCTTCGTTCTTCACCTGAGCACGGCCGACCTTCTTCTGCTCCTCTCCGCGCCACTCTGGGCAGTGGACGCCGTGCAAGGATGGATTTTTAGTGATGGATTGTGCAAGCTGACTGGAGTGCTGTTTAAGGTAGGGAAGCGATCCAGTTTACAAGAGCTGACAATCCCATTGTGGCTCAAGGGATGTTGATTTTAATATTGATATTGAGAATCATTTCAAATGTTATAACAGGAAAATGATATACAGTATCAACTTTTATGCTCTACTAACCCTGTGGTCATCATATTCATTGTTGCTCGGAGTCATCTGGCAAGTTTAATTGAGCTAGCAATAGCAACAAGGCATCAGTGACATTCAGTTATTGCAAAAAAACACATTTAACAATCCTGATCGTCTTCTTTCTAAAAATAATATAGTAAGAATTGGGCAAATAGAAAACATATATATGAACAAAAATATCAGTGTCCCTTTGTCACATTATATGTTTTATTTATATATATATATATATATATATATATATATATATATATATAGGGAGGGGTTGTGTAGCTCAGAGTTTTAAGGACGCTGGGCTACTAATCAGAAGGTTGGGGCATTCGAGCCCCGGTATCTCCAAGCTGCCACTGCCCTTTGGGTCCTTGAGTAAGGCCCTTAACCCTCTGTGCTCCAGGGGTGCTGTATCATGGCTGACCTTGCTGACCTTTGCATATCTCAGACAAGCTTGTATATGTGGGGAACTAATTTCACTGTGCTTTAATGTGCATGTGACAAATAAAGGTTGTTCTTTTATATATATATATATATATATATATATATATATATATATATATATATATATATATATATATATATATATATATATAACAATATTCATAATACATTATAAATAATCATTATTTATTTATTTACTATATAAAAATCTGCCATAAACCAGATGAAACTCAGTTCAGTTCAGCATACTGCTTTTTATTTTAGGCATGTATAATCTGTAATCAGGCATTAGGTTGCCATAACAAGGTGCATACTCCAATGCACATAACTAGTTTGCTGTTAATGTAAACAATTTACATCATTTTTTCTCCTTCTTGCTCTGCAGATCAACTTCTACTGCAGTATCTTCCTGCTTACCTGCATCAGCCTGCATCTATACTGTTCCATAGTCCAAAGGCAGATGGGCTTCTGCAAAAAGCCGAGGCTGGTGCAGCTCTTCTGCCTGTCTGTTTGGAGTTTGTGTCTCATTCTCTCCATCCCGGACTGGATGTACCTGAAGGTTGCGAGCGATTCCGACAGAGTGAATGTTAGCGAGTGTGTGTTCGATCCCCCATCCCGAGGATCTCGTGTAGCTTCTTGCTTGTCCTTCCATGTGGTGGGTTTTTGGCTTCCTGTCATAGTGCTGCTCTATTCTTACACCTGTTTCCTGAAGCAGCGCAGATCCGATCAAAACGCGCAAAAGCAGAGAGCCGCCTGGCTCGTCCTCGTCCTCTGTGTCGTCTTTTTCATCAGCTGGACACCCTACAACATTGCTCTGCTAGTCGACATGTTCCGCGTTCCGTCCGGCTCATCCACGGCACCTTGCGAAGATCCCAAGTGGACCGCTTTGAAAATCACACATGTTCTAGGTGTCCTGCACTCCTGCTTCAACCCTCTGATCTATTTGGGCTTTTCGGACAAATTCAGACGCTTGGTGTTAACGTTCGTGACACGTGGCAGTTGCGCAGTCGAGAGTGGTGATTTTTTCCCATGGGACTTGAGAGAAAATTACACACCGACTTCTGTTCCACGTGAGGAGAAGGGATCACTATGTCCAAAGAGCGATACCGAAATGACTAATACTCAAACACAACAGCAGAATAATAAGGACATCGTATGATTATGAGAGAGGCTGAAAAGTTTCTGACACAAATTGTTGTTCATATTTAAAGTTTTATTTGATAATGGTCAAAAATGCCTGGTACATGGGGTCTTATTTATAAAAGTGTCCATAGAATTTGACTGTGTTCTATATGTGTTATTTGACTGTAAAAACCTCCAGTACACACAAATTAGTATTTATAACATGTACACACACACAAACACATACAGTAGAACTAAGTGAATGTGAATGGCGTAAAAGCCAGGGTTTAGTTCACATTTTTCCCAAATTACATTATGAAGGTCTTTAAATGGCTTGAGAATGTAATCTGAGCGATATGAATAACAGTAAGACAGGTCATTATAAATCTTGTACATAAGTATCTTTTCCTACTCTTTTTGCCTCATTTGAAATATACTTGAAGAAATCAATGTAGAGACCATGATGCACAAATCTACATTGGTTTAGGTCCTTCTTCATCTGTCTCTAGATACTTACCTAAATGTGCCTGTGGGGGAAAAAAAACCAAGAACATTTGAGAGCAAAAAAGAAATCTGCACTCTCAGCGAAACATTTCCTGCGCTAATACATATCACTTCCTTCCGCAAAGCTGTGTGCAAATATATACAGTCTTAGTCTTATCATTCTAATCAGTGTTCACATCATGTCTCTGTCACCTCAGCAGAAGCAACAGTTACTCCATCGCTTATGGTGATGTAATTGCTAGTGAAATGGACTCTTTGGGAAATTTGGGATTTTCCCTTTTTGGGAAATCTTGGGAAAAATCAAGTTATATTTAACCGGATTTATTTTCATTAAAAGAAATAATCTATTTTGTTTAAATAAGTAAATATTCCTTGATAGTGATATCAGTATTGTAAGCTATGTGGCTAACATTTAATTATTGAGTTTTTTCCGTTTTTATATTTATATATATATTATATATATATATATATATATATATATATATATATATATATATATATATATATATATATATAGTGTGTGTGTGTGTGTGTGTGTGTGTGTGTGTGTGTGTGTGTGTGTGTGTGTGTGTGTGTGTGTCCAACTTCGTTTAGGTGAAGCGAAGAATACAAAAATGTCTGGAAGCTATTGGTTACCACTTTGAGCACCTCTTATAATATAATGTATTTTTTTTCTTATAATATAATGTACTTTTTCTGAAATGTGTACACATGTTTTGCCTTCCTGTGTTGTGTGTGTGTATGTGTCTTTTCTACACTGGTGTGCAGAGGTGAACACTTTGTCACACATCAGTGAATTCTTATTTCCTCAGAAGCAGAATCAAAATAACTTATATTCTTGGCATCGTAAGATCATTTCCTTCCATTAAACCGCTGTTGCGAGCGTTGTTAAAGTGTTCTTTCCTGTATTGCGCAAGGCATGTCAGTCGTTGGATGAAATGCTTGCTCGGGAATTCCCATGGAATGGGAGTTTTCCAACATGTGAGAAGATTCTAAGAATGTTCCTTGTGGACAGGCCAGTACACCATGAAGAAAAAAGACGCCCCAAAACAGTTTTTTTTGTACTGCATGTACATTAAAAGCAAGTCAGAGAAGCAGTGCATTAAGAAGAAACAAATGTGATACAAATTAAAAAAACGTGCACTTTACTGTATTGTATTGAAGGAGAATATATGTTTTTTAAAAAGGTCTTTAAAAGGAAGTAATATGCATAACATGATAATGATTAGCTGCAATAATAATTATGTCAATGAAGTGCCAAACATGACTGAAGTGTAGTGTAATGTAGGGCGGGACATCATTTGTCTCTAAGGAAAACTTAAATAAATTAAGATGAATAGCTTAACAATAATTATTAATTTTGAAAATGGGATAACAAATATTTGTGTACGTGTGAGCGCATAAATGTTTATCGTATTCCTTAGGCAGCCCCAGACTTCCTTGTGTCTGTGTATACAGAAAATCTAGGTTGAAATCCACAAAGTTATTATTCATCTTTCTTTTATTGACAGTATTCAATACCACCAAAAAAAATAAGCAGAAAGTAGAAAATCACAGTTTATGTTATGAACCTACCACAGTTAAAGACCTAGACTATTTATGTGTAAATACAAAGTCTCCTCCACCAAGTAGAGAACTAGCAACCTATTATGTTATGTTATACTGCCCTCTACAGGAATCTAGAATACAAATTCAGTAGCATTGCACGTTAAGCATAAATTGAAAATGTTAAACTATTTTGAGTAAATGAAAAAGTAACGAAATTGTAGGAAACATACAGATGTACATAATGAAAGGATATATTTGGTACTATATTTGGAAAAAATGTATACACACACACACACACACGCATAGATAGATAGATAGATAGATGAATACTTTTCATGTTTCTAATACTCTGTAACAGATGTTTTAATTATATAAATTTCACTCAAAACCTCCCCCTTTAATACAATTATTGATTATTTAACATTTATTTTACTAATTTTAGCGGTTGTTTTAATTGTAAAATATGCCATGTGGCTACGAAGAATTCTATTCCGGTTGCTTTTCCGTATAAACTGGTGATACCTTTAGGCTATACGCAAGCTCATTGCATTCACAAAGAAAAGTGCGCTTCCGTAACACCGATTTGCGCATTTAATGCGCTTCCGTTACGTTATATACGGTAATATACGCTAATATAGTGAGGCGCTCATACCTGTTGTGAATGCGCAGCTAGTAGGCGTAATTCGGAGAAACTTAGCAAACGTGAGTGGAAGCATTGGAGTTTCGTTCTTTATTTGCTCTTTTTTGTTATTTGTTGTTATTTGTATCGTTCAGTCGCCAACACAACGCAGAGTTAAGGAGCAAATCACTAACATAGTAATGCATAATTAATTAAATTATGCCGTTAAAGGGAATTTGTGTTAACGCGATAACTTTTGACCACCGAGCTTCCACTATTGAGCCCTTGTTCAAGGCCCCTAACCCTCAATTGCTCATTTGTAAGCCCTGGATAAGGGCATTTGCCAAATACCGTGTGTGTGTGTGTGTGTGTGTGTGTGTGTGTGTGTGTGTGTGTACGTGTGTGTGTGTGTGTGTGTGTGTGGTGTGTGTGTGTGTGTGTGTGTGTGTGTGTGTGTGTGTGTGTGTGTGTGTGTGTGTGTGTGTGTGTGTGAAGGTGCATCGCCAATGTAAATAGATTACACATACTTCTCTAACCTTTCTATGTCGGTGTGCATGTACAAACATTTCTTTTTTTCCCTTCCCTTTTCTTGCTCTCAAACAAAACATGCTTTCACCCAACCATCCATAACAATCTACATTAAACAATATATCCTTTCCGAAACCAAAAGCTGAGCCGCAGATAAAAATGGATTACCCATTCCCTAACCTTTCTATATTCCGTCCATGATTCATAAGACTAGTTAGCAGTGTTGCGGAGTTACATGTAACAGCGTTATGCAATTTAATTACAAACTAAAAGTAACAGTAATTGCAGTTACTGAAAACAACATGTAATTAAATTACAGTTACTTTCGAAAAGGGTAAAGATGACAAATCCCAAAGAGCACCCCCTAGTGGACGAATGAAAGTAATGAAATGTAATCAGTTACATTACTTTTATAAAGTAATTAAAAAATTACACTACTTATTCCATTTTCAATAGGGTCATTTGTAATCTATTATATTTCCAAAGTAACCTTCCAAACACTGAACAACTGAGTTGACCTAATCCACATCATTATTAATGATGTAATGTAAATATCATTAACACACGCTTATAATAACAAATTATGATTGTTCCTGAGAAATTTGTTTTAAACGCATGATGTTTATCTCTATTCGATTACGTCTTCAAAGGAGATCTGACACCACATTGTTTTTTTTTAATTTTTCAAATTCTTCAATTTTGTTGTTTGTTACTGTAATTGTGGCACATGAATCATTTTTAAAAGTCCCATTTGAGGAAAGTAATCTGACTAAAAGCTTTGTCTGTGAATGATAGAATTTACTCAGATGTCCGAATTCACTATAGAAGTGTGTGTGTGCGTGTGTGTGTGCATCGCTCCATCAGAAAGCAGATGTTTGTGATGTGTCTGCAGACCATACAGAGCTCTTGCGGGAGGTCGTGTCCATTCTGGACTGCAACCTGTATCTGAATGGCTTTATCAATTCCAGCAGATGGCGCCGAAACTTGACTCCAACGAACGCGTAGAGGACCGGGTTCACGCAGCAGTGCATGTAGCCCAAAGTGGACGTGGTAATTATGGCAAGGTCCAGGGCTGTGGAGGTTTCACATGAGGTTCGGTTGGTGGTGGTTTGGTTGGTGTAGATAGTGTCCGCCAGCAGACTGATGTTATAGGGTAACCAGCTGATGAAAAATGCTATCACCAAGGCAAGGACAACTCGCACAGCCCTTTGCTTCTGTACATTCTGAGAGCCAAGCTGCAAACGCACCACCACGCAAGTGTAACAGTACAGCAGAACAATGGCAGGAATCAAAAATCCCAGCACGTGGTAGAGCACACGTGATGCCACACGCCATTCTGGAGATGGGTAATGGTGGGTACATTCAACTTTATCGCCTCGTCTAGAGTCTTTTTCGGCCTGCAGGTACATCCAGTCAGGGACGGAGAGAAGAAAGCAGAAGAGCCAAACACCCACGCAGCTGAGATGCACCAAGAAGGGTCTCGTGCGCGAGTACATCTGCACCGCGTGAACTACGGAAAAGTAGCGATCGAGGCTGATGCACGCCAACAGGAAGATTCCGCAGTAGAAGTTGACCTGAAAATACACATTTTTCAGTGTTGTTACATAATTCTTACCAAATTACATCATAGAATTGTAGCTGGACGCGGATTCACGATGTTTGGAGATTAAATAGTTAAATAGTGTAAATGATTTGGTCAATGAGATGACTGATACTGGTGTTGATTTGAACCTTGGGTAAACCTTACAACTGATTTATTTCTATTGGCCAAATGAAAGCAGACACTTGGGTTCTGTTTGTGATGGCATGTGGTGCTGCAATCGCAAACCAATTATTATAACTGCAATAATTATTATTTCCTTAGGCCTTATATCCTTTAAGTTCTAAAAAATAAGGTGATGGAAATAGAATAGCATAGAATTGTTTGTCACATTGACATTATAGCACAGTGAAATTCTTTCTGCGCATTTCCCAGCTGGTTTGGAAGCTGGGGTCAGAGCACCCTGGAGCACAGAGGGTTAAGCGTCTTGCTCAAGGAAACAAGAGTGGCAGCTTAGTGATACCAGGGCAGTCCCCAGTATGACCCTCCTGGGAAATCTAGGTTTCTGGTGGAAGAGGTGTTAGTTAGGCCAGCAGGGGGCGCCTACCCTGTGGTCTGTGTCAGGTTAGGAAGCAAGGAACCAAAACCAAAACCTCCCTGTGTGGGGGAGCACTATACTGTCAAATAAGCACCATATTTCAGACGAGGTCCTTACTCTCTGTGGTCATTAAAAATACCAGGATGTCTTTCGAAAATGAGTAGAGGCGTGTCCTCAGCATCCCGGCCAAATTCGCCCTCTGACCATCACGGCCTCCTAACCATCCCCATGTCTACTGATTGGTTTCATCATTCGGTCTTCTCTCCACCAGTAAGCTGGTGTGGGGTGGCTGTTCGAATGTCCATAAAAGTAATGAATTATTATTGTTATTAACCCATCCACCCAGTCCACCCATCCTCCTAATTACAAATGCCCAAATCTTAAATTGCTTGCACTTGGAGCATCTTTGACAATCACACTGAGGCAAAAATGGCATCTATGTGGTGTAGAAAGAATGCCTTTTGACAGAACCATAGAGTATTAGCATTCGACCAGTGATCTGCTAACTTATACACTAAATGTTGCTTTAGCTTGTATCTAGGCATTAAAAGGAAAAGCAACAATTTAAACCTAGCAGATGGACATGTCCCAAATGCAAAATCTGCAGCGCTCCGTCGAATAAACACATGCCCTACGTGGAGAAACTAACCTAGATTTACTTTCAGAGTTTGCAAGTCATTCTCTAAGGTGTTTGGCACAACATTTTTTTTTTTTAGAATCAGTGTATAAACTGCTGCGAAAGTGCTACAACAGTGGTTAATGCACCCGGAAACCTGTATGAACCCTGGTAAAACTTACACCTACGGAAGCAAATTTAATATATGACCCAGTTTGTGGTGTCACAGCCCTGGGATATTCCACTGTGCCCCAGTTTTATTAAAATGCTCTGCTGTGCAGTCAAGTGCACAGGGAATTTCCAACTGGTCACACACACTGACTGCAGCGGCAAAGGACTGATATCAAGACATATAGTGTAGCGACCGAAGTCTTTACTGGTGGTTCTGGTATAATGGTAACTATTTATTATGTTAGCATGTTACTCTGTACGTGAACCTAGGAACAATAATGTGTTAATTATGGACGTGTGGGAAATTTGGTCATTTTCTCCAAAATTATACACAACATTCAGATACTATGAAGGAGAAAATAAGCCATGTATTATTAAAAATGTTTGTAAAGAATTTGATTTTATTGATCTATTTATTTATTTTCTACCTATTATACCTTTTTACACTTCAGCTTTCCCAGAAACGGGGCAGTGATTTGTCAAATAGCAATTTGTAAGAAGCATCTGAATAGAGGAGACATGATCTGCCACAATATTGTTTTGGATGAAGTTGTAGCTGTCTGGCGAGGGCATATCACCACAAACACCCCATAGCAGCTGTGGTAGGGTTATCGTTTGGTGATTTCCTTTCTTTTTAATGCCACCAGAACTGGAAAGATTTGAAGAATCAATGACTGAGCCAAACAAATAAAGGGTTAAAGTCAGTTTTTTGTTTGTCCTCAGCATTGTTGATAGAAATGTGTGATGGCCACACAAAAATGGAAATTATATAATAGACTTGTTATGTTACTGTTAAAGAAGTGTGTGCACCCCCTTCCCCCATATATACACCTGAATACACATTAATCTTAATTGGAAATAAGACCGTTCTTGTCCACGAGACTCTCCCGTGGTTTCTTTGTGGAATTGTGTCCACTAACCAATAACCAATGGGTTGTGTGCTTTATAGAGCACAATCCAAAGAGTTTACTGCACAGTACGATTGAACCCTTTGGTTAAATAAGTGATAGTGTAGGTATACCTTAATCGTAATTTGATTTAAGTCTTGACTAGCCGATCCTCGCATATTTATCGGTACTGATGCAGTATTGTATCAATAGACAGACCAATATACTGTAAGTCGAGACTAACCACCAGTATCAGTACTTGAGCGGTTGTTTATCATCACTCGGATCAGTATCAAAATGTAAGCGTTACTTATACTTATGAGCACCATCACCTGAGAGGATCCTACTTCCGCTTTGGTGGTTCTCGCTTCCACTCAATTGAGTGACTATTACTGTATGCTAAAGAGACGCAATATCATTCAGATCAAGTGAACCCTCTTTTTTTTTCCACAGGACGGTGCTTCATGAAGCGTTACACACTCTCGTGATCACATGACCGCCATCATCTTCACATTATTGAAAAATCTGTGAGTATGAAATTACTGATGCATATGCCATTTAAAAAAAATCCAACCTTAAACCTCATCTTGCAAGAAAGGAAACTTAGAAATAGTGTTTCAGTTCTGTTTTCAAAAAAAATTGTTCGAGTCATAGGACAAGTATTGTTGTTGCTCAATATGAGAAGTCAAATATGTTATTAATTATATTTGGTCATCGATGCATTAAAGAATTTTATTAAAAAATAAAAAAAGTGAGTACATGGAAAGAGCATTCTGCTCCACCCTTACCCTAAACAACGATCCGGAGAGCTTGCAAAAGTGATTGCCGAAGCTCCATCCTTGCACTGCATCCACAGCCCAGAGCGGCAGGGTGAAGAGTAACAGTAAGTCGGCCACGCTCAGGTGTAGGACGAAGACGTCCGTCACACTCCATGTCCGTCTCTTCTGGCACAGCACAACCAGGACCAAGCCGTTACCCAACAGCCCCAGCACAAACACAACCGAGTACAGGACGGGGATGAAGATGGCTTCGAAATGCATACTCGTGTGCTGTTCACACACCATCCCACAACAATTTTCCACATAGTCTTCATCCTCAACGTAGGTGTAATTCAATTCAGAAAGATCTAACTCTGAAAAACTAATCGTTTCCATAATCTGCAAGACAAATAAACACCGGTTAGTACGAATTTCCATTCGTCTGTTTGCATAGGCACATAAATTCCGCTATTACTTTAGTTCACAATAGCATTCTCTTATATTACATCTGCTACTATGTGATGAATCTGTACGGAAAGAGGTAATTTCGGTAATACTTCCTTTTTCCATCATAGTTTACAAAGTGAGGGAAATTCAATGAAGAGATGCAATATGTATATTATTATTTGTTTTTAGATGCTGTTCATTTGCAGGTTGAAAGCCACGCGTCAGACCGTCTATATGATCGGATACAATCCAGTGCACTGGTATGTGATGTGCTGATACATGTTTTCTAAAACTTCACCATTCATGTTCACAGAACCGCAGTAATTTATTGTAAATGAAAACTGAAATTGCTGAGGGGTGTCAATGACTAAAAGTGGTATTTTCAAAGGTCGGAGCCGATGCAGGTCTTTTTTGCTTCACCCGAAGCCTGAAAAATGACAAAAATTTGCTCGTGAGGGTAAGTAACGATTTCGGTAGCTAACTTTTCTTCTTTGTTAAGCATCTCTGTCCTTTCAAAATCTATGTGTGGCATCTACCTAATAATTCCTACCATGACAGAACTATTTTATTTTCTAATTTAAATTTCGAATAATTCTCTTATAGCCTATGTGTATATTTGAAATAAATGTAAGTTTGTATATAGTTCATAAGCCAAACCAAAATATATATATAGGTGCACCGAGGCAAAATTCGAACAAACACTTAGATTTCAGTTCAAAATTCTAAACTTTATAACCATTTATTTGACCACAGTTATACGTCGTATTACAAAATTTGCATTACAATCTAGAAAAGTAGCGCAATTATTTGTTTCTACTTTCTTACGGACGAGGTAGAGAAAGCATTTCAGTCTGTCGAAACAAAAGTCAAACAGTTGAGATCAATATAAATATTTGAATTCTAACTTACAAATCAGCGTGTAATCTGCTCAAAATCTGCTCAGAAATGCACATAGACACGAACAAAACGAATCCCTTTGTCATTGGTGGATGGCAACAATATGCTCACACAGAGAAGGAGGGAGAGAGAGCAAGAGGGAGGGAGGGAGAGAGAGAGAGGCAGATACAAAAAGGAACTGGGTTACCACAGATTATGATAAGATCTTTAAAGATGTTTTTCATTCACATTAAAATTCAGAGATTTAGTGACATTTATGAATCAATGGATTTCACACGAAGTAAGCGACGGCTGTTAAGAAACTGACATGATATATCAACCAGGAATAACAGAGTGATATTTTAACAATCTATCATGGCACCTGTTAGTAGGTGGGATATATATCAGGCAGCAAGTGCACGTTTTTTCTGATCAAAAAGAAAAAATAGGCAAGCATCAGGATTTGAGGAACTGTATTAGACGACTGAGTCAGAGCATCCACAAAATAGCAAATGTGTTCCTGGTCTGCTGTGGTCGATATCTATCAAAGTGGTCCATGGAAGGATCAGCGGTGAACCGACGATATGGTCACGGGCAGACAAGACCATGGGGAACCCGTGTGGTCCGAAACAATAGGGCGACCTATGTTAGCTCAAATTGCTAAAGTTGTTATCACTGTTAATGCGTAATGTGTCAGGAGGCAAGAAAAGGGCGGGCCAATACAATATTAGGCAGGTGGTCATGATGTTATTCCTGATTTTTGGTCATAAAGACACAGTAGTATCCTAAATTAAATTTAGAATATAGACTTTTTTATTATTATTATTATTATTTAACAAATTTTTTCTTAAATACATATAGAGTATAAATTTTTTTTTCTATTTTTTTGTGGGGATTAAACTTTAAATTTTGCATCCAAAATCTACAACCTGAAAACAGTTTGAAACATTTCCCCGTGTAAGAGCATTCGTTGAACTTTAACCACTGTTTAACCGCTGCCTTTTTTTCCGGCCACCATTTCTCTGTGTCGCTTTTGCGTTTAAAAGTACGTTTAAACGGTGTCCTTTAGACACGCTGACCCTGTTCATGGCTGGTCATTTCGTGCACCTTTTATTAGTGTTTCAACCACACACCGAATCTGGTTGCGCCGCGTGTGCAAAAGAGCCCTTCACATATTGCGTGGTTTTCAGTTTTTCTATAAAAGCACAAGTTGCTCAAAACGAAAATGGCTTTTGAATTGACATTGAATATTATCAAGTTAGGGCATCATGTTTAGTAGTTAATCTTTAAGAAAGATGTTTGTTTACACAGTTTATAGAGGTAATCACAGCAAAACTTGCTTAAAAATCACTGTATGCACAGGATCGTCATGAAAAGTGTCGATTGCACTGAGCATTTTCACAATTTGTGACTGAATATTTCCTGTCACGTGTAATCATATAGTGATTAATTAGCCATGACTACATGTATCATGAAATATTTTTTTCTTTACAGTTCTATTGCTTATCTAATGTAGCATTCAGATGCATTAACACTTATTGTCACCTGTTTTTCCGTTTTTTTGTTTTAAAATCCTGACAAGCATCTTGCTCAGAAAGAAAAGAGACACTTTGGTTTTATGACTCATTTTAAGAATGAAGTGGCGGTGCCTTTCCTTTAGCTTACTGATCGTAACGTACATCGCTGTAGCACTTTATTGTTTCCTAAGAATGGTGTGTCTATTATTGAGTAAATTTCCTTTACCTGTGCAAAGTGCTCGAAAAATGGCTTGTACATCATAAATGAGCAGAATTAATACGTTTTATATAATCTCATAAATAATTATCATGTCAGCTATATAAATTATAAATTCCGTTGGACATTAAATACAACAGAAAAAAATAATGTGGAAAGAAATTGGTATTAGGGTAATTTATTAATGATTCATTAAAATATATCTTTAATAGGAATCCTGGTACATGGATTACCTTCAAGTGTGTAATGACCACTCCTTTAACCCCTTGTTGCCTGAATTTATTTACAATCATGTTAAAAAAATAATTATTTGTGCTTTTGCTTTAAAGCAGAAAAAAATATTTGTACTAGACGGGGCAATTAGTGCCTCTAATATGATCTATTGTGCGTGTCAGATATGCGTAAATTGTCATTGGAGGAATGCATACATTAAATAAGCAAAATAAACAAAAAACAGGTCATCTTGGTTATTCAAAATAAAATGGAGGTCAGAGTTCTCATTCTAAAATATGACACCGGTGGTATAACACATAATTAGGCAATATTTTTTATGTGTGTGTGTTTTTTAATGCACGCAGAAAAATCAAGGTACAGGAAAGTACCTAAAAGAGAACAAATGCTGTATCGCCCTGGCTGTACCATTACAGCATTGAGCAATGTACCTCTGAACAGTTTTTATACCTTCTTCTTTTGTAGAACATGTATTCTTCCCTAGTGATGGAAATGCAAATGGCGGTCTGAATACGTTGAATTCTTCTTTTAAAATGTGTATGAAACATCAGAATATCACTCTTACCATGATAGGGTGGTTGGTACATCAATTTCATATTAATAGATATTACACAGGTTCTGCCGAATGCGAATTAAAAGCAGACTGTCACCTCTTCCCTACCGCCACCATGCTTCACAGCTGGTGTGGGGTGTTTGTGGTGATACAACGTGTTGCTTTTGTAAGGGTATTGTTCCAGGGTATTTTTTCCGGTGCATGTTTGCTGTGTTTTTTAGAGACACAACTCTCACTTTTTCTCATTGTCAGAAACGTAAGCATATAATGTGCTTAAAAAGGCCTGTGTGTGATCTCTGTTCGGTAAGCTCTCTGTCTGTGGACTGAATTTACTGGGAGACCAACGCTTTAGAAGACTGGCAACTCTCTTGACGGCTCTTCATTTGTAAAATTATTATATATACTTTAGCTTTTTCATACATATGACTGTAATTATGACATAGAAATTTGAATCCTTGCGAACTATAGTATTAGACATCATAGTTCTTGCGAAGACTGATACTTGAAGGTTTCACCCCGTTGTTCACTCGGCGGGATGTTTTTTTTCACACCTTTACACCACGTCCTGTTCCTTGTTCAGAGACACATGAAGTGGTATTTGTTCGTAGGCCTAAAGCTTCTTTATGCAAATCAAGTAATGATCAGAAGAAAAATCACAATATTTCTCATAAAATCAAATGTGGTCTTACAATGACAGGTTATAGCACTTAAAAAATTGGCTCGTTGAGAAAATTGGTAGATATATACAAGGTGCAAGCTGAGCATGTGCGTTGAAGTGCATGAGCAGTTCAGAACCCACAGCCAAGAATAGGTCAGAGACATTGCTGTACTGTCAGCAGAAGGCTCGTTTAAAGCAGTGCCTCTGCACCATAAGTTCAACAGGTTAACTCTGCCAGGTGTTATGTGGTTGTCATGTCGCTTTTAATAATAACGAGGAACTGAAAACCGAAATGTTATTCTGGTTTGGTTTCCAACACATCCAAAAGTGATATGAGATAAGTTGTCATGACGTTTTGTATAGATTTTGACTGATGCCATAGTTACATAACATCTCTGGTATTCGGATTACAAATTACCATGGCATTACTGAAGTAGTAAAATCTAAAGTAGAAAAGAAGGAAACTACTCACTCACTGACTTGTATCCTTTCCTTGGAGAAAAATGTAAAAGAATAAAAGAATCGTTTACTTCATGCATTTTCATGAGTAAACGAAAGATAAACACTAAAGGTACAAACATGTCAATGGTACAGCCCCAGATCCCCCCCCTTGCCCCTCTCCCGGAAATCACACTTGTTCAGGTATTTATTTCTGAGCGTGCAAAAGTGTTAAATGTGCAGTGCTTATGATGAACCGAGGGTGTTGTGGTTCAGGCGTGAAAGTGCAGTGATATGTATTCTCCTCTAAAGCTTCACAGAGCTTTTTAAACCTGTGGTTTTTGTGTGCGCAGGCAGGAACTGCAGGCAGGCAAAGGTTTCATACGCTTGAACACTTCACCTGGCCCCTGTCTGAGAGGAATTGTGGATGGTTTCACTGTAACACTTCCCTTATGAGGCTCATTTAGAGACACGTTAAACGTTAACTACTCAGGAACTACTAACGTCACAGCATATGCTTATCAGAAATAGCAAGTTAAGCAAACTCCAGATGGATATAATCTGCCTAATTCGAACTTTACTTACAAGAGATGTGATTAGACAGAATTTATTTGTTATTATATACCACTTCCAACTGGTTTAAGAAAGTGAGACAATGCACACAGAATTGATCAGCAAAACTGTCTTTAGGTTACATTTATGTCATCTAGATATATGATTCAAAATTTCCTTGATGACATTCATGCTGAGGATCAAGATGCAGTATAGATTTTCCAGTCGACTAGCATGCTTACCCTCCTGTATCTATTACCACTGTTAGTGAAGGTTACATCGGAAATGTAATAGGTTACAGATTACAAATGGCAATATTCAAAATGTAATAAGTAATGTAACTATTCAATTACTTTATAAAAGTAAAGTGCATTTGATTACTTTCATATGTCCACTAGGTGGCGCTTTAAGTTAACACATACTGCAACACATTGTCGTCATTCAAATCAAAATCACGTTTCAGTTGGAAATCATGCCGTCGTCTAAAGCCCTAGTTTTACAATTGTTCAGACGGACGCCTATTGTAACTGTAATTGAATTTTTTCTCAACAACTGTAACAAATTACTGTTACACTTATTTTGTAACTAAATTACGCTACATGTAACTAGTTACTCACCAACACTGTGTATTACCATGGTGAAATCGTTAGATATGATATGGCAAATAAAATGGGGATTCTTGTTGACAGACTTTAGCAAATATCTGCCGGCATATTTATTCTGATATATTGCAAGTGGAATGCACGTCATACCAAATACAAGAATACAAATACAAGTTTCAGTTACATGTTTTGTAGTACATATTCATTTACAGTATTTAGCAGATGCCCTTATCCAGGGCGACGTACAAGTAGTGCTTTAGATCTCCATCTAAGGATAAAGCAGTAGTATTGTATTATTATTAGTAGCAGTAGTAGTATTTGATATCTTTTTGAGGTATGGATAACATACTTATGCAGAAACATTGCTCAATTTGCTGAATTATAAAGCACTCAAGTAGCTCATCTTTGCACATTATTTTGTACAATCTGGGTTAATTACAATTGAAATACAGCTTTACCTACTCGAACCAGCAATATCACAGGTTTAAAGTACCAAGTCATGAATACAATTTACTAGCAAAATACTGCACAAAACAATAACTGCAAAACTGAAATATTTAATTGAATTATACTCGGTCAACTTGTGCTTGTTGCAATGTTACTTTTTATTCCAAATTAAGAGTTTATGATTGAGTCTCCATTCTCTTTCACACGCTTGCACACACACACACACACACACACACACACACACACACACACACACACACACACACACACACACACACACACACACACACACACACACACACAAATACACCACACACCCATAGGGCTTGGAATTTATTTGTCAACATGTCATCTATAAGACCAGACAGTAACCTAAATGTAAGTCATGATAAGTAGCTGAAAGGCACAGTGGTTTGTGCTTGTAATGTAAAAATGTTATGCAATGTTTAATGGTAAAAAAAAATTATCTTCTTAAAATTAACTGTCTAACACCCTGTTCCTAGTGGTGCAGTGAGTAGGTAAAGAAGTCTTCCTGAACCTCTGAAGATCTTTTTTTTTTTTTTCAAAAAATCACCCCCAGGCTTTCAAGAAGCACCAAAAAAAGTCACAGATTTTAACAGTCGTGTCCATGTGTGTTTAGTGTTAAATTAAAAGATAAACCCCCTAAAAAAGGTGTGTTGTTGTCTGCTCCAGTGGCTCAGTGGGATAAATGTCTGTACCTGTAACAGGTGGGAATCTCAGTTCCTCTCTCTCTATCAGGTATGGAAACAGTGCTGTAATTGGGTGGGATTAAAAAAAAGAGAGAAAATTTCACTTTGAACTACAGCACTGATAAAATAAGAAATGTCTTCCTGAGCCTCTGAAACAGACAAGAATGGTGAGTTAGTTTTTATTCAATATTTACAGGAACAAATAATATGTTGATTGTTTAAGATATAATGTATGTGTTTAAAGTGCATGTTTAAAATAATTTTTTAAAAAGTAGACTGTTTATCCTGGTGTTCTTTATGTCTGTCCTGGTGGCGTAGTTGGTTTGTTCTGTGTGGTGTGAGAGGTTGTGAGTTCGAATCCACTGCGTGTTTGTTATTTGGATCACTTCTGAGAGTGATGAAGTAACTGTTATAAAAAAGAGACTCGTGTTCACGTCTGCACTTGTGGCTTACATAATTTCAACTGTGTTTAATTTGATTTCTTTAAGTCTGATTTGTCTAATAGATGACTTGATGCTTAAAAAAAAACATCTCTTTCGTGTCACTTCCCAAATGGCTCAGTGGTTTAGTGCTGGCTGGAGTCTGAATCACTGACTTTCTCTTTATGTTAAATTTGAGCCAGTTTGTCTAATAGATTACATGATGCTGCAAAAAAAATACATGGAACTGTTCCCTCCCAAATGGCTCAGTTGGTTAGTGCTGGAGCAACCCTGATTCCTTGAGTGTTGTGAGATCGAATCCCACCTTGACTAATTTTCTTTAAGGTGTTTTTAGCATCATGTCATCTTTAAGACCAAACAGAAACCTAAATGTAAGTCATGATAAGTAGCTGAAAGTCACAGTGGTTTGGGATTGTAATGTAAAAACTCAGGTTTGAGTCCCAAAATCAGCTATAAAACCTTAATACTTTTTCTGCAATGTTTAACGGTAAAAAATAAACCTTCTTAAAATGAGCAGTTCTACACCCTGTTCCTGGTGGTGCAGTGGGTAGGTAAGTAGGTCTCCTAACCTGTGGATCCAGGTTCAAATCCCAGTCCCGGTGAGTTCTCAATAATTTAAAATGATATGTTTTTCTTGCATCAATAATGTCTAGGTGGAAATTTAAAAGATAAACCCCCTAAAAAAAGAAAGAAGACTTGTCAGCTCAGATGGCTCCCTGGGTTAAAGGCGTAGTCCGGTCTCAACAAGAACCTCGGTTCGAGACTCCCGGTGTGTGTCATCCACTGACCCCCGTGTGTGGGACTGTAAGTTACCGGCAACCAGAAAGAAAGAAGAAGTAAGACCGGCTTGTCCCACTGGGGCCTCCGGGAGAGATGAAACAGGGGGTTATGCTGCTCTGCGCTATATATATATATATAGATATATATATATATATATATATATATATATATATATATATATATATATATATATATATAATATATATATATATATATATTTTTTTTTTTTATTATTATTATTATATATATTTTTTATATTATTTATATATTATATATATATTTATTTATTATTATAGTATATATAATTTATATTTTTATTATTATTATATATTATATTTTTTTTAATTTACTTTTTTTTTTCCTTATATATCATTCTATTTACTTCTTATATTTTCTCTTTGCATCATTTCTCTTTATTGTTTTTATTTACTTTCGTTACATACTTAAACACTGTTTAAAGTTTTCAACAACATTTTGAATAAAATTTACACAATGAAATTTGCAGATCCTGTTGAGACCTTGTTCTAACAGGGACTCAAACCCTGACCACCACAGCTCCTGAAATCACACTCATGCATTAACCCACTGAGCCATTTGGGAGGACACGTAGTGAAGATGTTTTTTGAGCATCATGTTTCTATTGTCTTCTATTAGAAATTTCTAAACAAACTCAATGATCTATTTAACAAACTTAACGAAAACAAGCCGAGGTGGGATTCGATCCCAAAAAAGTGGGCACTCAACTCACCAAGCCAGCACTAAACCCACTGAGCCATTTGGGAAGGGACAAGGAAGTAGCGTTTGTTGTGAGTGTCGTCAAAACATCTCAAACTTAAAGAAACAGGATAAGGTTGGTTTCGATCCCACAACACTCAAGGATTCAGGGTCGCACCAAGACTAACCCACTGAGCCATTTGAGAGGGAACGTGCAACCTTCGTTGTTTTAGCATCATGTCATCTATTAGACATAGCAGCTAAAGCTAACTTAAAGGAAACAAGCAGAAACGGGATTCGAGCCCACAAACCTCACCAGTACATGATCTTACCCGTGATTACCCAACAAGCCATTTGGTCTGACACATGCAAGTAGTTATTTTTTTGAGTGTTGTCATCTATTAGACAAAACATCTCAAACTGGAAGAAAGAACCCACTGTGGGATTAGAACCCACACAACTCAGAGATTCCAACTGAAGTTAGCACTAACTGACCGAGCCATTTGGGAGTGAACACATAGAAGGTGTTTTTTTTTGTGAGCATTATGTCATCTGTTAGACAAAAAGGTTGAATCTTAAATTAAAGAAAAAAACCAGGTTGGGATTCGATCCGACAAAACTCAGTAATTGAGGCTCACGCCCACACTAACCCACCAAGCCATCTGGGAGAGAACGAGATGAAGCAGTTTTTTTTTAGCATCATGTCATCTATTAGACAAAACAGCACAAATCTAACTTAAAGAAATTCAATTAAATACACTGAAATCAACTGAGCCACGAGTGCAAAACTGAACATGAGTCTGTTTTTACACATTTTTTTCTTATTAATGCCAACAGTAATCCAAAAATCAAGCATATAATGGACTTGAACTCAAAACCTCTGGCACCACAAACAGCACCTGGTATGAACCAACAGAAAGCGCCAACACAAGATACGTAATACAGTCCTGGATAAACAGTCTACTTTTATTTTACATACTTATTTTTAAACCATAAAAGGAAACAAACATGCACAGGGTTCGAACTGAGAACCTTCTGAAACGCAAACTACACATAATATATCCCAACTGAGCCACCATGAGGGACAAGTAGCTTTTTTTTTAAATACTTATTTTAAACATGTGCTGTAAAGACATACATTTTAACTTGAACAATCAACATATAATTTATTCCTGTAAATATTAAATAAATAAACTAACTAAATAAGTTCGTCTACTTCAGAGGCTCAGTAGGACATTTCTTCTTTTATCAGTGCTGCAGTTCAGAGATTTCTTTTCTCCTTTTTTTATTCCCACCCAACTACAGCACTGTTTCCATACCTGATACAGAGAGGAACTGAGATTCCCCACCTGTTACAGGTACAGACATTTATCCCACTG
This sequence comes from Kryptopterus vitreolus, assembly GCA_030449085.1. Classification (NCBI taxonomy): domain Eukaryota; kingdom Metazoa; phylum Chordata; class Actinopteri; order Siluriformes; family Siluridae; genus Kryptopterus; species Kryptopterus vitreolus. The sequence continues at coordinate 14,374,040 of JACRUU010000002.1, read as the reverse complement.
AGCCACTGGAACAGACAACAACACACCTTTTTTTAGGGGGTTTATCTTTTAATTTAACTCTTTACCTGCTGCTGGATTTAACACTAAACACACATGAACACGACTGTTATAGTAAAGTGTGTGATGTTTATTTGGTGTTTATTCAGGTTCAGGCTTTCTTTTTCCAGACTTCTTTTTTCATCATGTCATCTGTTAGTTATCAGTTATATATTATTATCTCAAACTTAACTTAATGAAATCAAATTAAACACACTGAAATCAACTGAGCCACAAGTGCAGACCTGAACATGTGTCTATATTTTTTATATATTTTTTAAATATCAGAAGTGATCTAAATAACAAACACAAACACGCACAAACTCAAACTCAGAACCTTCTCACACCGCAAACACCACACGATACAAACCAACTGCACCAACATGAGAGACGCGACTCCTGCTTGCGTAAACAGTCTACTTTTATAAAATATGTATTTTAAACTCCAAACGGAACCAAATAACAAACATGCACGATATTCGAACTCAGAAACTTCAGGACCGCAAACTACGCATGGTACATCCCGACTGAGCCACCAAGAAAGACACGTGACTTGCCTGGGTAACACGTCTCTTTTTTAAATCCGATCTCCCTGACTTGCCTGGGTAAACAGTCTTTTTTAAATAAATTTTAAACTTATTTTAAACACGCGCTGTAAACACATACCTTTTAACTTAAACCATAAACATATTATTTGTTCCTGTAAATATTAAACAAAAAAAATATATATATATATATATATATATATATATATATATATATATATATATATATATATATATATATATATATATATATATATATATGTTTTGTCTGCTTCAGAGGCTCCAGGTTTTTTTTCTAGTGCTGTAGTTGAGCGCGAGTTTCTCTCTTTTTTTTTATTCCCACCCAATTACAGCACTGTTTCCATACCTGATACAGAGAGGAACTGAGGATTCCCACCTGTTACAGGTACAGACGTTTATCCCACTGAGCCACTGGAACAGACAACAACACACCTTTTTTTAAGGGATTAATCTTTTATTTAATGCCTTAAAAAAAGCATTTTAAATTTTTTGAAATTTACTTTTTTATTTGTTTATATTTTTCCTTTTATTTTCTTCTCTTCTTCTTTCTCTTTTATTTTCCATTTTTCTATTTTTTTCATTTATTTTCTTGTTAGCACTTATTTTGTTCCTTATTTTTGTGATCATGTTAAAAAATGTTTTTTATTTATAATTTTGATTATTGTGCTGCTCTTTACTAAAATAACAGTGCTTATATAAACCTTCCACACATGGACAGGATACGAACACACAACCACAGAGCTACAATAAGCACTGCTGGACCACGAAGATTAAGAAAGACCTCAAACGTCCCAACAATGCACTCTTTTCTCTGTTTTGTGCAGGAAAGCGCTTTCGTTCCCTGAAGGCGAATACAGAGAGAATGAGGAGGAGCTTCTTCCTGCAGTCCATTCAGAGTCTAAACCAGAAAACACCCAGCACCCAATACCAGTAATTTCACTTTCACCTTCTCTTATCCACACAACGTTACACAAACGGACACTTCACACTGGTCACTTTACATATTATACATTAAATAAAAGATAAACCCCCTAAAAAAAGGTGTGTTGTTGTCTGCTCCAGTGGCTCAGTGGGATAAACGTCTGTACCTGTAAAGGGTGGGAACCTCAGTTTCTCTCTGTATCAGGTATGGAAACAGTGCTGTAGTTCAGTGGGAATAAAAAAAAGAAAAATAAGAATTCACTCTGAACTAGAGCACTGATGATAAAAAAAAGCTCCTGATCCTCTGAAGCAGACAAAATAGGATCTTTTGTCAATATTTAAAGAAACAAATAATATGTTGATTAAGTTAAAACATTCGTGTTTAAAACACGTTACGTGTCTTTCATGGTGGCTCAGTCTGGATGTACTATGCGTATTTTGCGGTCCTAAAGGTTCTGAGTTCGATCCCTGTGTATGTTTGTTATTTGGCTCACATTTGAAATTCAAAAATAAGTGTTTAAAAAATAAAGATTGATGCCAGTGTGTTTAATGTGATGTACATGGAGCTCTGTGGTCATGAGTTATAATCCTGTCCAGGTCTGGAGGCTTTATATAAGCACTGTTATTTCAGTAAAAAGGACAATAATACAATTGTTGTGATAGACAATAAGTCACTTTTTTTACCATGTTCACAAATATAAGGAACAGAATAAGTACAAACATATAAAAAATAGAAAGTGGAAAAGAGAAAGAAGAAGAGAAGAAAATGTAAGGAAAAAATACAAATAAATTAAAAAAAGGAAATTTATAGAAATGTAAAAAAAAAGGCGTTAAATGAAAGATAAACACCCTTAAAAAAGTGTTGTTGTCTGCTCCAGTGGCTCAGCGGGATAAACATCTGTACCTGCAACAGCTGTGAACCTCAGTTCCTCTCTGTATCATGTATGGAATCAGTGCTGTAATTGGAGGGGGCAAAAGAACATTGTAAAAATTCACTATGAATTACAGTACTGATGAAAGAAGAAATGTCACCCTGAGCCTCTGAAACAGACAGGAATGTTTAGCTAGCTTTTTTTATTCAATATTTACAGGAACAAATAATATGTTGATTGTTTAAGATAGTATTCATGCATTTAAAGTGCATGTTTAAAATAAATATTTAAAAAGTAGACTGTTTATCCTGGTGTTCTTTATGTCTGTCCTGGTGGCGTAGTTGGTTTGTTCTGTGTGGTGTTTGCGGTGTGAGAGGTTGTGAGTTCGAATCCACTGCCTGTTTGTGATTTGGATCACTTCTGAGAGTGATAAAGTAAGTGTTATAAAAAAGAGACTCGTGTTCACGTCTGCACTTGTGGCTTACATAATTTCAAGTGTGTTTAATTTGATTTCTTTAAGTCTGATTTGTCTAATAGATGACTTGATGTTTAAAAAAAAACAATTCCTTCATGCCTCCTCCCAAATGGCTCAGTGGTATAGTGCTGGCTGGAGTCTGAATCACTGACTTTTGTGGGATCGAATCCCACCTTGGCTCGTTTTCTTTATGTTAAATTTGAGCCAGTTTGTCTAATAGATTATATGATGCTGCAAAAAAAACTACACGGAACCGTTCCCTCCCAAATGGCTAGGTTGGTTAATGCTGGTGCACCCCTGATTCCTTAAGTGTTGTGGGATCGAATCCCACCTTGACTCGTTTTCTTTAAGGTGTTGTTAGCATCACGTCATCTTTAAGACCAAACAGAAGTCATGATAAGTAGCTGAAAGTCACAGTGGTTTGTGATTGTAATGTAAAAACTCAGGATTGAGTCCCAAAATCAGCTATAAATCCTTAAAACTTTTTCTTCAATGTTTAATGGTGAAAAATAAATCTTCTTAAAATGAGCTGTTCTACACACTCTTCCTGGTGGTGCAGTGGGTAGGTAAGTAGGTCTCCTAACCTGTGGATCCAGGTTCAAATCCCAGTCCCGGTGAGTTCTCAACAATTTAAAATGATATGTTTTTCTTGCATAAATAATGTCTAGGTGGGGAATGTAAAAGATAAACCCCCTAAAAAAAGAAAGAAGGCTTGTCAGCTCAGATGGCTCCCTTGGTTAAAGGGGTAGTCCGGTCTCAACAAGAACCTCGGTAACGTCGGTAACGTCCATAGATGACGACACTCAAAAAAAACACAGACTCCATCCTCACTGCCAAATGGCTTGTTCCGTTAGTGCTGTTGCAAATCTCAACCTGTGACTTTTATGGGTTCGAATCCCACCTTGGCTTGTTTCTTTACATGTTAACTTTGAGCTGTTTGCCTAATAGATGACATGATGCTCAAAATAAAAGAGCTTCCTGTGTCCTCTCAAGTGGCTCAGTGGGTTAATCCGTGCATGTGAGTTCAGCAGCGGTGGTGGTCAGGGTTTCGAGTCCCTGTTGGAGTGACTTCTCAACAGTTCCTGCAAAACTCAATAAGTCCTTTTATTTATTTAAAATGTTGCTGAAAACTGTTTAAGTATGTAACGAAAGTAAATAAAAACAACAAACAAAAATGATGCAAAGAGAAAATAATAAAAAGTAGAAGAAAAAGAAAAAAAAAAAAAAATATATATATATATATATATATATATATATATATAGCGCAGAGCAGCATAACCCCCTGTTTCACCTCTCCCAGAGGCCCCAGTGGGACAAGCCGGTCTTACTTCTTCTTTCTTTCTGGTTGCCGGTAACTTACAGTCCCACTCACAGGGGTCAGTGGATGACACACACCAGGAGTCTCGAACCGAGGTTCTTGTTGAGACTGGACTACGCCTTTAACCCAGGGAGCCATCTGAGCTGACAAGTCTTCTTTCTTTTTTTAGGGGGTATATCTTTAAAATTTCCACCTAGACATTATTTATGCAAGAAAAGCATATCATTTTAAATTCTTGAGAACTCACCAGGACTGGGATTTGAACCTGGATCCACAGGTTAGGAGACCTACTTTCCTACCCACTGCACCACCAGGAAGATGATGTAGAACAGCTCATTTTAAGAAGATTTAGTTTTCACCATTAAACATTGCAGAAAAAGTATTAAAGTGTTGTAATCTTTTAGAAAAAACATCTCAAGAGAAACAGGATTAGGTGGTATTCGATCCAACAACACAGGTGGACGTTAATATTTTAGCATCATGTCTTCTATTAGACAAACCAGCGCAATACAAACTTAAAGAAAACAAGCTGAGGTGGGATTCGATCCCACAAACGTTAGTTCCTAAGCATTATATCAGCACTAACACATCACGCCATTCGGAAAGTTACAAACACAAGTTGTTTTTTGAGCGTCATATTAACTGTTAGATATATAAAGAAAAAATATTAGATATTAGATATTAGTTAGATATTCAAAAAAATATACTCATGTTAATTTCTGCACTTGTGGCTCGGGTGATTTCAGTGTGTTTAATTTGATATCTTCAACTTAACTTTGAGCTGGTTTGTCTAATAGATGACATGATGCTCAGAAACCAAAAATCACTTTTTTCCTGTGTCCTGCAAATACCAATGTGTGTGTTTTTTTTAATTAAAAATATTGCTGAAAGGTTCAGTGTTTAAGTATGTAATGAAAGTAAATAAAAACAAAAATGATGCAACGAGAAAATAAATAGAAAAGTAAATAGAATGATGTGGGTTTTTAAAGTTTTTATCCTGTAAAACATCCTGGACCTCACATCATATATATATATATATATATATATATATATATATATATATATATATATATATATATATATATATTTTTTTTTTTTATTATCACATTTTGGTGCCTAATGAATGGATGGTGACATTCATGTAAACAATCACCATATAAAACAAGCAGAGAAAAGACAATGATCATCACTGACATCGCTCTCATCCACATTAACCAGACTTCTTCTTGCCTTCTGCCTTGCTCATGTCAGCTTCCTACGCTAGCTTACATCTGTAGTGCGAAATGATACAGCAGTGGTAGACTGAAAAAGATGTGCAGACGACGCACTTCTACCAAGTAGATTAAAACTAAAGCACCGAGGCAAATGAAGTATTTGTACTCCATTACTTCCCATCTCTGATAAACACAATTATTTTCATTTTTAGTGCAAGATTGAGATTGCATGAAGATGTTCTTGAAGATGCTCATTCTCCTTTTTGTTAACGCAGAGTAAAGAAAGACAACAATCACACTTTATTTTTATGCTATAATTTAATCTATGCTACATTTTTGTGGTGGTTGTTTATTAATTTAACGAGTAAAACTGCTGTAGAAACTCAAAACCCACATTTAAGACTTAAAAAAAGACAGAATCAGTACTTTCCACTTTTGATGCTCATCCATCCAGTAGCTGAGATGATTTCAGGGTGAACACACTGGTCCTAAACAGCACTAACATCACTGATTGTTTTTAGTCCTATTATAATGTAGTGTACTTGTGGCAAGTAAAAGCCTGCTTTCTTCTCCTTTTGTTTATTTCCGTGAAAACCGTTGCCCTGGTTTATTGTTCATTGAGCTTAATGATTGCTGCTTTTAATGTAAAGGCTGACATCTAAAGTAAACATAGTGGACACTGAGGGTTGGTTATCCACTGAATGGCATGACATGGCATGGCTCTGCTCAACCCCAGTAGCCTGGCTTTGCTTTTTGCTTGTGAGCTGAGCCATAACTATGTCGTTCTGCCTGCATATAATTATTATTATTAGTATTTTTAATTCTGGCCAATTCTCTTTATTAATTGTCTCCTATAAGGTCTGCTCGAAATTTTCCCAGTGTACTATGTCATCGAGGTTCATTGAAAAATCTTCGGGCAATGGGCTGAAATATAACGGATTTGTCCTCTCTCTGGCAGATCCACTTTGACAGTCTACAATTTGAATACAAGTAAATAATACATTATAAGTGGGTTGTAATGGTATATTTTATATAAAAATATATATATATATATATTTGTATTTCACCTTTGTTCAATAAATAAATGCACCCTTACCTTGCTCATTGCTAAAAGTTGGTAAAGTAAGATAAGAAACATGGGAGATATCATCATCATCACTGACAGGTATTAAGGAATTGAGTATATCTTCGAAGACTTTGTCCACAATGCCTAATGCCGTGTCAAACGCTGCTGATGCTGCCTTGTGACTGCTCAACTGGCTTCTAAAATCGTTCTTCATCTTTTCTCGAAATTCGATCAGTGCAAAGCCAATCATAGATGCCACACAATCGCTGAACTCGGTAATGGAGACGTCATCGCTCGACTGTTGTTCTTGGTCAAAGTTTTGAAGTTGACCTCTTGCCGATTCAGACACCAAGGTGAAGTGTTGCTCTTCGACCTGGGTTATGACTTTTGCCATCCTAACATCAAGCTCGTTGATAATTCGCTCGGCGAGCCGGTTCTTGAATGACGTCGAGGTTATGCTCTCCAGAACAGCACTGATAATAGTCCCTTTTAGCTGTGCTTCTTTGTCAGTTATTGGTTCGGCAGACTCTTTTACAGACTCGTTACAGATCGTAACCTCTGTTTTACTCGTGTCTTGCTCAGCGTCCGTTATGGCCACGTCATCCAGGCTAGGAGGTGGTGGTGGTGTACTGCAGTGTATTCTTTCCACAGAGTGAAAAGTGTGTGGCAAAATTCTCTATAGTTACAAAGTAAATAGATTAGGATTGAATCCATGATGAATCCAATAGAAATATATTATTATACATCATTTAAACGATTAGGTATTAAAAAATAACCTATTGTTAAGATCTTAAGCAATGTTATTGAGACTGTGTTGTGTATCATGTTGTGATGTCTACCTTTCTAATATTCTTCACCATCGTGGCTTTGTCGGGGCAAAAAAACATTGGATCCGTCTTATGTATCTTAAGCAGCTCTCTTGTTTTCCAAGGGCTCCTTGCTAAATGTTCTTTTAATTACATACAAACACATGGAATTAGCTTCGTATGCTGCCTTTTAACATTAACATTGGTTGGTTTGTAAGATATTTAGTTCTGTTTGAATGTAATATTGCATTTCGTACCAGGTTTTTTGTTGGTTGTGGTGATGGGAGGCGGGCAGACATGCTCTTCTGCCTCACTGGCCTTTACATCCTCATCTGCCTAAAATGAAAATAAATGGTACAAATGTTACACATGTCAAAAACCTACAATTAATAAAACCAACACTTTTTTTTACTTTAATATTTTCTTTGTGTTCTTCCTATCTTACTACGTTACTATATTACCAAGTTACTGTTCTTACTTTACTTAGTGCAAAAAAAAAAATTTTTCAATATAAACTGATTTACTAACAATGTGCCAATTCATAAAATTCATTATTAACAATCTGCTTACCAAAACTTGCTTTGGTGCTTCAGTTTGATGGCCGCAGTCTTGCTTCGTTAGAGGGCTACTCGATTCTGGAGTATTTGTCTCTGGTTCCTCTGCTTCTTTTGTTTTTCTATATGAAGCAAACGCATCCTTTCCAATTAAAACACATTTGTTTTTTTAGCTGAGCCATTTTGGTAGAAATTAGGACGCACATTGTAGTAACTGTCCCGTGTGTGTGAAATGGTGTGATGTCTTTACCTGGACAGAATTGAAATTTTGCTTCCCAGTATCCTGAAATTTAAGTTTTCACATTCTGGCATTTGACTGTGAAACGTCGTTTTGGGATACGAACTCGTTTCATTTAAACGTTCCATGTCATAGAAACAAAGCTGTGAAATCAAACCGCATCGCATTAAAGGTACATCTAAAGCAATAATAAATAAATAATAAATCTATGACTTTTTGTAAAGGCATATAAAAGCCTAGCTTGAGTCACTTTTAGAAGTAAACCATTAAGGATGCACATATCCTCGTATGAGTAACTCAAGTTAGGTCTCACATGCATGTCTGTGGAAAGTGGGTTTCTACCTAAAGCGTTAGAGAAACATGTAGATATGATGGAAGACATTTCTTTTCTTGTCGGTTTTCCATTCAGGAATGATGAGCGGCGGCTGCTGACCGTCGATTTTAGAAGCCTTTCGTGGCGTCACAGACTGGGACTCCGTCATATACAAAATACCCGGCAGACGCCTCATTTTCCGCTGGATCTTACGTCAGCGTTTTTTCGGGATCAAAAATAATACAACGCTTTTATAAACTGATATCAGTAGTTTATGTTCGACGTGGAGTGCAAAAAAATCTAGTTAGACTAGTTAGTAATATATATATATATATATCTATATATATATATATATATATATATATATATATACAACACACATATATATATATATATATATATATATATATATATATATATATATATATATATATATATATATATATATATATATATATATATACGCGTTTCTGTTTGCGCAACGCTTCAGGTCGGGTCTGTATATCTTGACACACAGACGGCTTTCTTTTCCTCTGAGCGCACTTTGGTCGGGACATGACGAACACAAGACTATCCTACCTGTGCCTCGAATTTACAGATAATTATCTAAAGGACAAAAGGCAAATTATTTGGTATATTATTAATATACCGAAAAAAAATAATAAATGAGAAGTGCCCTTTTTCCACTTGAGCCCTTGACCGTTAAAAGATTTTCATGTTCCTTTAACATTTTACATTCCTTGTTCCCTTTTGAAATACTGCGATGAATAGAAATGTACATCTTAAGTACTAAATGACCACCATGATAAAAGGGAACAAATATAAACAAATACAAGGCTCCGAATTATTTGCAGATATGCATACTCCAAAACAGACAATAACAATAAGATAAATGATCTAGTACAGGGGTGTCAAAGTCAAATGGACGGAGGGCCAAATAAAACATTTTGCTACAAGTCGAGGGCCGGACTGTCCGAATGTTAATTGAAATCAAAATTTGACCTACTGAAAACCTAACAAATATATTACGATTAGATAAATAAAGCAATATTTTCTTATGACTCTGTCAGTAATTTTTAATTTTCAACAGGCTGGCACAAAAGACAAATGTCAATACAAAAACACCTCATAACATGAACATTAAATGAACAAAGTGATATTATTCAAGGCACCATCAGCTATATTTTCTCATTTAGCAAAAGTGGGCTGAATTTAAGCAACTTCAAAGAAATAAATAATATCAGCAATTTTCTGCCATTCACTCCACTGATATATATATATATATATATATATATATATATATATATATATATATATATATATATATATATATATATATATATATATATATATATATATATTGCATTGAAATACAATAAAATAAAGTACAAAAATCTATAAACCAGAAACAAGACTTTCTTTAAGGAAAAGTCATATGTGCAAACAATGAGTGAAAACAAATATTATTTAATGTAGCCTTTGTTCCATGTCTATATTCTCGTTTTTGTCTGCGTGTTTTGTTTCATGACGACGTCTCAGATTATACTCTTTCATCACCGCCACACTTTCTCCACACAGAAGGCACACGGGTTTTCCAGCGACGTCCGTGAACATGTACTCAGACTCACACCTTGTTTGAAACCCCCGTTTCTCAGTGGCCACCTTCCGTTTTGCCATTGTTGATGGAGTAGGCTTTTTGCTGTTATGCTAATGACCGCTAATAAATAAGGAAAGGAAGCCGCCTCTCGCTCGGTGCGTCACCGTTGCATTGTGGGAAATGTAGTTTTGGTGCGTACATAATATCTGCGGGCTACTGGTTTGCAGGAGCCCGCGGGCCGGATCTAATAATAAATTAATATCATCACGCGGGCCAAATAAAACCCACTCGCGGGCCTGATTTGACATATGTGATCTAGTATATAGCATAGTATATAGTATGATATAGTATACCATATGTATGAAGCTTTAAATAGGCTATGTAAAATATTATAATAATGACAATACTACTACTACTACTACTACTACTACTACAACTAATAATAATAATAATAATAATAATACATAGAATATCAATTGCAGAATACAGAAAAGAACAAAATAAATATTTTGTTGTGAATTAATGTAGCAGCATAATAAAAAAAAACATTGACAAAAGGAAATTGTATCTAATAATTATTGTAGTTTTGTAGTGATTATTACTGCAGTGAATAAACAATATTTTTGTAATAATAATAATAATAATAATACAAATACATTACAATGTAATATTAAATATATCAAAGTAATATCAAAATTCAAATGAGACAATTAAAATATACAAAATAATAAATATAATAATAATAATAATAATAATAATAATAATAATAATGGCTATACAATATCTATCAATTATCTATGGTCTGTGGGGCTACTGGTTTTATCCCAAACAAATCTATTGATGGCTTATAATTGTTTCTATTGAAAATACGGGATTTTACATCCTTTTAAAATACAGTGCCCTGAAAGTGACTGTTAATGTTTCGGTGCTTCCTACTAAAAAAGTAAAACAGCAGTAATCTGATGATTTTAAACTTAATTCAACTTAATAGAAAGGTAATGGAGGTCATGATGTAGGCCTCTGCATCACCCTCATACTCGGGTATGTCTGGAGGGGTTCTTTTATGGGCCCCTGTCTTTTATTTATCTTTAATTTTTGAAGTCTAAAAGAGCTCCATTGTGGTCCTTTGATATAAACATGGCCAGATTATCCAATGGGCATTACGGGCACTGGCCCACTTGGGGCCCAAAACAAGATAATGACATCATGTATAACCAATAAAAAAATCATGCTGATATATATTTTTTTAAATCTAAACAGAATGATAGAATTGGTCAAGCGCCAGTGTCGAAAAGCACATAACAGCCACCCACAGTGTACAAATAACCCAGAAATGAATCGAGTAGACTGCTGGAGAAGCCGTCGTAGTTCAAAATAAGTGATAGAAGTTGTCGTAGTAAACTCGAACAAAAAAAAAAAAAAGAAGAGAGGCATCTTTATTAAGACATTTGCAAACATTTAAATGTTCTTCAAAAGGAGCCAGGAGGAGATTCAGGGTGAAGATGACGTCCTTATCGATTGTGGACCTGCTGCCTTTTTACATTTACAGCATTTAGCAGACACCCTTATCCAGAAAGTGCTTTGAGTCTCTACTACCTCAGTGAGCTTTCCTGTTCTAGGAATGACAGGAGGGGTGTACCTCACTGGTTAAGGTAATGGGTTACTGATTGGAATGTCGGGGGATCAAGCCCCGGTATGTATGTGTGCGTGCGTGCATGTGTGTGCACCCTGTGATGGGTTGGCATTCCGTACAGGTTACCCGTGAGAGAAGGCGGATAAGAAAGTAGAAAATGAATGTATTTGAATGCACAGAATCCAAATATTATTTAGACTTTAAGTGTCCATTATCATAATAAAATTCGAATGTAATGTTAAACGATAATGCCGAAGCGTAAAATACTACAAGTTTTTATTATTAACCTCATTATTTGGCTTATTTAACAGGAAAGAAAAACCACGGTGTGATGTTTCCTCTGACTAATGTTTATTTATAGTTTCATCTGCAAAGATATTGGAAGCCCGACGTCTGTGATGGTCAGTCAGATGCCCTCCTCTAATTTTTGTCCCCTAACAAATCAACATGTTCTGCCGTACGGCTTTCCACTCATGAGGATGATCTTGTATTGATCCTAAGACGACCTTTCGGTTGAGCACGGTTGAGCACTTGTGCTAAACAGAACTGACTAATTCAGTGACTAATTTCAGTTAGTCTGGAGCAGCAGAGTGAACACAGTCGAGTTTAGGTGAATACTGCTACACTGGTTGATTGTTCTTGAAGCTGACTGGTGCTTTTAATTAAAAGGATGACTATGGGATGAAAATCCTA
>JACRUU010000002.1:14336738-14354238 GCA_030449085.1 Kryptopterus vitreolus | reverse complement strand
TAGTTTCCTTTAACCCTGATAAACAAGTCAGAGATCCTAACACACATTTATTTACAAACTAACTGTTCATTTATAATTTTGATTGATTAATGCATTACTTGTATTTATATATAATGGCATTGCATAATTATATAATGATTATATTATGAGAAAACACAGACACATCATGCTCATTAAAATTGTATTTACACAAAGGACTTTAAACAGTAATATAAACAGTTTCGCTAAGCACATAAAGTATGCATGTATTCAGGTATAACTGTATTAGCCTAGATGAATTCTGAAACATAAAACAATATTATAAGACATATAATAAAGAATTAATAAAGACTAATAAAATATTCATCAAGATGCAAAGATATGTTTACCTTTCATTTGAAGTACTATATTACACTACTCACATATTACACCAGTGTTTAAATTATTTACAGACATAAGAAAACTGATTTCAATGCAGTATTCTCAAGTCGGTGATATTTATATGAATGACATTTAAATTGTTTGCTGTCTTCTTGATTTTATGTTTATGTTTATGTCCTGATCCAGCTTCTTCACCCACTTGTAAAGGAAAAGGCTTCATTCAGGTTTTGTAGAAACCTTTGACCTGAGGACTGAAAGACATCACCATCATCATCATTAGTATTGTCGTTTTATCAAATACAACAGTTTATTTACAGTTTACAGGTGGTGGCGGGTAAAAATTTAATTCAGTCTATAAATAGTACACATTCATGTGCAGCTCAGAAAAAGTGGTGTAAAAATCTACAGACACCCAGAAGAAATTAGGTAAAATGAGGTAAAACTTGAGTTTGAGAGACAAAGTTGTTTGGGCAACAACAATTAGTTATAAACACAGTGATAAATGCGAAGACTCTTTAAAATTTATATATTTTTAGTCAGAGGACGCAGTGTTTCTAAGTAAAATTGTAAGTTTGAGGACGTTCAGGTGGACCTTAAACAGTAAATTCTAATGTGAACTGAAGGTCGTTTACACAATATTTAAGCTCTGATACTTATCCTCTGACAAGCAAACTAACTAAGGTTGAATGGTAACTTCAGGCAGGTTGTTTTAAAAGGTAAACAAACATCAGTGTACATTAGTGAATCCTTTTTTTTTACGTCAATTAAATTTTTCTTGGCTGGATACTGAATGACATATCTTTATCTTGAGGTAAATATTGTTAGAGTCTTCAAATGTACATGTTGTCAGAAATGCCAAAATAATAACAATAATTTGCTCCAAAAGACCAGAAAATAAGCACATTTAAATCACTGCATTAGTGTTTCATTTAGGGTAAATATCCGCTTTTGAAACGAAGCAACCAAACTGACCTCTTACAGCAGCAGTATCTCCTCTTACGCCGTCTATACAGCAACTGTGCAACGAATGACGGGGGGGGGGGGGGGGGGGGTAAGAATTCTGAATAAGATTTGAATAACACACACTACTTAATTACAGACATTATGATTTGGTTTGTTCACCTCTCTGCGCCTGCGGAAAAGGATGACAATTATTCCCACGATGAAGAGTAAAACCAGAGCGCCACCAACAATTGCTGTAATAATCCAAATATTCAGTGACGCTTTCTCTAACAAACAGAACACACAGAACATTGTTAGATTACAAACAGTACCAGGTTCCTCTTTAACTGATGGATAATCATTTCTCCCAACGTGCTTTAGTTTTTCAGCAACTGGATTGCTGCCTTAGAACGGCAGGTCAACGTTTACTCGTATTTGATTCTTTGCTTTCTGTGTTGTTTTATAAGTCAGGAAACACTATAGATTAATAAACAGAATGACCAATGATTTCTCCGTACTTGGTCATGCAAAATGACAGCTTTCTAGACAAATAAACTATTGTATTCTAATAAACCTCACAATACTGAAATAGGTATCAAATCCTATATCCAGAGTTTTCCGTATATAAAACTTACTGCACTTTTTCGTTTAACAACTCTTTTTTTGGAAACGTACGCAATGTTTATTGTGTGTTTCTGTGTCGTAATTGAACGCTACCTGAACAGTGTCCTGGTGTCTTACACGCAAAGTTAAACATTATGTTCTTTCAGTAAAGCGTGCATAAAATTACTGGCAGAATGTAGAAATATTTACAAAAAAAAAGATGATTTACTTCCTTACCAACTTTCAAAATGAATGTAGCGGACGTCAGCACCGTGCCGTTCTTTTTGAGTTGGCATGTCCATCGTCCGCGCTCCTTCAATCCTACTGCAGGAATAAACAGCACAGGATGTGGAAAGGAGCTTTCTTTCAAAGATGATTCTTGGGGGGTTAACCAGTTTACTTCCATGTCAGAGCTCATGGGGTGACCCAGAGTGCAGGTCAAGTTTAGCGGAGAGCCCTCGTATAATTTATCTGGGGAAGAAATAACTACAAGAGAAATAAAGGGGTTATATAAAACGGTTCAGTAATGTCACTTTCAAACCAACCATCATCTGGGCATAATTCTGCATTTCCTACAGTTCAGTGCAAGTTACACTCACCTTGCAGCACTTCTACTTGTACGTTCCTCCTGATTGTTCCTGTTCCAAACTCCAGATTGCAGGTGTAGTTGCCCCTGTTTTTTACAGACACCTTGGCAATCTTCACATCAAGTACAGGATCTTTTAACTCCCTCTCCATGAGTAAGCGGTGTGTCCCTGTGGGGATCTCCCAGGCAGGGGAGGGATCGAGGCGCAATTTAAGGACGGTGAGAGAGGGTTCGTAAACGTTAAGTGGACTGAAGCTCCAACTGCCACCTTTCAGGCTTACATCAGTCACCATGGACCAGGAAATTTTGGGGTAAAAGGAACAAGGGATATTTAAATTTTGGAAGGAGTCGTATGTGTAAATGGGATCTGGTAAAGAGGGTTCAAGATCTGTGGAAAGAATAGGGATGATATGCTTTAATGTATCCATAATGTATCCATGTGTTCCTGTGTGTTCATATATATATATATATATGAATATATATATATATATATATATATATATATATATATATATATATATATATATATATATATATATATCAACTTAAAAAATGAAATGGAAGAATTGTGTCCATTTATTCTGTACTGACCTACAACAGTGACATCACTCGTGGCTTTCAATTTCTTTCCACCGTAGTTGACTTCACAAGTCCACTTTCCACCTTCTTTTCCAGTGACTCCCGTCAAAGTCAGAGTGTTTTTGTTCCACATTTGTTTCCCAGAACAAGGCTTATTTTCAGGTCCAAACCATACGACAGTCGGGCGAACAAGATCAAATCCATATTCATCGATTTCACAGGACAGTGACAGACTGGCATTGATTAACAGCGGTTTAGGTCGGAGCATTTTTACTAAAAGAGTTAAGAAACAATGAAAAGAAAGTTCATTTGTCCATCATCTTGAATTGTATCCCAAGAATGACATTTTAACACATATTATCTTGCTTGCACGGACATCAGTATACAATGAATATGCAGATTAAATAGTTTATCTTTAATGATTCCACAAATTGGGGTGCCAGGTGTACTACAATTGTAATGATGTAACGAGAAAAATAATGTTTAAGGGTTTAGAAGGTTTATTTAATTAAAGTTTGATTAAATCCTTATTAAAGCTTAACCAAAACAACAACAGTGCCTTTATTGCTAAAACAATCAAATGTGCATTTAATATTCACACATTCAAATAAATTACACTGTGAATATCTAATTCCTAAAACTAAATGGCACTCCAATTCTGTGTGCACACTCAATATCCTTTATCCTGTGTTTTTATAACTACATATACATCAAAATATATGATCTCTGGTTTATTGATTAAAATTTAACAAATTTAAGTAGTTTATCACTTTCTCTTCTTACCGTTATAAAGTTTGTATTTGGCTTCATGAGAAGATACAAGTTCGTACTGTTCACATCGGAAGATCCCAAAGTCAGAAGCATTAACTTGTGAAATTATAAGAGAAAAGTCTGATGAGAGAGAGATTCGCCCTTGCCACTCGGTGTTCTCTGCCATATAAAATACACACAAACAAATTAATTAACTTTCAGGTTGTAAATGCTACATGATCATGAGATGCAAAATTGCGCAGATTCTCGTTACTGCCGACCTGGTTTAATGGAGGGATTTGTCGGGTTCCTGCTAATCAGTTGAATATTATCAAAGTACCACCGCACGTGAGTTTTGTCTTTTCCCCCCCAGTTCACCCTGGGCAGAGTAACGGAGTTGCCAATCTGTGCGAAAATCACTTGTGGTTCTAAGAGAGAGAGAGAGAGAGAGAGAGAGAGAGAAAGAAATTCATTGAAATTTTTTTGCTATTTTAATGTAATCACATAGCCCAGATATTACTAAATATATTGTAGAGACCGTTTCCTCTATTATAACTTACAAGTAATCAATTTTGTATATATTTAAATGTTAGTTAACTATATAAAAACATTTTATTTAGTAAGCATTTGGAAAAAGACTAATTCCTCTGCTACATTATTACTCTCCACTATTTCTATCTAATCCCGAAGCTTCCAGAGGTTCCTTCAAACCTTCAAAGAGTAGATGCCAAAAAACCATGCAAAACCTCCCTTTGGATCCAGAACCAGATCCAGAATGTACCAGTTCATGCGGAGTTTTGACATTGATCTACTTTGTCTTAGGACATTACTCACATTCACACACGCCAAAGTTCATGGTAGTTTTTTTCATTTTGGCATTTTCTATCATTTTTTCTTCCTCGTCCCATCTAATTTTCCTTGCCACAGTCGCCCCAGGCTCACTCATCAGGGATAAAACTTTATTAACATTTAGTTCTAGAATTCTGATGTTCTGTGACATTCTGTAAAACTGCTGTAAAAGAATGTCCGTTGTCAAAAGCGCTATAGAAAATAAATGCCCTCATATATATATATATATATATATATATATATATATATATATATATATATATATATATATATATATATATATATATATATAAGGAGTTTACCTACCTAAAAGCTAATTGGATAAATATAATATAATATTTCATACTGGATATAACCCACGCTTGGGGCTAAACTCAAGCAAACTATACAATCTTTTCAGCTATTAGACACAGCTACAGTCACTAGTAATTAATACTGCGTGTTAATTAGTGACGTGATTCTGAAAAATACCTGTAGCAGATGAGTGACATGTTGCAAGTAGAAGTATTACTATATCCAAGAAGATCATTTTGGCTGCCAAGTCAAGAAAATACCAATAATAACCTGGGGAGAAACAAATAGTGTAAAAAGATCATTAATAGTTTTAAATACACTTAGTTTCACTCTCTTTTTTTTTTTTAAATAACAGTGCTCATATTTAAACGAGCACTAGAAGGATAGTAGGGGGCTTGTGGTGGGCTCAGATTTTTCACAAGATTGACGAAAGCAAGCCTGAGAAACAGTAAGCTTTGTGGTGGGCTTTGGGTTACAGACATAAAAAGCGAGGGGCATCAGACAGGGACATGAAAGAGAAGCAACTCCGAAACAGGGTGCGAGAAAGCGGGTTGTGGGGGGGTGGGCGTGGGGTTTGGTTGTCTCAGAGATTTGGTTGTTGAGATTGTCTCAGGAGTAGATTCTTATCCCTCTCTTCTTAACCTCCTTACCTCCTCCTACCTCCTACACACGCCCTTCTTCCTCCTCTGTTCCACGAAAGACGGATCTCTCCACGCTCAGGTGGAGAAAAAAAAAGACACCACAAGGCGCTGTAAGCGGTAGGCTCAGCCGGGAGTGTGGCGTACAGCATTTGGAGCTTTGTTGTCGTTTGTGAGAGATTTGTACAAATCTCTTCTTTCTCTTTCTTTGTGTGCACTCGGAAACTGCAACAATTGCATTAGAGTTGGTTTTTAGGCTTGATGTTTTTTTTTAATGTATTTATTTTTTTAATTTAATGAATGCATGGGATGAGATCTAATTACTTAGCATGAATTACCCTTAATTACCATTGGCGACTTCTCAGAATTGACGCGGTGTCATTTTATTATTAATTATTGAAATTGATGATTTATCCCAGAAAACACATAGCATATATTAGTTTTTTACAAGTGAGATTTTTAGCGGTTAAGAAATTGCGCTTCCAATCAGAAGGTCTTGTATTCAAATCCCATCACCACCACTGCCACGACAATGTATACATTAGGTAAAGGCATCTGCAAAATGCCCTTAAGGTAAATAGCTGAAAGACATACATTCACAAAATAAATAAATCAATCAATAGGTATGGGAGGTGGTGGCTCAACGGTTAAGGTGTTGGACTCTGGGCCGGAAGATCACGGTGTCCAACCCCACCGCCACCAAGCTGCCACTGGTGGGCCCTTGAGCAAGGCCCCTAATATATATATGTGTCTAATGAATCGGCTAAAACTTGTTCTAAATGACATAAATGGAGTTTATGTCAATAAACACCCGATGAGCCCGCCAGAAGAGTTGTATCGTCCCGTTTTTTGACAATATATCACACAAATAATATAAAATTTAAGTAGTGGGGGAAAAAACATGATGTTTTTCTCTGTCTCTCTAAAAATCATTGGCAACAGAACAAATAAATTCATTATTATATTATTTCAAATAAATAATAATAATTGTGCAGATATTTCACCTTTCTCAAACATTATACATACAAATGTATTTTTTTTTCTACAAAAATTTTACTGATTTAATTTTACTGATTTACTAATTTTACTGATTTACTAAAAAAGTTTACTGATGCATGTTTTCCAACAGTGCATTATACAATTTAACTTTTCTGGAACCCAGTTATGGGATGTATTATAAAAAACCTTTCTTAAAGTTTGTGACAAGCCGAAGGACTGAAATACTGAACTTAAGAGAATGAACTAAACTGATATGTACTGAAAAATAATATCAATTAATCATTATATATTTATTAGATTAGATTAGATTCAACTTAATTGCCATTGTGCACTAACCAGAAGTGGCCTATGTACAATAAATAATAGTATAAAATAATTATTTTTAAAAATAGGGGTACGGATTCCATAATTACAGAGCTGAGTGAATA
The DNA here is from genome assembly GCA_030449085.1 of Kryptopterus vitreolus. Classification (NCBI taxonomy): domain Eukaryota; kingdom Metazoa; phylum Chordata; class Actinopteri; order Siluriformes; family Siluridae; genus Kryptopterus; species Kryptopterus vitreolus. The sequence continues at coordinate 14,347,210 of JACRUU010000002.1, read as the reverse complement.
GAATAGAGAAGGTGAAGTAGGTAATATAGGTAATATATATGAAATAAATAAATAAGGGTATACATGTAGTAATATGGAGAATATGCATTCAATATATTTATATTTAAACACACACAAACATATATATATATATATATATATATATATATATATATATACACAATATTAAAAAAATAAGAAAGCGAAATAAGAAGAAAGCGATAAAGCTTCTTGTGCTTTGCGATAGGCAGCAGTATGAAAAGGTGTTGAAAAGGGAAGTGCAGCGAAGAAGAAGAAAGATGTAGAGATAGAAGAGAGCTGCACCTGACGACTTAACCCAGAAAAGACAGATGACATGACTGTGGTCAGAGCCAACAGGTTCAACAGAAACCTTGCAGCAGATTCAAGCATATTGAGGACATGTTTAAAAATTTTAAAATGACTTTTATTTCATATTCTCCAAAAAATTAAAATGCATGAACTACATCGTGATTTAGAGATATGGCGTTATGATAATCTGATATAACACGAGACTCATTATTTTTTACCAAAACAAGTAGATTTTTTTCTGTTTTTAAATCATGCACTGAAATTAAAAATAATCTTTCCTCAGTCTCATTAATGACGTGAAATAAATCCACATAATTATTAAGTAGAATGTGACATCACGGTTTAGTAAGGGAGTAGAGACGTGAGCTTATACTCGCAAAAATAAATATATAAATAAATAAATAAATAAATAAATAAATAAATAAATAAAGGTTACAATTCACCTGAATGCTACCCTTACGTTTTAGTATATTCAGAGGTAGAAGGTAATGAAGTATTTTGTTACTGCACTTTTTTGGTATCAGTGTTTTTCTTCACTATTTTTTTGAACCACTTTTTACTTTTACTCATTATTTATTTACACATATATAACTGTGTTTTTTTACTTTGTACATTTTGAAACGTGGCTCGCTACTTTAGTTGTAACCTATTCTGTGAAATGTAAAATAAATTCTTTTTCAGCTCATAGACCTATTTCTTGTTATTGCGAGTCTTGTTCAACCTGCCTCCGGTGTATTAGTTCCTGGTTATCACGCACTAGGCTAGCTTACGAAGCTAACAACAGCAAAGACATAAGGCTAAAAGAAGACAGTCTAAATGTGGGTGAGACAGAGGGAGTCAGTGATGTAAACATGACTGAAAACAGAAACGTTCCTGATCACCTGATCATCATCATCATCTTTTCTCTGCTTGTGGTCTAGAGGATGGTTGTTCATTAGATACATTCGTTAGATAACAACATGAGCTTGAAATGAGTTTGTATTGATATATTAATATGAGGTGAGGTCCAGTCACACTAAAACAGCTCGTAGTAACGGCTACTTTTTACTTAAATACATGTCAGAGCCCAAACTTCTTTACTTTAAGCGTAGTCTGTACTTCAACTTTTACATGCATCTATACTTCTACCTGAGTGAAAAATGTTTGTAGTTTTGCCATCTTGGATTATAATAAATATCTGTCTTTTACCAATAAATGTACTAATGTGTATTAAATGGCCATAATTACATATAACAGAGGAAAGTGCATTAGTACACTATATGCATACAATTTGAATATGAATTATATTAATGAAAAAAATAACATGCGCTTTTATTGTGCAGCCCGAGCGACACGAAAATGCCCTTGTTTATTACCCCTTTTTATAGTTTGTCACAAATTATCATTTCGTCATTTAAAATGTAATGATGATGTCAAAAAACATCTGTGATTGTGATTGCATTTCTGACGAGTCTTAATGATTTAATAACAAAATAATAATATTAAGGCATCCAGGCCATCACCAAGCAAAAAAATAACAAGCGGAACAAATATAAAAAAATTTGTAAAGGGCTCCGGGCTTGTAAATATAGTCGTTCTATGTGAATATTTCAGCGCTAAAGCAAAGCAATGGCGAAGACTGTACCTTGATCGCCCGATGTTTGTCACTCACTGATCGTCTCTCGTCACTCTGTTCCTCATCAGCTCTGTTCCTGTGCAAGCTATAGCGGTCCTATAAGTTGCGTTGACCCCTCCCTTCCATCTGATTGGCCTAAAGGAAAGAACAAGATGTCCAGGATTAGAATAACGTCAAATCTTGTCTTTTTGATTAGCTAAAAAAAAAAAAAAAACATGACGACACTCATGAATATTAATGATTACTGATCATCGTCATTTTTTGCGTTTATTTTATTAACTTCATATTAATATTATCGGAGTGAGGCCGTACATGCTGATAAAAGTTACAGATCTATATGTATACACATATTAAATATCTGTAGTATGTATTAAGTAATTGCATAATTGTTATTGAATAATATATAGGTTTAATTTTATTAACACTGCAAATGAATGAAAATATATCTAATCAAAAAAAAAAGGTCACTATTTGGTATGACTATCAGTGACTATGACAGTCATTTTATATGTTGGTATTCAGTGTGTAGCTCACCTGATTTGTCACCTTCCTCAGTAACAAATCACCTCTGTTCACGCAGCACCGTTTAATTTACACGGTATTATTTGTATCGCCTGTTTTTAAAGCTGAATACGGAATAAAAAAAATCTAATTAAGCTTGCTCTCGAGGATTCCATTTTTCTGTTCGGCTTTTATTAATGCCACGTCAGGAGAACATTAAAAGCTTGCCTTGCATAAATGTTCCTTTACTCTGCACATTTGTAATTGTTTTAATGCTTCATTTAGTGTATTAGGAAACGTTACCAACTGACTATCTCCTCGGACGATGCGAACGGCTCACATTGAACAACAGCGGCACGCTATTGGTTTTTCGAAATTCAATAAAACAGAATGATGTTTACAAAGTGCAAATCAATTCATCATTATTTGATAAAAAACCAATACAAATATGAATGCAATAATTGAAGACGTTACATATTTACCCCCCCCCCCCCACGTTGTAGTTCCGACTACTATATATATATATATATATATATAGATATATATATATATATATATATATATATATCTATATATATATATATATATATATATATAGATATATATATATATATATATATATATATATATATATATGTTTATGTATTTATTAGTTAAACCTGTTAACAAAATCAAATGGTAGTGAGTCTGAAAACATCACCCTTCATTTTTCACTTTAAGTTTGTAGATCATCCGCAGCTTTGTTCGTGCTGTTTGGCAGCAAATGGTGTTACTGGAAGAAAAAATGCTTCAACATTATATTTAAAGCATTTAGCGCTGACTTTAATGCTGACTTTTTAATTTAATTAGAGAACTAATATATAGATACAGTGTCCACTTCTTCTTTTTTACTTTTCATTTGATTTCATTTGCCCTCTTTGACAATTCATACAAAATGTTTTTTTTGTGGAACACACATTATACACTAGTCCATGAATATAGCATATTTTTAAAAAATGCCATTCGCATTTAGTTTTATCATATAGAAATTTCACAAGCTTTATTTGTTTGTTGTTTTCGGAATGCAAACGATATTTGTTGAAGTAATCAAGATGTGCCATTTTACTAAAGAAAAAATATAATGGACACATTATAGCGTAGAACTGATTTTATAAGATTATAGTCCAGTTCTGTATTATAATGTATACAGTTTTTCCTTAATAAAATGCTACATCATGATTATTAAATTGAATTCAATCGAATGAAAAGCAAAAACGGAGAAGTTGAGGGCACTCTATATTGCATGACAACTGTAAAATGTTTCATAAGTCTGGTTCTCTAATGAAATTAAAAAGTCAGCATTAAAGTGGAAGCATTTTCCCCCCAATAACACACATTTGCAAATGAGTTATAAAGTAAAGAAGTTTAAAGATTAAAGACTAAAAAGTAGGATCTGTGATATCTATACTCTCAGACTAAATTCGTTTTATTACTTTCGGCGAACACAATAAGTATAGTTCTTTCAATTGAGATGATAGAACGTATGCACAATTTACTATACAATGATACAAAAAAATTCAACGTTTCTCACCCTTTTAGTAACATCTACCTAAGTATGTTCAGGCCAGATACACTTTATTGTCACTATCAGTATGAAGCATTATTGTGACTCTCTGAACGCAAATTCATAAGAACCCGATTGAGCGAATGTTTAAAAGGGTTTAGTTGAGATGTAGTGATCCAGTGCAAAAATCTCTGCAAACATGTGTCCGTCAAAGAACAGATGTTCTAATCGCAGCCATGTAGTAATAGACGCACTACTTTTTTCAGAGCAAAAAGCTCTCTGTGAACTCTCCATTTCCCATTCCCAGTCAATGATGAGATCATCCTGCGCTCATTGCGAGATTCGCAATATATCCTATCAAAACACTTTGTACTGGACGTGTACATTCTTTTACAGCTGTATAATGATTTTTAATCTCATCATTGACTTAAATGGGAAAGGTTAGACTTGTGAAGAAGACTTATTAAGCTTTCTTCCTAATGTCGCCTCGTGGAGAGCTTTTTGCTGCTTTTCCGCACATTTCACATTGTTCAGTTCATGTTGATAAATTCACAACCCTGGTTCTGCGAGTTCTTAAAAGCATAAACTTATTGTTCAGTTTAAGGCGCAGGAGTGGCTCTTATCAACATGTTCAGGTACATGAAGAGAAAGGCAGCCTTATACGGAGCAACAGCGTGCTACTGTAGGACAGGGGTGGTTTTTCTTAGGGGAACCACATGAAGGTCACAACAAACATGGCTCTTGGTTCACATCTGTGTTTGAGGTTTCACCCTTCTTTCATTTGCTTCTTCCTGCCTCACTTAGTAAATCTTACAGAAAAAAAGAAAAAGAAAAAAACTCGTGAATAAAGCTCACAATCTACTCCAGCTCTCTAGGGCCATCCATTAAACGACATTTTAGTCGTTTAAGGCAAAAAATATAACATAACAATAGAGCAGTCGGGGAAACCTATAGAACAAACCTCTGATTCATAACTTTTCATATAGAGTGTTTTGAGAGGAAAGACCCAGTTGCAAGGGATCCCTCATTACTCACAATGCTTGAGGGAGTAGAGACTGAAAACATAACCGTTACTGAAAGAGAGAAAGACTGAAAGGAAAAGAGGAGGAGGATATTTTCAATTAGTCATCCTCCTCAGCAACTGGTATTAAAAAAAAAAAAAAAAAGAAGTTTGAACATGCTTTTGTAAATTAATGATTGTTGGGTTTTTTTGAGAATCTGAAGAAATCGATCAAAAGACGCTAAAATTAGCACTAGGGGAGAAACCGTTCACCCACTCCTTATTTACATGCAGCAATCTCTCTCTTCCTTTGTAGCAATGACTGTTTATATGTTCGGCCTCCATTCTGTCAGTACGGGGATCCCTCAGACAAGCATGTTAATCATCATGAACTTTCAGACATTCCCACACTTTGTGAATTAACCCATAAAAATGGCTATAAATACAGTTGTAGACAAAATGAAGTTGGGAAGATGGAGATTTTATGGAGTTAAATGTAAAAAATAAAATAAATAAGAGTTCTAGCAAATTCTAGCAAGTGATGCTCATCGGGTTATCACTTTGTTTTTTTTTTCTTTTCTTTTTTTTTTTGTTTTTTAACTCTTCCAGTTAGTGATGCAAGTCCCGTGGGCTTTAAATGTGTACACAGTGAAATGTCAGTGGAAAAAAAGATGGCTGAGCTGAGTGACATTTGGTTTCTTTATTGTGAAATGTAATTGAATAATCTTCCATTACATTCTCCATTACTTCTCTCTCTTTATCTCTCTCTCTCAATCACTCTCTGTCCAACATGGCTTCCCAATTGCACACTGAAAAACATTTGACTCTGAAGTTATGCCTTCACCGTGGCCCAGTAAAATCCCTGCCTTTGTGTCACCAAATTTTTCGCTAATGAAGATATTTTCTGGTTTGTCCTGGTGAATTGGCACCGTGCTGTTAGGTTGCTTTCTTTCAGAGAAGTGGCTTTCACAAAGCGCAAATACTCGAATAGAATCGAATCGGAAGGAATATGGTGCCATTTCTTTAAGGAGATTTTTCAAAGGAGTCTCCAGTGTCAGTGTGTGAAACACCCAGCAGTAAAGCTATACATTTTACTCCTTCGTTTTGATCTTTCCTTACGTAACATACTGCATACTGCATAACTACACAAAAAGTAGAACAACAGTACAAGAAACACGCACTGTTGTTGTACCATTGCTGTACCTTAGTGGATCTAATTCGCTTCGTCTCTTCCACAACGATAAACATTTCTGTACATGAAAACACGACAATTGTTTTTTTTTGCAAATAATAAAAAGCTATAATTATTATGGCATAAGTGAAATAAAACACTTCATTCAAAGCTGTTACAGAACACTGTATTATATATATATATATATATATATATATATATATATATATTTTTTTTTTTATATTATATATTATCTTTATATTAGTCTTTGTTTATTAAATATAGGACCCCAAATTTTATTTGACACAATTGTATGCATATCGAATCAATGGATATATAGCTCCGAAATTAAAATGTGCCGATAAGGCGTGGCTCTGTTCAAGATGAGATTAATGAGACAGTACTGACAGTAATGAGAGGTACCTAAATGCTCTGTTTTCTGTTTTCATAATGAATTAATTTCTGCATTAACATCGACATAGGGACAAAAAGAAAAATATAAATAAATAAATACATACATACATGCCAGCATGCATGCATACATACATAAATTAGGCTTTGCATTAAATGTTTTATATATCTTTTTTCAATGCCAAATATAATACCAATAAACTCCTGATCAGAGCAACATTGTTATATAAATAAACAAAACAGTTCAATTAAAGTTGCTATGTAAAGGTATATTTGCCTTCCGTGCCTGTTTATTCCCACATTAAAGTACATTCTAAAGTACATTTAAAAATCTTGTGTGAAACGTTTGAAATGCAGTACATATTAGTGCAACACGCACACACACACACACACACACACACACACACACACACACACAAACACACACATATATTATATATAATTATATATATTAAAGTGTTTAAATAGATCTACAGTAAAGAGAGTAGTAATGTAAATTAGTTAATTTGAGTCAAATCTTTCCTAAATATTTATCTTTCTCACTGAACCAAAAATTCAAGAAGCCTAGTGAAATAATTGTCTCATTTAGTCATAAACGTCTATTTAAACAGAATTTAAAGGTTTAAGTGGCAAACATCATACAAGAATAATTCTCGCCTCTGGACAACTACAACATTCAGCAGTTGCAAAAGTGTAGACAGAGAAAAACAAATGTAAATAAATAAATAAATACATTTCTTTGCACACTTACACATGTATCTGTGTGTATTAGTGGGTGCTGCACTACATTATTATAGTCCGTTTGCTTCCACAACAACACAAGCTTTCATACATTATGTAAAGATGTATATTGTCATTAACACTATGTTGTATATTACGCCTCGGTTATGCTGCAGATTTTTATACAAGCTAAACCCCGGGAATGCAATGATGTGCTTGCGTCAAATCATATATCGTGTTCAAAGCAACGCCTTAAGTGAAACTCCACCAAACTGTAGCCAAAAACAAATTTGGCCCAAAAGGCACATGACAACAAATACCAACAAATGAACTATCGGAATGATAAACGAATAAACATATTATACGGCAAATGCACAATGTGTTTTGGGCCTCGTGATGAACTCGTCTTGAAAAGGAAACACAGTCAGCTGCAGTAACTGTCTGTAGCAGCACCTGAAACAAAGCAGCCCTTATTCAGAAAACCTTAAACAGACTTAAATGTCTGCGGAGATGAACAGGCCACAGATGCTTTGTATTGCTTTTGCAGTAGAGATTAATTGTAGATTAATGGCGTGTGCTAGAAATGAGTGCTATGAATCAACGATAATTACTGACCACCTGATCATGCTTCTGTTAGATAAAACATCCGGTATGTACAAGGCTGAAATATATAGTACATTGTATTCCAATCTCGTCCTTTACATCCCTTTGAAGCATTTCGAATGACATTTTAACTACACAACCATACAGCAAAAGTGACAAAAGTAGGAAAGAGAATATGAGGGTGTAGGAACACACCCGAAGAAAACGGGTGGCATATGTGGGCTTGGGTTGCAGTGAAGAGGATCAAAATGTGTGTATGACACATCCTATGAAAAAGGGAATCCTAGTCTCAGTATGAAAAGTAGTCTTGGGTGTACAAGAGTGGATTGTATAATGTAATTTACCTCGTGTATCCTCACTCGTACGTGTATTAATAGCGTTTTAGCGCATTTTTATTATTAGTGTATAACTTGGATCCATGAGCCCTACATTCTGCAAAGTGCATTCTGTTAAAAGTGCTATGGAAATAAAATCGAATTATTCATTACAGACTATTTCTGGGTCAGTTCATTAGCGCAAACACAATACACAAGTAACAAGTGACCTAAAGGTTTAACCTTATTACGTCACTTAACTCTTATCATCAATACGCAACCTCAAGAATCTAGATGAATACAACCCAATGTATAGTGCATAATGACTCCTCCTAATGCACTATTTACATAATAATTTACATTGGTTTTCCTAATCACTGCTTCGACCCGAAGCTTGGAGAAACTCAGGATTTTACAGTATTACAGAATCAAAAAATACATTACAGACATGAAGTCGGCTATCAGAGTATATCAAAGAATAGCATGTATGACACGTGATACGCTGGTCAGATTAGTGTTTGATGTACTGAAATCTGAAATAATGCAAACAGTAAACAATAGAAGACTCTATTATTCTATTACCTCTTGCTATAGACATTCAACCCACCAAAGATGCATTCCTGCCTCATCCCCAGTTCAATAAATAGATCCACCATAACTCTGACCAGGATGACATGCTTACTGTAGATAAAGGAAGGAATGAATGAATCCGAAAGGTATAAGCTTTAGTCCTTTTAGATTTAACCCCGTCTTTAGACATTCTGTCTTGTGTAAGTCTACCTTGTTTTCATTTGTACGTTTCGCTTTGGTGTTGTTTTGTCTAACTTTAATCCAGCATGCTTCAGGAGATTTTAGTCCATCTACAGGTATCGCTTTTGTACGTATTGTTTTTATCTTTCTTGCTTGCAGTCTCTATTACTTTAACCCAACTGTCTACTGTAGCTGTGATCGATCTTGCTTTAACTCGCATTGAATTTTTTGGCTCATTTTGCAATTGTCCATCCTGACATCGTCTGTCTTACTTTAAACTCCTGTCTGACTTGCTTTTCCATGTCTTGCTTTTTTGTTGCCATTTCATTTTAGCTCGCTGTGCGTTAGCACATCGTACTTTGTTACATCTCAGACTTGTGTTACTGTGAGGAGTTCTTATTTATAAAGCTAACATTTAAATGGCATTACAGTTGCATGATCGTAAATATCTGGAAAAACTGTGAACTCTATTTATTTGCATATGTTGTTAAAGATAAGATAAATGCATGTTATTATTTTACTTTCCCCATCAAACGCAAGTCTCATCCTGCGTTAAACGCAACAGAATCTCGTTTTTATATGTATAGCGATTTGAACTCATGGAATTGTTAATAAAAAGATGTACAAATAGTACTATATATATATATATATATATATATATATATATATATATATATATATATATATATATATATATATATATATACGCTGCTTGAATTTAACAAGTGTTATCCCTTTAGCTTAATCCCTTTAACATTGCATGTCATGTTTTTGTCCAACTTCCGATTTGTCACAACCTCTTCATCAAAATAAACATATATGCAGCTTTTTTTTACTAAAACAATACTTTATATTTGATCAACAATCAGCTGTCAACTATTGTTGTTGTCAATGAAAAATAGAATGTAAATGTAAGTAAAAGAATACAGATACATTTTATTTATGTGCTTAATTTGTTCAAATGTAAATGACACATGGTCAGAACAGGATACTTTTGAAAGTATTCATTGTATATACAATCATAGACCTTCGGAGGAAGACATTCGCAAATACAATAGCAATTCGCCAAGGGTTCAGCACGTGGCCAAATTAAGTCCCAACAAGGACCACTGTAGACTTGTCAAGATGTTTCTGTGGTATAATTTGCTGTTTTGGTCAATGAATGTAGTCCAACACCTGAATGTGTATCCTAAGCGTTAAGTTCCTGATACAAAGCATAGAATGTGTTTTTTTTCATTTACCGTCATAATATTGTGTACATTCGTTTGATTGCACCACATTAGATTAGATTATGTATTCAGTTTTCAGAATGATTTGCACAGAGCCTTTAAAATAAAGAGACTTGTAAAAAACACAACAAATCCACCAGCAGATTTGGATCCCTTTCGGCAAGGCAGGAGAGAGTGGCAGGCAAAACCTTTGCGAGATGATATATACAGGAAAAGAAAGACTGATCTGTTTATAGCAAAATGGTATTAATAGGTATTTTAAATTATAATTAGAGTCACCAGAGGCCATAATAGTGTGAGTTTGAT
>JACRUU010000002.1:14231738-14334238 GCA_030449085.1 Kryptopterus vitreolus | reverse complement strand
TTCCTTCTTCATTTCCTCAATGGTTTGTTCATAAGACATTGAAAAACAGCATACTCATTTTTTCTTTGTCCAGGAGTGTATATTCCTGAAAAGAATAGTACCAGGCACAGTGAAACCTGGTAAACTGAAAGCACTCCTGCCTGTGCTCAGACTGATAGAGTGCCATTTTGTTTGCCTTCTAACCCACTAAAATATGTGTCAGTGTTTTCACTAACCTTTTATCGAAACAAGTCTGTCTCTTAGCATATGTATATGTGTGTGTGTGTGTGTGTGTGTGTGTGTGTGTGTGTGTGTGTGTGTGTGTGTGTGTGTGTGGCCACCTGTGCAGCCTCTAACACCACCTGTACCAGTGAAAGCGGGAAGTGCTGCTATTTCTTGCTGGTGCAAATGTAACGAAAACACATACACGTGTAATTACCCACAAGCTTTATTTTAATATCATAACATCCATAAAGCAAATGTATATTTCCATTAATTATGCAAAAAGAAATGTAGAAAGGATATTGATCTTATTTACAAATAAGAAAACACAAGAAAAGAAAACAATAAAATTGTTATTATTCAAACATGCAAAAATAGGGGGGGGGCATGATACGATGATTTAAGACAGAAAAGGAACAAGCTATTAAACTCCACAATTATTATTTCTGGTTGCCACAATTTGGCACTTTGACTCATAATTCGTGTAAAGAGCTGTACTCGTGCCTGGGAAGAGGAGGAGGGCGTGCTTTTTTAGCATGTCCCACTGCCTTAGGTTGCCCTACAGTCCTATAGAAAAAAAACAATATGTAATGTTACGCAATTGCAAGTCATGATGATTATATAAATGTGTGTGTGTGGGTGTGTGTGTGTGTGTGTGTATATGTGTATGTATATATATATATATATATATATATATATATCTATATATATATATATATATATATATATATATATATCTATATATACCAATTTACCAGGAAATTAATATTAAAAGATTAATTAATTTTGGAAATAAATAAATATAATGACTCGTTTTATTATGAAGAGAGATTCTGAATGAACTTTACATATGTATTCTATCACATATAATAGAACATTGAATATTTATAGCATCAAAAAAAACATATAAAAAGTATCAATTTATGATACATCGAGAACATACCCATATATATATATATATATATATATATATATATATATATATATCTATATATATATATAACATACATATGTACATATATATAATACTTTTGTTTTTATTTACATAACAAGAAAGGAAAAGCTACCTGGTACACTCGCAATACTTCTTCCTCGGATGCCGCAAAGAATTCAGTTTGTTCATCTTCCTCTGTGGAAGAAAAAGTCTCTATTAACCTTTTTCCTTTATTGTTCACTGTTTAGTCACTCATTTATTTTATTCACCTTCATCCGTTTGTTCCTCCTGTTAATCAGTACAATGGTGATGACAAGGACAATCAGTACTACAGCCGATGCCGAGATGGCGACCCAGATCCACATCTGCATACCCCAAAAACGCTTGTGCCATATGCTGATTTTGCTTATCGTAGAATCATTATCTAAAGTAGACACACACACACACTCTATCAATCTGTTTTATTGAGACCTTATCGTGCTATATGTAATGTTTTAGCAACTTATGCAATCTCATGCAGGAATTCTAATAGGAAACGTTTCAGGCCGAGACCACCCACTGCACCCAAAAGTTCTTGCTTAATTGAGAACTTATAGGAATTTGGAGTATGGTGTCTAGAAAGCATCACATGGTTCTCACCGGAATTAACGCCTTCTCCTTTTAAAACCTTCAACGTCAAATGTTCGCTCAGCGACTTTCCACCTTCAAACTCCAGAGTGCACACGTAATCGCCAGCATCGGCTTGCGTCACCTGACAAACCATTGAAAACATTTTGATGCGTGATTTACATTGGAACATAGAGGTACATGTTTTAGAATGATGAACATTTAGAATCAGATTTAAAAGATTACACATTAATCATTCCGGAGGTTTCACCTTTTGTAGTATTACACTAAAGTTTGCCTTCAGCTCCTGGTCACTGAAGTGGACTCGATTACTGACACCAGTTCTGTTCCACTTGACAGTGTTTGATCTCCTTATTAGCTCAGGGAATTGGACGCCAGATGGGGACTTCCAAAGGCCACCATTTATAGGCGGCCTGCTTTTTCCGGGTAGAACACATAGGAGCTCTACAGCGCCCCCTTCAGAAACCCTCACTTCCCCTGAGGTTTTTAGAGGACCTAACGAAAGTAGATTGTTAGTCGTCCCCGTCGTCGTCCCATCAACAAAAGAATCACAATACACAAAAGCGTTTAACAGCTCCTGATATTAATTTGCCTACTTAACAAGCAACTTGTAACAAGCAAGAGGCACTGGGATATATTTTAGCAAACATACCAGCAATTTCGACCTCAACGTTCACATTTATCAAAGATGACCCTTTCTCATCTGTGACTTTGCAGGTCCAAGTTCCAGCGTCATCGGAGGTCGCCGATTTTATAGTCACCTCCTTATTGTTGCTGTCTGGAGTTTTTTGTTGTATGGCTGTTGGTTTAAACCACTGGAATTTAGTTTTAACTTCACTTGAGCCAGAAGCTAAATCACAGCGCAGCTTTGTTTCACTGTTGTACAGCACTGTAGAAGGGTTTGCTTGGGCTGAGAGAAAGAAAAAAAAAAGAGAGACAGAAGTGAGAAAGAAAAAGCTGATATTGTAATGGAAAGATGTTAGTTATAGCTACACACAAGGACACAACATAGTAGAGTCAATTTATGTAACAATACTCTTGTAAAAAAGTTGTTTTGGTCAGAATATATACTGGAAATGTGGAAAGGTGTGTGCGTGTGTATGTGTGTGTGTGCGCAATATATATATATATATATATATATCATATATATATATATATATATATATATATATATATATATATATATATATATATATATATATATTCCCCTAATTATGCCTACTTGATGCACATTCACAATAGGTATGCGTTGCTCACTATATATTATTATTATTATTTTATTTTATTTTATTACTGAATGTAACCCAGACGTATCACCAGTTTATATGGAAAACCGGAACATAATTCCATACCGTATAAATATGGAGCCACCTACCATATGTAGCAATTAAAACAACCGGTAAAAAAAATACATAGAAAATAATAAATTAATTAATACATTAATAATTGTTTTGTTTTTTATTATGTTTTTGTTTTTTACCAGATCATTATTTGGTATTGGGGAAATTCGTTTGGGTGTTTTCTTTTGGGTGGCGTTATTGGGCGTGGCCTTATTGTTTGGTGCCACATCCCTCAAATTCAATAAATGTGTTTTTTGTTTCCTTAGAAAAAAAATTGCAAAATTAAAAAATAGGTGCTTTAAAAAATTAACTAAGACGATTTATTGATGATTTATTAAGGATTGCAGTTAAGTCCAAATATAACACTATTTTATACACTGTATATAAAGGTCGCAATCCATCTCACCTGATACCACAGAGAGAATGTGCCTAGTCGATCTGCAGGTGTAAACTCCAGCGTCTTGGCTCACCAATGAGGAAATCCGTAACGTGGTCCTGTCAGTGATACTGGCCCTCGCAGCAGTTATTAAAGTACCTTGAAAATGAAACCGTTCACACGTCACACAACCACAGGCAGAGCGAGACCATGTAAGGTGAACATGTTGTTTGTGTGAGTGTAAGCTAGATGCTCGTTGTGGAGAAAGGAAACGTGAATAAACATTTGTTTGTTTGTTTGTTTTTAATACTTTTGCGCGGTGATCCTGATTTGGATTTGTGGATCAATAAGTTGTCGTTCATTTTCCACTCAATGTCAGGCTTCGAGGGAAGATCGTTACATGTCATTTTAACTTCATCTCCAGGTTTTTTATAAAAGAATTCACAGCTTCCTGTGGGCACCAAAAAAGCTGCCACAAAAGACAGAATTATCATTTCTTTCAAACGGTCGCATCATTGTGTTAATATGAGCCGATAGGTGCTGATGAATATGTTCACTCACCAACGATGACCCAAAGGATGCCTTTTAATCGGAACATTTCTGCTCATATCCTTCAAAGGAAAAAAATAAACATAGAAATCCACTAAGAACCATAAAGAGACATATACATCTATGTCTGTTATGTGTTTTTTTTTCTCCCTATTCTTTTGCCCAAGATGGTAATCTACAGATAAAACAAACAAGGTTGTGAAAAGCTATTTCCGTTGATGCGTCTTTTGATTTGCTTTTCTATGCAACGACATGAAGCATGTGCACGAGTGACTTTTCATTTCAGCAAAAGCGCCAGTGTTAATATAATAGTGGATTTAAATTGAAACACACATACAGTATTACATTTGCAATTATAATATTGGTTATAACCAAACATACTCAAATAAATCGTAAGTACAAGCAAATCTAGAGAGACTATAATTTAAAATGTATTATTGGTAGGTTTTTTCCAAAGTGTTATGCAGAATTGTAGCTATTGTTGATGCTCTATTTGTTACAAGTGTAATTATTACGATTTATTGAAAATTACATCACATGTGAAAAGACTAAATGGCAAGTTGTATCAGTGATACTCGACATTACAGCGAAAAAAAAAATGAATTAGTAGTAATTGCTATAGGTATATCAATCCCTTTTATGTGGGTTAATTTTTTTTGGGTTTCCTTTTTCATATAAAAGGTTTCATAATAATAATAATAATAATAATAATAAACAATAATAGTATATATAATATAATATAGTAAATATAATAATAAGTAATGTTGTGTGTGTATGTATATGTGTATATATTAGATATATATATATATATATATATATATATATATATATATATATATATATATATATATCCACACACACACACACACACACACACACACACAGTGGAAATGCAAATGCAAACCATGTAGTCACCAGTTTGCAATTGACTTGAATAAACTAAATCTTTTAGCTGAAAAAAAATATTTCTCACAATTTTACAACTGACTTTACATTGCCATGTTTTCATTCTAATTATTATTATAATAAACATTTACAATACAAAAATACTGCCCATCAAAAAGAATTTCATAAACACATTTATTTCCTTTCTAACTTAAAAAAATCCCTTACACTTATTTATTTAGAAGATTTTTTTCCCCTACTCATGCACAATGACCAAAATAAAAGGTTCGACTGACAGAAACAAAATCCATTAAGCTATTGTTTTTGTATCGCGAGTAAAAATGCGATTACTTTGTGTTACTTACCGTACAAGCGAGTTCCGGTGTGTGTTCTGCTCTGTTCAGTAAAGTGGGTTCGTGCAGATTTGCAAGCAGTTGTTCACATCAGCAGAAGAGGAGAAATGAGGAGGAGATGAAGAGAATAAGAACAAAAACGGAAGAGAGAAAAATTGAGAGCGTGGCACGCAGTTGGTGGGGAAAGGATTATCGCACATTACGGCTCTTTAGGAACAAGACTTGTGAGGAAAGAGGAATATAAAAGAATCTTAAATATAAGCACTAAAAACACTTTAGCTTCCGAAAGGGCAGGAAATTAACGATACAGAAAACATCAGATTATGCTTCCTATTTAAGACATTTTTACATTGTATTAACAGTTTAAAATATTTTCTATACACTTATTTACTAAAGTTCAGAAAAAAATGTAGAACATGTATATATCTAAGGTTAGTTATTCTCTACATACTGTATTAGTAAACATTTAATAAGAAAAAGGGGGCGGGGGATCCACCGATTCCATTTAATAACTCCAGACAAGACTTTACTGGCAAAGAGACATCATTTATTTCCTTTTTTTCTTCTCCAAAGCAGAAAGAACAAAATGAATTCAATTCCCCAAAAAAGGAGAAAAAGAAACCCTTCAGCTATCAGGCTTGCAAGACATGATAGCACAACCTGGCTTGGATTTGCATCTTTTTTCTTCTTCTTCTTATTCGGTGTGTACCCTTATGATCATGTCCTGTAGTGATCTAAGTCCTTCTTGCAGAAACCTTGTTTATTTGGAACACATGGGAGGACAACAAGGGGGGGGAGGGGGGAGAAAAAAAAAAGGTAGAGCCTGGCTCTAGAAGCAATGACTGCACAATAACCATCACATAACCAGGGGAGGGAGAGAGAGAGAGAGAGAGAGAGAGAGAGAGAGAAAGTGTACAGAGAGTAAGGAAGAAAGAAAAGCAAGAGGTCACTTGTGCTATCAGCGAGTCGTGCAGCACTGCTCACTCCACTATGACCCTCCTCTGGCTGGTTGTAGGCAGTATATAAGAAAGAAGTGCTTGAATTGCTCAAACAAAAACCTGTGTCAGTTCAGAAGCTCGAGTATGCCCCCCCACCACCTCCCCCTCGCATCCCTCAGCAGCTAAGACAACATGTGTGTGTGCATGTGTGTGTTTGTGTGTATGAATGAAGTCTTCTACTCCGCCATTCTTCTGTAAAAGTACAGGTAGCCCAGGTCCTTCGGGGGTTTCTCAGAGGCGCACACTTTTTGATCATTAAAGATTACCCATCTGTGAAAAACAAGAGAACGGGTCGTTAAAAACACGTCACTAAAAGAGGAGGAAACGAAAAACGCTTTACTTACTGTTGGTCCTTTTTGATGTGGCAAACGTAGTGGCCGCACATCGTGCTCGTGCCCATGTGACTGATGAAAGCAAACAGCTCGTACTCTGCGGGACAGAACCGAGAGGCGTTCATGAAAAATGATCATTATGGAGGTCCGCCCCCAAAAAAAGTACACTACAAAGGTTTAGGGCTGTCAAAGTAACTGATAATTTGCCCATCGACAGTATAAACACACACACACATTGGTAAGATGGACGCATTGAGCAGCAGCTACAGCGGTTGTGAGAGCTCTGAGGAAGTGGAAGATTTCTCCCAACCACAATCCCCACACTCGGATCAGAATAATGACAGTGCAGGTTTGCACCGGTCCCCAATTACGCAAAACTGACCGGTAAACATGTTCGTCGCAAACATATTTTTGTTCATCATAGTTTATGTAGGACACCGCAACCAGCAGCCATTCTTGAAATCAGGCTCTGGCTGCGTAGCGGGGAAACGAAAATAACAGTTTTGGGTTGTAGCATTGAATAAAGGCGCACAACATGACTAAACATCAACATCAACAACAACAACGAGTGCTACTTTCATTCAAACACTCTCAAAAATTACAATCAAGTTTTTTTTTTTTATTATTAATCGTTTTTTTTTAATGGAAAGAAAACCCTGGAACCCCAGACACACACACACACAAACACACACACAAAATCTACTCACTTCCAGGTCCATCACGAACGCGTGGTCCGGGCGGAACCTCTCGACTGGCTTCACTGGCTCCCTCTGAGCGACCGCCCTCAGACACCTCCATAGACTCCAGATCATCCAGGTGGGAGAAGATCCAGTCCACTGCCCGCTCAAGAATATTACTCTGCACACATCCATTTTAAATTACACATTTGACACAAGAGCAGAAACAAACAAATGCTTTATTTTTTATGAATTAATTAATATTATATCAGAATTCTAGCCGTTTATTCAAACATTTGCAAGCTTTGATATGATCTCTCTCACCGAGCCAGACTGTGTGTATGTGTGTGTGTATGTTTTTTTGTGTGTGTGTGTATGTACATTTTTATTTATGTTTGTTTGTTCATTCATTCATTCGCATAAGATTCTATGCGTTTTCACTTTTCGAATCCAGATGCAATTTGTTTGTGACTCCCTATTAAAGTAAATGCCTCTAAACTGGATTACTCGGCCAAGTTTTATCCAGTTATGTTTATTTCTTTCAAAAGTGTGTATACGGTTATCTGTGTAAATCAATATAAGGAAAGCATTCACAAAACTCATGTAATCATTGTGTAAATTGGAATCGCTGCTTAGACAGCTCACCGTAGCCTTGAGGGCGCGCGAGGCTTGATCTCGGCTAAAGCCCATGGAGACGATGGTGGCCAGGTGCTCTTCTGACAGGCTTTCCGTGGGTGTAGATCCAGGAGCAGAACTAGAGCCTGGTAACACCAAGGGAGCAGCGAAATCTGTCGGCATCGGGGGGGACGACACACAAGCAGAGAAATGAGACAAGTGAGTAAAAGCCGGCGTGTGACGTTTTTCAGCTTCCTAATACGGATACACGTTTACCTGCATCGTCCATATGCCCCATAACCCAGTTCATGGCAGCGTCGATGCCAGTGTTCCCCGTGTAATACACGGCCTTCCTGCAGGCCTCGAGAGGAAAACCCATCTCACAAAGCTGAGACACCGTGGACTCATCCAACACTGGAGCTGAGAAACACAGGCAGAAATTCCTATAGCAACTTAGCATATAATAGCGCATCAGGAAGGGTTCCCCCTGACTTTCACTGACTAAAAGCAGAATCTCCATGTCCTATAATGAACGGAAAAATAATCAGTCACACATTATTTTAAATCTATTCGCAGAGGCCTTGTTAATATTTACAAAATCGTTAATTTGTCACCGATTAAAACATTAAATAGTCTATGAGATTAAATACATGACTAAATTTTGATTGCAGAGGCTAAGAATTTCATTTGTCACTTTTGCTACCTAACATATCAAAAATAATTTTACGGGTAACTAACTAGCTAATGATATAGCTACATACCACTTTATGACCTGTATGACTTAGGTGATTGCCAGTTGACAAGTGGGAAGGGAATAAAAATGTCATTAAAAAAAGAAAAACGACATTTCGATAAATGGAAACTAAAATTTAAAGCGACACACAAATATTGTCGATGACTTGTCCATATGTAAAATTCCCTGACTTTCGATATATGGGATAGACCCTTAACAATTCCATATTCCAGAAATTCCATGAACCGTGGGAACCCTGACCAGATGACTTAAATGGAGGAAACTAAAGCCACTGAGCTACAATAAAATAACTAATAAAATGTTTTAACAAAAAAATAAAAGGTTTATGGTCAAACAAGCAATATTTAATCTATATAAAATAAACTGAGTACAAGGTTTTAAAAACAAATCTATAAAATTATATATAAAAAAATATTATATAAAAATAATTTAGTTTTTTGCAAGTATGCAACATAAAATAAGAAATTAAGAATAAGCAAAGAATGAAAGAAGGGTGAAAGAAAACGAGATGGACAGATGAACGAGGAAGGTAGAGAAAGAGACAGACAGACTGACACAGCAGTGGGGAATAGAGAGAGTCGTCGTCCTCGTTGCCGTGGGAACCCAGGATACCTTTGACCTCCACGTCAGGGGTCATGAGAGGGGGCGGGGCCACCTCTGGAAGAAGCTCCTCCCCCGGCTGCTGTCCGGTTGCCTGGAGCTCGCTCAGGTCCAGTGTATCAGGAACGTCAATGCTAACATCTGGCGGATGAGCAGTGAAATTATTAAATGATTTACAAGTAATAGGAATAACAGCCTGACGCAGAAAACTTGATAAAAAAAAAAAAAAGGTCACTCCGTTAGTAGATTACAAACCGAAAGTCTTAACCCATAACACTAAACAAGAATGTTTATAATATTAGCAGCAACATATATATATATATATATGTTTTGTCCAGACGTGGACAAAATTGTTGGTACCCTTTGGTCAATGAAAGAAAAAGTCACAATGGTCACAGAAATAACTTTAATCTGACAAAAGTAATAATAAATAAAAATTCTATAAATGTTAACCAATGAAAGTCAGACATTGTTTTTCAACCATGCTTCAACAGAATTATGTAAAAAAATAAACTCATGAAACAGGCATGGACAAAAATGATGGTACCCCTAACTTAATATTTTGTTGCGCAACCTTTTGAGGCAATCACTGCAATCAAACGCTTCCTGTAACTGTCAATGAGACATCTGCACCTCTCAGCAGGTATGTGGGGGGTGTTTTGGGGTTTTTTGGCCCACTCCTCATGAGCAAACTGCTCCAGTTGTGTCCGGTTTGAAGGGTGCCTTTTCCAGACTGCATGTTTCAGCTCCTTCCAAAGATGCTCAATAGGATTGAGGTCAGGGCTCATAGACGGCCACTTTAGAATAGTCCAATTTTTTCCTCTTAGCCATTCTTGGGTGTTTTTAGCTGTGTGTTTTGGGTCATTGTCCTGTTGCAAGACCCATGACCTGCGACTGAGACCAAGCTTTCTGACACTTTTTCGTCTGTGAACATACAGCTGATGTGCCTTGGCAAAAACTTCGATTTTTGTCTCATCTGTCCACAGGACATTCTCCCAGAAGCTTTGTGGCTTGTCAACATGTAGTTTGGCATATTCCAGTCTTGCTTTTTTATGATTCGTTTTCAACAATGGTGTCCTCCTTGGTCGTCTCCCATGTAGTCCACTTTGGCTCAAACAACGACGGATGGTGCGATCTGACACTGATGTTCCTTGAGCATGAAGTTCACCTTGAATCTCTTTAGAAGTCTTTCTAGGCTCTTTTGTTACCATTCGGATTATCCGTCTCTTAGATTTGTCATCAATTTTCCTCCTGCGGCCACGTCCAGGGAGGTTGGCTACAGTCCCATGGATCTTAAACTTCTGAATAATATGTGCAACTGTACTCACAGGAACATCTAGTTGCTTGGAGATGGTCTTATAGCCTTTACCTTTAACATGCTTGTCTATAATTTTCTTTCTGATCTCTTGAGACAGCTCTTTCCTTTGCTTCCTCTGGTCCATGTCGAGTGTGGTACACACCATATCACCAAACAACACAGTGATTACCTGGAGCCATATATATAGGCCCAATGGCTGATTACAAGGTTGTAGACACCTGTGATGCTAATTAGTGGACACACCTTCAATTAACATGTCCCTTTGGTCACATTATTTTCTGTGTTTTCTAGGGGTACCATCATTTTTGTCCATGCCTGTTTCATGAGTTTATTTTTTTACATAATTCTGTTGAAGCATGGTTGAAAAACAATGTCTGACTTTCATTGGTTAACATTTATAGAATTTTTATTTATTATTACTTTTGTCAGATTAAAGTTATTTCTGTGACCATTGTGACTTTTTCTTTCATTGACCAAAGGGTACCAACAATTTTGTCCACGTCTGTATATACCGTAAATTCTGGACTATAAGCCGCTACTTTTTTCATAGGTTTTGAACCATGCGGCTAATAATAAGGTGCGGCTATTCTGCAGATTTTTTCCCGACCGCTGGGGGAAACGCTCGATATATGTTTAATGCCTAACCTTTGTCTGTTCCCGATTCCCGGACTTCCGCTCCTGCTCTCCGGTACTCCCGGTACCACGGCGCGCAGAGCGCAAGGCTCCCTAGCCTGTCTGGCCGCTCCGTATGAGCGGCGTCTCCTGAGTTCTTTATTCTAATAAATCCTGTTTTGTATGAATTCCGGATCTCCGCGTCTCTGTGCAGCGTCCACCGTTACACCGTGTTAAAATACAGGTTAGGAAAGGATCTATTTAAGTACATACATGTACATTTACAATTCAAAAGCGGATGCGGCTTGTATGCAGGTGCGGCTTATTTATTATTCTTTTGGGTTTTTTTTTAATAGAGCGGATGCGGCTTATATGCAGGTGCGCTTTATAGTCCAGAATTTACGGTATATATAAATATAATTTAAAAAAAAACAATAAGCTGAGTAAATATTTACCCAGTTTTTTAGGCACCCAGTCAAGGCCGAAGGTAAATTTCTTGATTTGGATGACCAGGTAGTCAGGGAATGAAGCAAAGCGTGTGGTCCTGCAATGACAAATAAAAAAAAAAAAAAAGAGTTCTTAGCTACTAGTCTGCGTTAATTCGTTTTATTAACAACGTGAAGAGTGTACAAGGTTACCCACTTGGTGGCAGTGGTCTTGCCCTGCACCGCGGAGCTCCAGAAGTCTGCGAGTGTCTCCGGCTCACTGAGAGCGTTCATGCAGGCGGAGAATGGGATTTGAGCTCGGGGTGCGGCAGGAGGTGGGTTTCCGGAGGCCTCCGCCTCCTCCCGCAGACGCTCGGCCTCCTGTAGCTCCTCTGAGGGGAAAGGAAATAAAATAACGGTAAAGAAATGTATGCATTTGCATAAAAACACGGTTAAGATGAGCAAATGATATGACCGGGAGAAGTTGGACGAGCAAAAGCTCTACTCGTCGAGTCAAACACAATAATCTAGCAATTAATCAGTATGAAATCTGAAACACATTCTGATCAGCCAGATTATAGGACTTTACCCTTATTTGCAACTGAATCATTCAGTTATTGAATGGAACGTGATGAATATAAATGGAAAATGCAGTCAAATGGCAGTTCTTTCGTTCCATGAGCGTTTGTTTTACATTTCACAAGTGCCACGTCATAAGTTTTATACAAGATTAACGATTTTAATCCGAGTGTTTCCGTTTTCCCAGAACAGTGAATAGCATTCTACAGATCCTCGCACCGGTGTTTGTGGCCTGGTCCATAGGCACAGGTAGCTGAACAATATAGTCCACTCTCTGGGTGTATTTGGCCTTTTGAGACTGCTGGCACACGATCCTTTCCTCCACCAGGAAGCGGAAAGCTTCAGACGGGTTTGGTCCAGACCTGCAGTTCCTCTGTGAGAGGGATGGATGGAATGAAAAAGTGAGAGAGGGGTAAAAAACAAACATTGGAGGGAGAAGATGCATTGCTTACCTCCACCATGTTTATGAAGTGAAGAAAAAACTCCTGAGCGTCTTGCTGCCGATTAGTGGAAAATTCGGGGTGGCCCCGACCAACAAGGGCTTTGAACATGCGTGGTGCGATGCCCACCTGATCTCCCTGGATAAAGATCATTATGTTTAGTTGCGGAACAAATCACACACAATTAGATGTAGTAGTATTTATGGTTTATTGCGAATAACGGATTGTTTTCCTACATATGTTTTTTTTTTCGGCCAATGCAAACGGATTAATCAATGATCTGAATGTCCTAAAAATATATTCAATCCAGAAGTTTTGTTTTGACTCATGGCATGCCTTTGTAGGGGGAAGAAAAAGCAACCCTGAAGTGTAATAATATATTTTGGCACATTTTATGTGTATTATTCTTTTTATCCCTATTCTACACCTTTTAGTTAATTACATTTATGTTAAATTACCAAACAATGAAACCCGGGACTCCATCCTTCAGCAAATAATACAAACATGCCTTGTTAACAAACAAAGCCTTGTTAACAAGAGTTTTTATATGTTACATAACACATTTTAATTACCTCTGTACGACCCCTTACTAACAGTAATAACTTTTTAGGACAACATGGAATTAACTTGATTTGTCATATGGTCACAAAATCCAAGACATACGGAAGAGTTACCAAAGACAAACGTGATACATTCAAACAAAAACAGTCCTGTCCTACCCTGAGTTCAGAGGTTGCACTGGGGTCATCGCAAGGGTCCGGAGCGGGTTTCGAGTATTCTCCCGAAAGCAAACCATGGCCCAATTTTGCTCTGCATGACAAAGAGAAGAGAAAGACCGTGATATGCAGATTTAATACAAAAGCCCACATTTGACTTCAGCTTGCTCTCTTGTGGCCTCTTCTGGTGAATGAAAGTATTAAAGCAATATAACATGCAGAGATGTTCATAACAAAACAGGTGGTTTTTGAAACAGGTGGATTTTACTCACACTTGTGTCTTAAAGTCTTGACTGGGATCACTTGGAGCTTCATCCAGGATCTTGTCAATGCTGGACACATACCTGTTACAGCGAGGTAATGAGATACACTGTGACGCACGGTCCATTTCGCATATTTAACATTTCCGACTTCAAAACCTAAACTATAAAACAAATGCAATTTTCTAATGATACCAACATGAATGCGGTTAAATTTTCCATGAATGTGTGGGAGTTTCATGTAATGATTGGCAGTGATGTCTCCGAAGTGAAAGAGCTGACGAGAGAGGTGGAAAAAAAAAGTGCTGGGACGGCAAAGTGGAATGTTTGCGCAACAATTTTGGTTTTACGATAACGCGGTGGGTGTATTTCACATGCATTAGGAGATGCATGAAATTTGCAACAACAACAAAAAAAAAGACTTTTGGGCGGTGGGTACTCTGAGATTTTCCAAATATATATATATGGTTTCAAAAGTCGGAAGATATCAGATATCCTTCCATTTTACTGATTACATTATAACCGATATCACAGGGGATTTGCATTTTATAGTAACGTCCGAGCAGTTTTTGTGCATTCTTACCCTCTAACCCTGATCTATAAAACTTAGTTACAGTAAAAATTCTATTTTCCATTTCTGTGTGAAACCATTTACATAGTGAAATTAAATGGCATGTTCTAGTGGGAGAAAAAGCACTCTGTAAACTGTGAGGTACTGACTTTTCCTGGAAGTCGGGGATGGTGAAGAGCACTTGCATGACCGAGTTGAGGTAGCAGCTGTTGCCCAGGTTCTTCATACCCGTAAGCCCAGGACCAAAGAGAGGCCTCAGTGTGGTGCCGGACTCCTGGATCACCTCCCACTCACCCACACGCTGATTCACTGCGATCTCTAATTCGGTCATAGTGCGTTCTGTCTGCAAAAGACAAGCCTTTTTGTCAGTTCAATAACTCAGAAAAGTTATTAAACATAAATCAGACGCATTTATATAGACTCACCTTTTCCATGGTCATCATATCAATGCCAAAGTGGCTGAGATGTTCGGCTAGCTTTGAATCCAAAACCATGTCATCCTCATCATAAGAGTAAACATCTGAACAAAAAAATAAATACATTTAAAAACTGGCCTCGTCATACTCACTAATATACACTGTTTTTCTATGTGTACATAACAGTATAAAAACAAAATTATTGGGACAATTCCAACTGTATGTAGTTCTTCCATAAACTCAAAAACACATTTTGTACAGGACATCTCAGGGATTACATATTCGCGTCACTTGACCCGAGACACCCAGTGTTGTGGAGTAACTAGTTACATGTAACGGCATTACAAAAGAAAAACATCTGAACAATTACATTTTGAATAGGGTCATTTGTAATCTATAATCTATTACATTTTCAAAGTAACCTTCCCAATACCGGAGACACCCATGAGGCTAATGCCCTTGTGGCTAAACGAACATCTTCCTAGAAGAGTAGGAGTTATTATTCTAACACCAAATGTGAACTAAATGTGGAAGGTGTTCAAAAAGCACCATTTTCCCATCAACAAAGCTCAACACTTTCAAAAGCTGCTGTCATATATTAAAATATGAAATCTTTCATTTATTTGTGAAACCAAATACTACAATGTAGAAGCAATTAATTATTATTAGCTATTATTATTATTATTTCCATCTACCTAATAATACCCATCTCCAGTGGACAGAACCCTATACAAAATTTTATATTTCTTTTATGGAACTTACATGACAGCTTTTTTCTGTATTTAAAAAAAAAAATCTATCAATCAATCTATCGATCTATGCATCATATACGTATCTATCTATCAATCTATATGTCTATCTATCTATCTATCTATCTATCTATCTATCTATCTATCTATCTATCTATCAGCTTGTCAAATCCCACACTGAACTGTAATCATCATCCCAGCAGAGCCATACGCTCTATGAAGGTTTATGGAGTCTATTTAGAGTAAGTTAGCCATTCTCTGAATGAATGAATGAATGAATGAATAAAGAAATAAACAAAAATAAATAAATAAAATTCTTCTGTATGGTTCTTTGCTCATTGTTTCTTCAGTGTAGCTGCTCTGAAGTTTGTATTGTATTAAATTAGACCGATTCAATTCATTGAACACCTTCGTTTCAACCATCAATACTAGATCTAATTAAAAAATATATACAGAATATAAAAGCCATGTGTGCTGTAATGAGATGCACCTGCTCCATCAGGGGTGATGGTGCCCAGTTTGACAGCCAGCGGGTAGCCAGTCTCCTGGAAGTGCTGAAGGGCGTGGTTATTTCCACCCGAGCCGTCAAAATATCTCCGCCCACACATCACCTTGCCGTCCGTCAAGTTCATCCACAGGTTTTCCTGCAGGTCACACACCTCACACTTCCACCCACTGAACAATCACAAGAGAGTAACAAACAATTACGCAGTTTCCTCCATCTACGCACGCTACACAAATAACTATGCTGAACCTAATTTTTTGGCACTGTGTAAATATCTACTGTTGATAAGCTGTTTCAGGTTTGTGTGTGTGTTTGTGTGTGTACCTAGGAGGAATTTTCAATCCATTGTCAAGCTGCTTGAGTTCAGCTGCATATTTGGACTCCTGTCTCACTTCTCCATCCCACTGCTGCACCTGCAGAGCTTGTGATACCGAGTCCGCAGCCAGCAACCCCGCCATTGACAGTGACACCTGAATGCACGCTCACAAAATAAGTATGACTACTAAAACTGACAATTAATGTTTCAGTATATCATATATATATATATATATATTACAATAACTGTCAATAAATTTTCAATTACACCCATAAAATTGCAGAATAAGGAGCCATGATATTAACAAATATCAAATTATTTCATGTAGAGCTAAAATAAACACTCCAAACTAAATTTTTAAAAAATGCTCCCAATCTCACCCGCTCTCTCACTACATCTGGCATGGTAGCCAGGTCCTCTGATGTCACTTCCTGTCTGTCTGGGAAAAGCACAACCTTGACTTCTTCTTCATACTGCTCCTGATCCACATCAAATCCACCCTCGATCCCTGAAAAATACAGAACATTTTATTTTTTTAAATCATAAAGGTCACATAGGCATGCAAGTATGTGTGTGTTTAAAAATTTGGCAGTGGTATCTTTCAAACTTATTTTTAACTTAAAAAAATATAGGATTTCCAGGGGGAGGAGGATAATTAGATAAATATTTTAATCAATGCAATATATGATAAGAGAAAAAACACGATTCTTTCCACTTGGTTTTAATAATGCAGCCTTAACTGTATGGAGAGTTTGTTGCAAGTCTAAAGAGGTTAAAAGAAAAAAAAAATCAGTATCTAAACACATTTACTGCAAAGTATAACCGAAAACTATTGTTGAAGCTGTCCATACAAAAATACCAGGACTTTGTTTTGAGTAGTGTGGTGGTCATTACAAGAGCGACCTCTAGTGGCGAAACAAGACACCACGTGCTGATTGGTTTTGATAGTCGAACGGTGCTGAACGCATTTTCATTTAATTTTTGAAATAAATTTCAGTACTAATGGGTTTCACACAGTCAGCATTTTAGTCCACATCAGTGTTTTAAAGACTAATCGGTGTGATCAAGTCAACACTTCCTCGATACTGCAGTGTAAAAATGCAGAACATTGTTTCTAATATTTTATAAGTGAGACAGTATTCATTTCCGGGCTTACCTATAGCCAGGCGAGTGGGTTTCTTCTTGGGAGGATCTCCTGACCCGGAACTGCCATCATCCTCTTTCTAAAAATAATGCATACGTATCAGAGGATTTTTAAAAAAGACAATTTTAGGAAGGACAAAAAAGGGTATAATCGCTCTTCTGGCCTAATTGTGAAAGTCTAATTATTCAGATTTTGGGGTTCAAAGAGGTGCTCATGAACAAGCTTAGGGTCGGGGAGGGGAATGAGAGTGGACGAGTCTGCTGTCACAAATTTTGTTGGCATGGGTAGAAACTATTTTACACTATGGTTATACTGTTTGTAAGACCTGTTTGATATCGGTCTGCACTAAATGAGTAATATTGCTAGGGTAAGCTTAATATAATATAATATAATATAATATAATATATTAGATTGATAGAGAGAGAGAGACAAACAGAGCTTTTCTTTTTCTTTTCTTTACACAAATCCTCACAGTCAGGAGGTGTACACTGTTGTCTAATTACACTGTAATAAAACTGGAATCGCAGCCGATTTTGTGAGCAAAAGATTCAAAAGAACAGTGCATAATTATAATAATAATAATAATAATAATAATTTAGTGTTAATACATGAATGGTCTGAAAGTGCGTGGGAGAAGAGAAAAAGATCCCAGGATGACGGAGTTGTCCAGGCTACCTTCAGATGATTAGTAACAAAAGCACTTTGTAGTGAGAGCAGTGCACACTATTAGATTCGACGCCTCTGTGCTGTAATAATAGGTTCACTCAAAGTTCACCACATGTACACAGCCTGTAAAAAGAGTCCTCATTGAATGGTGTACCAAAGAGCTGCTCTCTGTCTCTCTCTCGCTCATCATCTCCAAAAGATGGGGCTTTAATTTATATAAAGCATTTTGATGATGCAGAACTGATTCAAGCTTACCATAAAAAAAATGTCTGTATTTTACGATTCCTAATTAATACACCCCATTTTCACCGTGAGACATGAAGGATTTGAGGATCGGCACAGAATACACTTTGTTTCGTCACCAATGTCAATGCCGCCTGAACCTAGTCGTAACCTGCTCCGCAAACCTCCCACAGCAACAAACAGGCCTGCCATTAACATGGCACGCTTTTCTGTGTCACAATATCAACGCTTTAAAATCTCTACGATGAAATATTAGTTGGATTTTTCCTCATATGTTCGGTATAGTCCACTATTGCCTAAAACAGCTCATGCTGAAGTATCAGACGGCCGGACATTCGAACATGTAATGATTTATAACCCCACTAATCAAACCGAATGGCACGAAAATCAGGATCAAGGAGCCATCTCAAGGCAACGTGTCCCATTCAGAATCTCCATGTGGATATGTCTACAGCTCTGAAATGACCATGTAAAAAGCATTAGTACTGTCAGAACGCGTTATACTGCCCCGAAACAAGGATTCGTTTTTTTTTTTGGAACGATTGCGGGAGCTTACAGCCTTCTTCAAAGAAAAAAAAAAAATCAACGACGTTTACCTGGACGTGAGGCTTGCGAGTGCGCTTGATGTGCAGATAAGCTCTCTGACCGGTCCGGGCATGATGCCGCTCCACAAAGCAACTCCCGAAGCCCAGGAAAGAGTTCATGCAGACGTACAGGCCTCCTTCGCTTTCCTGAACAACAAGGATCATGATGATATTACTCTAGTGGAACAACTGTGAAAAGTTTGGACGCATCATTTTTTTGCGAGACACATAGATGACCAAACAAATATATAAAATGCACAAAAGCAAACAAACATTATAAACAGTTTACAAATGCAGCTTTATAAGCTCTTGGAATCTGGAGAGTTCGTTTCTCCAAACGTTCAGCTGACTTTGCCGTGCATCTTGGGAAACTTTTGGATGTTAGAGTCTTTCTTCCGTTCAACCCAGAGAAGTTTAGGTGCAGTGACTGGACAGGCTGTTTCACAATTCATGACTGTTTGCTCTCTATGTTACAGCGCCTGTACGCATGCGTCAGGTCATAGGGCGGGTGTAGCTCAGTGGTTAAGGTGCTGGGTTACTGATCAGGGGGTCCCAGATATTGCCTTAACCTTCTGTTCTCCAGGGGGTGCCATATCATGGCTGACACTGCGCTCTGTCCAACTTCCAAAAAAAAAAAAAAAACAAGCTGGGATATGTGAAGAAACAATTTCCCTGTGCTGTAATGTATATTTAACAAATAAAGGCTGTTCTATTGATCGTCTTAGGATAAGCATGCAATCCAGATGGAATTGAGTGACGATGAACCATGTCGGTTCAGTATTCCTTTCGCACGGGAAAAAGTCTGCTCCAAAACAACCTAAAGCCTAAAGCTGTCAAGCATATGCAACATCTTCCATGTTAAAACTTGGACTCATCTATATTTGTCACCTAATTCCTGTGCATTCTTGTCATTTAGTAGTTTGCTCCAAACAGTTTTCCTAGTATAGTAAATGCCAGGGTCACACTGCACGGTCACGAATGATGCCTTTTATTATTGTGTATTGTATTGTTTAGTGAGTTTTACAGTTTGACCTTCGAGAATACAAACTGCTGAAGTTTACTGTGCTTTGCTGTTTTGGGAGGGGAATGGGAATGGAAAGCAGGGAGTGAGGGGGAACTGGAGAGGCAAACGGGGAGATGGAAAAAAGGAGTAAGGGGCACATGGAGAAAGGAATAAGAAGAAGTATCCCCTCTTCTTCATACTCTCTAGTCCCTTCTCAATGTGTCCCTTATTCGCTGCTTCCTTCTCCCGGGTCGCCTCTCAATCACAGGGAGAAGGAGTGGAATAAAAGGAATTCAGAGAAAGGGAAATGTGGGAATAGGAAGACGGTGAAAAATGGGAATAGGGAAAGAGTAATATGAAGAGGGGATAGGAGAAAGGGTGAGAACGAAGAGGGGAAACGGGGAGAAAGGGACACAACTGCGATGCTGACCGATCATTAGTCAGCGAACTTAGCCTGCTAGCTAACAGTGCTAGTGAAGCGGCAACGTTAGCTAGATATCCAATTACTTCTAGCATAGCTCTTGTGAAATAAACTGAGTAATATATATATATAGATAGATATCGATCTATATATATATTGTATATGTAAATCAATGTTCTGGTGCAGTCCAGTAAGTTCCTTATAAGTCAGGTTCGCTTCACAGTAAATCAAAGTTCTGAATGAAGCTAGCTAAAACAGCTAGCCGCTCTGCTAACATGGGGATCAGAGCATCATTAGCAACGACGCTAAAAGAGTAAACAGTCTATTTTTATGCGGTACCGGTGCAAATTGTGTCGTTATGTGTGTACCGGGAGAATTATGTGTGTGTATACAGTATAAAGCTCACCGGAGAGGCGAATGACAGCGCGCACTCATCTTTATGAACGCGGTCTCCGGGCCTCGGCACCCGGATAGTGGACAACACCGACATCAGAACCTCGCTGACCTCCGCCATGTCCTCTCACTAAACTCTGCCGCTTCTATGCGCACTCTTCTTGCCTTGCTTCTATGTGGGGAGGTGTTTATTTGTTGTGATTTTTCCCCTTGTGCTCCCACACCACAACACTCCAAACCCAAAATACCAGCGCGGTGTGACAGCTCCGCTCACTCCCTTTTCTCTTTCCTGCTTCGCTCATCCAACTGCTGCTTCCAGCGCCACCCAATGCATCGGTCCGGTACTGAGTGGGTTTTTTTTTAACCCACACCTGAATTTAGGAAAATCCCGCCTCTTGAACAATAATTGGTCAAAATATTCCGAAGCGAAACGTATCGAGCAATGAAAACGCCAGAAGCAGCACATACGTCATAGGTGGTCGGAATACAGGCGTGACATACAGGTTTACCGTAAAGAACCGTGAATTTGGTATTCTTTATTGTCACTGCACTAAATACTAGAGTGGAATTGGAGCAATCATTACAATGCAAGACACAGAATATTGCACAATAATCGAATATGAAAAGAAAGTGTTAAAAACAGTTTTACAACTTGCACAACAGCTGTGTAAAATGTTATTTTAACATGTTAACTTTACATTAGTGCAGTAAAATGTTACATTAATTTAAAAAATGTACACTTATACAACAGCCTCCAAGCGGTTACGTGATTATATAGATCTATTTCTAACTTAATCACAATACATGCTTAAACACATGTTCCTGTATGTGTGTATGTTCACTTCAGTGTATGATCACCAAAACTCGTTTGCATATATATATATATATATATATATATATATATATATATATATATATATATATATATATATATTCTGAAAATTACGAAAGACATTATTGCTCTATGATTGGGTCGAAGCTGTCATTCATATGGATATATCTTATAACAGCTGCGCCGGAATTATTACATAGACTGTAAGACTTCCCGAGGCTTGTTTGAATCTCACACCCCTGGTGCACCCCCTCCCATCTCTTTTACTCCTCCCCTTTTCTTTCCTTCCATCATCGCACCATCCTTCCCTTCTTCCGTTGCCCTGCGCGCGGTGTGTCGACCATGGCGCCGCTGCTGCGCGTTAAAGCGCCTGTATACGTGGCGCTGGCTTTGGCCTCTGTGTGCGCCTGGCGGTGCTCCGTGGGTCTGTGCGCGGTTAGTCCGGGAAGCTCGACCTCTCTTTCGGGCCTGCTTCCCCCTTACGACGAGCTCTACTACCGCGGAGTGCGCGCGTATTTCACGCAGGACTGGGAGAAAGCCGCCGAGTACATCGAGCTCTCCATATCGACCCGAGAAGCTCTGCTAAAGACCAGGCGCAAATGCCACGACGAGTGCTCGGCTGCCGGGGACGAGATAGTGCCCAGACTAGGTAGCATTCAGCACAACCTCCAGCGCTTTACAAAAACAAACCCGACTGGCAAAGTCGAACTGCATGCACAAGTGTTTTTTTTTTTTTTTTTCCAAAAGTGTTGCATGAGGGACGTGTTCAAAGCATTATTTTGGTGAATATGGGTGCATTAAAACTTCCATGCAGAATATTGGCCACACAGTAGGTGCAATTATGTGTTCGTGATGGGATAAGCTCCAGATTTACCGCGACCTATAAAGCATTTACTGGAGATGCAGCAATACATGTGACTTCCCTACGTAGTCTCTTAAACAGATATGATGAAATCAGTGTTTGGGAGTAACTAGGTACATGTAACGGTGTTAATGACAAAATAAAAGTAACAGTAATCCGGTTACAAATCCCAAAGACCAATTAAATGTAATCGGCTACCTACATTTTATAAAGTAATTGACAAGTTATACTACTTATTAAATTTTGAATTGGGTCATTTGTAATCTGCAATCTATTACATTTCCAAAGTAACCTTCCCAACACTAGATGTAACAGGGGATGATTGAATCGAAAGTGTTGTCCTTTCTTTGTTCCTTTTATAGTGTTTTTTTTTTGGACAGCAACAAGTTATTAGGAGAGTGGTGATTTGGACCATAATCTCTGTGGCTCATGCATTTGAGAACTTTGGAGCTTTTATGCCTGTGTCAAAGCCAAAATACCTTATGAAAGAACAACCCACATGTCCCACATAGATTCAAATTGGGTTTTACATCCATGCCACAGACAAATAATTCATTCATTCATCTTCTACCGCTTTATCCGATCTTCCGACGGGGAGTGTGTGCCTATCTCGTGCATCTATGGGCATTAAGGCAGGGTACACCCTGGATGGAATTCCAACCCATTGCAGGGCACACGCACTCACATTCATACACATATTCATACACTAGGGGCAATTTTTCCAAGGTACCAATCAACCTACCGCACATGTTTTTGGACCCCGGGGGAGTACACACAGATGTGGCCAAGACGGGAATAAAACCCGGACCCTGGCGCTATTAGGCGAACATGTTAACCACTAAGCCACTGTTCCCCATTCAAAAACATTATTAGTATCCAAATCCAGTGAGCATCAGTTCCTGGGTTCTCGGCACAACAGGGTCCATTCCGGTCAACCAAGAACAAGAATCTGTAGCTACAATGAGCGTGGATGTAAACCACACATTTAAACACACTTCTTTATGAGTTCTCATTCTTCTATCTTATATAAAACATGTACTGAACTACTTGGCTTGCATGGTTTTGTGCATAAGCTACATTAAATGGCTTGTGTGTTTGTGTGTAGAGAATGAAAAAGGCAGCCTGTGGGACCTGTGGGCAATGGACTGGATCCAACGGCGAGCAGAGTGTATAAAGTTCTGTCTGGGTCAAACCGTCACTCCTTCTGGTCAGCTTCCAGTATCGCCAGATATCGAGTATGAATTCGGGACTCGCAACGCTTACAATTTCCTGCAGATTGCTTACTACAAGGTAGAGCAACGGGTCCGCAATCCAAACAAGCGAATCGGCCATAGAGCTCCATAGATATCAGCATTATTTACAGCGTTTTACTCTTCTTATTTTTTCTCTCCTGCCCAGCTGAGTAAGCCGCGGAAGGCTGCTGGCGCCGCTTACACATTCTTCAAGGCCAATCCGAGTCACCTAGAGATGAGGAACAATATTGAGAAGTACCGGCGCATGGCCGGTGTTACAGACGATGCCTTTGAGGACAGAGAGAGTGAGCTGGAGAAACACTGGGTAAGAGAACACGAGGCGAAAATATGCTTTGGTGTACTGTAGGAATAAAACACTTATACACACTCGGTGGTGATTGTAGTTTCCTTTTTACTTCAGCATGGCAGTTAAATGTGAGGGAATAAACTGGGAACGAGAAACATAAGGGTGGGTATATGTGGCTAGCCGTGCAAACTGTATATCTAATACACAATGGTCATGGGAGGTTAATGAATCATTTTCTGGACATATTGTACCTGCTGTGAGTAAATTCATTCATTCATTCATCTTCTACCGCTATATCCGATCTTCCCTCGGGTCACGGGAAGCCTGTGTCTATCTCAGGCGTCTATGGGCATTAAGGCAGGATACACCCTGGATGGGATGCCAACCCATCGCAGGGCATACACACACACACATTCACACACCAGGGACAATTTTCCAATTTTTCTGCCAATCAGGCAGAAAACATCACTCAACAAACAATGATGGAGGAACATTATATGTCCATTTTATTTCAGTTATCATTGCTTTAATAGCTGTACTGACTACTGTCTGTCACACCAGCCTCCATTAGAATCGACTAAAACCTCAATCTACCTTTCCAGTATTCTCTCTTCCACAATAGCTGAGCTCTTTGTCCCTCACAGTTCATGTTTCACCAACTCTAGGAGTTCTACGATGCCGCTCTCGCCGCTGAAAGCTCCTCCGACTGGACCCGAGCCGTGAACAGTTGGAAGGATTGCGTTAACGAGACTCTCAAGCAGACAGATGAGTGCAGAGCTCAGTGCCTCGTGACGTCTCAGCGCCTCCCAGAGGAGACGGATGGAGTAGAGGGCGTATATGAAAAAGCTGCAGGTGAGAGGGAACGCAAACATATGAGCCATTTTATGTAAATAAATAAAGTAAAAAGCATTGTATATGTTACAAAAAGCACACAGTTCGTATGATTATAGAGATTTGAACTGTAATGGACGAACAAGACTGTTTTTTTCCCCCACCCTACCCCATAGCCCTGTCTCTGTCTCTGCTTGCGTGCAATCAAGCGTGCGTTTCTCTGGTGTCCATGCGGCCTGGACGGATCTCGCCTCAGGAGGATTTTCTTCCAATGCAGCTAGAGCACCTTCATATCGCCCAGTATAAAGGTCAGAGCTCACTTGTTATATACGTCGTCAAACCTGGCCATAAAAACTCCTCTTTATGCAATTGTTCTGTTGAACGGTCCGTTCCGACGGGCACAGCTCGGACAGTGATTACGCCTGCAAGGTCATTCTTATTTGACATTGAGGTTAATAAGAAATAGCGAGGAAGTGAGGAAATGAGAAAGGTTGTGAATTCAAATACCAGCTGCTGGGTGCTTAAGCAATGGCCTTAACCCTGTT
This sequence comes from Kryptopterus vitreolus, assembly GCA_030449085.1. Taxonomy (NCBI): domain Eukaryota; kingdom Metazoa; phylum Chordata; class Actinopteri; order Siluriformes; family Siluridae; genus Kryptopterus; species Kryptopterus vitreolus. Next base: position 14,309,027 of record JACRUU010000002.1, on the reverse strand, counting down.
AAAAACCCTTGTTCGAAATGACATCATTGTAAGTGAGGATAAGAGCAAATATTAATGCATTTCGGGGATACGGTGTAGTTTCTACAAGGCAGAACATTGAAAGTGATGTCAGAAGCAACGTAAAAGCGTTCCACAACATTTAGTATAACTGTTGTACATAACCTTATACTAGGTTCTATATAATCATCTTTTCTGTGTATATGTTCTTGACAGATGTTTTTGCATAGTTGTTTACTTATTGATATAGTGCCCTTTGTCTTCTATTCAGGATTGTCTGTAATACTGGGAGTAATAAAAAGACAGATGAATAAATTAAGTAATTATTAAAATGAGCATAGTCTCATTTACCTGATGAAATAATAGTGTTAACGGGAAGTTATGACGAGTGCACCTGGACATTCTTTTATTAGAAAATAATCAATACACATCACACACACACACACACACACACACACACATCACACTGATTAGTTTCAAATAAAATCTTACTGTGTTCGTTTTGCTTATATGCATAATGCAACTTTGTGATTGTTAGATGCCCAGTATTCATGTGCACTCTGTTTTTTTTCTTCTCTGTTGTAATGTTAGAGCGGGACCTGAAGGGGGCAGTGCAGACACTGCGCTCTCTACTGCTGTTTTACCCGAAAGATCCAGAGTCCCTGAATAACCTGCAGATCTATACGGAGTCCCTGGAGGGCGACACTGAAGCACAGGCAACGGGCCCCTCACAGGTGCTGTATGACCATGTTCATGCAAAAAGTAAACGCTGCAGTGTTAAAAACATGGCTTCCTTTTTTTAGGATTGTGTATTTTAAAGTATTTAATCCGTCAAACAAAACACGAGAAATATATTACCAGTAGGTGTCTTTTTGTCTTCATTAATGGCTTAACATTTAGTAATTGGCCGACCTGTCCTGGAAGTGATATTGTAATAATATGTACATTTGGATAGTGTCTCTTAAAGGGCCAAATAAATAGAGAAATAAATAAATAACACAACTGTAGATATTCTTCACAGATTATTGTGACCATTCTTAAACAACCAACCACATAATCAGCATTATGATTGCCCTCGAAGGGCCAGTTGTAACTATAAGACAATATATACAAATTGATGACCGACACAAACACAAGAAAAGACAGTTTTACTCCTTGAAGCTCAAACATGTATTCGTTTTCCCATCTTTCTTGGGAAGCACCGTCCATCTGCATCAATCTTTCATTTCGGGGTAATTTGTTGAAAATTCCGCTTGGTGGAAAAATCACCATAGGTAAACGGAAACACTGGGAAACACTGTGGCGGGATGCCGTCACTTCGCGGGTATCATAGTGGCATGAGTTGTGGCAGATGTTTATTGCAGATTATTGAAAAGGCTTTACGCTTTAAAGCAGCATAACTTTGCAGGCCACCTAAAATGACATGGCGTGCTTCGAATTTGACCCACGTATGTAAAACAGGGAAAGCCGTAATAACCTTCTCTTTACAGGAAATTTCCAGCTACGTGAACCGATCCCTAGAAGAAAAGAAACTGCTTTACTACGGAGTTGAAAACCTTGATTTCAAATTCTTCGACCCGGTAAAAGTCACCTCTCAGTTTTCTTGGGACTTTTTCCTGTTCTTTTCCTTTCCTTTTATTAAAATAACTAAGCAAGGGTTTTTGATTCGCTCTCTCGTAGGATTTGTGGACACCGGAGAACATTGTTCCAGTATCACTGAGGGAGAGCTGGAGGTAAGAACGATGGACAGACACAAATTGCACATGCAGACCCGGGACAGTTTCCGAACCTTTGTGGTTCTTCCCCAAAACTGGACTGTTCTATACACACAGTTCTATAGGACTGCATTTGCATTTTTAATGCATTTGAATGCCGTAGAATTAGACTTTCCGTAAACGTTATGATATATGATATAAGATATGCTATACATTGGTTGGAGTGGAAGATCTTGAGTGGCCTTGATATCAACCCTATTGAACACCATTGAGGTGAATTCAAATGCTGAATGCAGTGTTGGGAAGGTCACTTTGCAAATGTTACAGGTTACAGATTTCAAATGACCCTATTCAAAATGTAATAAGTAGTGTAACTTTTCGATTACTTTATAAAAGTAAAGTAACTGATTACATTTGATTACTTTCATTTGTCCACTAGATTTTTTCCAGCTCGTGGGAAGTGCGTGGTTTGTGGTACATGCCTTTTATGCTTTGCCGTATTTTTTTGTCCTGTTACTCCCTACGCATACTCCTAGACTGAGAGCGCCGCTGCCACCCACTGTCATTGATGTGCAATTACACTTTATTCTATTACGTCAAAAAAAGCATACTCCCCGGGATCAGACTCCCACACCCCCGAGGTCATCGCACCATGACCCGGTATTTGAGAACCACTGCAGCAGTCTAAAGCACTGACTTTACATGAAATTGTTCACGTGTATCCCTATTTTCATAAGTATTTTCATTTATTTTATTAACGAATTACTGTTACACGTATTTTGTAATTAAATTACGGAACGCTGTTACAGGTAACTGATCAGTACCTTGTGGCTGAATGAAGCCAAATCACCACCAAACCAAAATCTTTTGGATCTTCCCAGAAGCTTCGAAATAAGTGTGAAATGGGATGTGCGTTTTTAAACATCCCTTAACACATTTAGCTCCCACAAACATCTATTATATGTATTATATTCAGAGCAGAGAGAGAGCAGCTGAATGATAAACTGAAAGAAGGGGACAAGGTGTTGGAGGTGGACGACAGCGGATTCTACGCAGGTAAGTTGTAGAGAATGTGAATTTGAAAGCGCGCGTTAACCGCATCGCACCGCCGATTAAAATCCGATCCGACACTCTTTGTCTTAGGAGGTCCAGTTCCTCTGGTTGGTGTGACCATTACGATGGACGACGAGGCCCTGAACGGAACCAACCGCGTTGTATTGGATGGCGTTTTGTCCCAGTCTGAATGCGACACCGTGATCCAGTTAGCCAGCGTAAGCAGATTACTCGTATTTGCGTCGGTTATTTGTCCGGGGGAGCTCCTTCAAGGATCCCTACTAAATCCTGTATACTATTCTTATTTTGCTGACTTTTACTGACTAGGGAGGGGGTAGCTTAAGGGAGGGGGTAGCTCAGTGGTCTAAGGCGCTGGGCTGCTGATCGGAAGATCCGGGTTCGAGCTCTAGTATGGCCAAGCTGCCTCCCTTGGGTCCTTGAGCAAGACCCTTAACCCTCTGTGCTCCAGGGGGCGCCATATCATGTCTGACCCTCCACTCTGATCCCAGCTACCAACATCAAGCTGGGATATGCGAAGAAAAGAATTTCTCTGTGCTGTAACGTATATGTGACCAATAAAGGATTATTATTATTATTATTATTATTATTAACAATTTTGCTGAAATGTCACAATGTGTGGCTTTCTGTCTTTCTTTTTACGTAATTCAACCCTGCTGTATATACAGCATATTGACAAGAAATTGTCGGTAAACGTGCTTTTGTATTGATCAACATGAGACTGCATGCTTTTACATACACTCAATAAATGGTACTGGAATTGGGACTAATCAGGGTCTTACCTCGCATCCTGTTGCACTGTTCCAGATTGCTGCGTCGGTTGGCGACGGTTACAAAGGACGCCGTTCCCCACACACACCTCATGAGAAATTCGAGGGCCTGACCGTCTTAAAAGCTTTTAAGGTAAAAAAAAAAGATATTAATGAATTAACCCCAGACATTTTACCTCAGACCACTGTACGTATTCTAATCTCCGTCTTTTCAGTTGGCGCAGGATGGATTGTTGAACCAATCAGACGCCAAGTTGTTACACGACGCAGGCGAGAGAGCGAGAATCCTGATCCACTCCTATTTCCGGAGCCACTCTGCTCTTTATTTCTCCTACACACACCTCGTTTGCCGCTCCGCCATTCCAGGTACCTAAAACACTCCCAAGCCTTCACTTACATACAGTATGTGAACACGATCAGGGGCGTCAAAGTCATTGTCATCGTGGGCCACATCAGCATTACGGATCAGTTATAACTATAAGGCAGTATATAGTGTTTGATGTCGCATGCATTGTGGAAGATTGTGGTACTTTATTGTTAATGCATGCTTTAAAGCCGCATGGCCATATTATAAGACAATCATACACCGTTTAAGCTCTTGCAGGCCATATAAAATGACAGTGGGGGGCAACAATCGGCCCGCAGGCCTTGAGGTTGGCACGTGTGTTCTAGAGGAAACGGATTGACGTTGGTGTGTGTGTGACTACGTATGTGTAGGTCATCAGGAAGGACGCTTGGATCTGTCTCACCCTGTCCATGTGGATAACTGTATACTGGAACCAGAGACCAGACAGTGCTGGAGAGAGGCGCCTGCATTCACACACAGAGACCTGAGGTACAAATGCTAAATTGTTATTTTATATATATGTGTGTGTGTGTGTGTGTGTATGTATGTATGTATGTATGTATGTATATATATATATATATATATATATATATATATATATATATATATATATATATATATAAAATCTCACACACACACATTGTTGGGGAGTAACTAGTTACATGTAATGGCGTTACATAATTTAATTACAAAATAAGTAATTCGTTACAGTTACTAAAATAAATTTGTAATTCATTTATTACAATTTCTTAAGAAAATGTTTAAGATTACAAATAGGGTTACGTCTGAACAATTTCATGTAAAATCTTCGCTTTAGACTACGCGCAAGATTTTCAATTGAAACGTGATTTTGATTTGAAAGATTGTTCGAGGGTTTCGAATGTTAACTTAAAGCGCCACCTAGTGGCCAAATGAAAGTAGTGAAAAAGTAATCAAATGTAATCAGTTACTTTACATTTATAAAGTCATTGAAAATGTACATTTTGAATAGGGCCATTTGTAATCTGTAATCTAATACATTTCCAAATTAACCTGCCCAACACTGTGTATGTGTGTGTCTGTGTGTGTGTGTGTGTATATGTATGTATATCAATATACAAAGGAGCAAATGTGACAAACATGCGCATGATGTCTTTGCAGTGCAGTTCTCTACCTAAATGATGATTTTGAGGGAGGAGAGCTCTTTTTCACCGATAGAGATGCCAAAACAGTCACAGTAAGAGATGTCCCTTGTCTCTACACTTGCTATCAAAGCAGCATGGTTTAACAGATGACTGAATCTAATAAAGGAATATAAAGAAGTAAAACTGTCATACTACACTGACCAGGCGTTATGGCATTATAGCGTTATGACCGGTGAACTGATTATCTCTATCATTTTATATTTCTAAGGTAAATAGGATGTAAACCAATTTCTAATTGATATAAAAATATACAGTAGAAGTACTGAAGGTCAACTGGAAATGGCTAAGTAGCCAGGAAAGTACACACGACTTGACACTCTTTCTCGACCGTCTCTGTAGGCCAGAGTGAAGCCCAGCTGTGGGCGGCTTGTTGGTTTTACTTCAGGACCGGTGAACCCTCACGGTGTCACGGCGGTCACGGCGGGCCGCAGGTGCGCGCTAGCACTCTGGTTCACCACGGAAAAACGTCACAGGGACATGGTAAGAAAAATACATTTTCGAAACGCAGGAGAAAGGAGAGATGAAGGATGCATTTCTAGGCGGAAATCAAAACCATACATAGACCTGCCTGCTTGTGTCTTTCCTAATCTAGATTACATAAGACTATCTCAAGACATTTCTCTACCAATGAAACAATGAGCATGTCAACCTTTAGCCTCCACAATGTGGTAACATATGACCAAGGATTTCCTTATTATTTAGATTCTTTGTAAAAACAGTGAAATTCTCATTAAAACCGAATATACTTTTACGTAGATCTGTTTTCTTCTGGTTCCTGTTTATGTGCCGATGCATACTTGCGACATGCAGGTGTATCGCTGCGGTGGGTAGTGGGGCAAAAAAAAAGGGTGTGACATTCAAATCTACCAAATACACTGGGATTTCCAAACGTGTATTGGTCCAAAATTGTGCATCAGTTTCCACCCCGGGCAAAAAATCCAAACCAGGCAAGAGGGAAAAAATGTGCACAGATTCACAGCAACATTTCTGAATTTGCTGATATATAATAAGGTTATTTAAGATAGAACAGCTAATTTAGACACTAGAATTCAGACTTCCCTTACAGACTCGTGTGTGTGTGTATATATATATGTGTGTGTGTGTATGTATACTATTATAGACTACACCCTACACTATAAACTACACCCTGTTTGTGACATCTACATTTTAGAATACCAATACGTTCTGAACGAGTGTTTAGTCTTGGCGTTTGTGTCCATCATCATTAGTGTCCCATTATATCATTTCATACCTTGCATCGTTTGGTTTCAGGAACGAGAGGAGGCCGAAGCCATTTTTGGATTCGAAGGCGATAAAGAAAAGGAGGAAAAAGAGGAGTCCGATAGCAAACTCGCAACTGCTCGAAGTGGGCGGAGCCAGCCGTCCAAGGGCAGAAGCAAAGACAGGGAGAGAGTATCAAGTGGGAAAGACGAACTTTGAACAGGGATTCTGTTCAACCCCTGAACCACGTACACACGATTAAATCCACCCAGATTGATGATCTCTTCATGAACATTTGATAACATTTGATAATCACACTCGGAGCAAAAGTGAATTATTTTCTTGTATATATGTGTGTGTGTGTGTAGCATCGGCTCGCCCAGCAACCTGACACTGGTCTGACAATGCATTAGTGTAATTATGATGAAAATATTTTATTGAATAAATAAAACATGTTGAAATGAACTGGATCACACTTTTGTTAGTACATTAATGTGCGAGTTTGACAAGCTTTCAAGAAAGACAGGCATGTGGAACAATCGCAAGAGTGGTGGTCTGCACATTACCACTGATGAAAAATGACAGGCAAAACATGGGAGCGAGAGAGTGATGAGCGAAGGGGGGAGACTGGAGAGCGATTATCCTCCACATGTGGGTGCATTTGTTTATGAAGCCTGCAAAGCTCCCATTTGCAATATGGAATAATAATAATAATCCTGATAATCCAGGCATGAAGCTATTGGACAATTCCCTTTCATTATTAAAAAAAAAGAAAAAAAAACATAACTAATGTTTTCCCCTAATATATATTTTATACATACATATATACACAATCAGACACCAGGTTTTATGTATATGTGTACATTTAATTTTCCCCTGTCTCAATTAAATCTCAACAAAATGACATAATTGGAAGAATTTGAAAAAAATCAGTTTTAGGAAGTTTTTATTCTGTTCTCATTGTCGGTAAATAAACCGGCTTATAAATTAGATATACCCTTTTCTACCCAGGACCGAAGGTCCAATCATAGAGCTTTATGTTGGTCAAGGACCCACCACTACTACACTCACCCAGCCTGAGAAGGGAAACTAAATTTGATCTTTGTTTTTTTTTTTTATTATTATCCCATATAAACTTACCAATACCTTTTTTTTTTTAAAAAAAGCTGTGATTTAAATATAAATAAAGTAATATTTAAGTAAATATTAATATAAAAAAAGTTTTAATAAATAAAGTAAATGGGAAGCACTTTCATTTTGATTGTGTTAATTCCTTCAAATAAAGAAATTGCGTAAGCAGTCTATCTACTCATGTCATGCTTGAGTCTTGCCATTAAGGGTCAGGAGCTGTGTGTATATAAAACATATAGATGGACCCAGAGTCAGTAATGTGAAAAGCGACATTATAATTTAACAGTCTGTCTGGTATTCAGCTTGGGAATTTTCCTAAATGTATTTCATATCCAGAGAACTGACTAAACTGATGAATTGCCTCCAACAGACCAGGAATGGAACATTGTGGTTGCTTTAAATAAAGAAGAACATCATCTGCATATAATGATAAGCAGTGTTCCATCCCACCTGCCATCACACCCCGGATGCCACTATGCATGCGAATGATTTCTGAGAAGGGTTCGATGTACAAGGCAATCAAGAGCGGCGACAGGGGACGGCCTTGGAAAGGCCATGGAAATGTAATAGGTTACAGATTACAAACGACCAAATTCAAAATGTAACGAGTAGTGTAACATTTTAATTACTTTATAAAAGTATCTGATTACATTTGATTACCGGTTTTGGTTGCTTTCCATATAAACGGGTTGATGCGTTTAGGTTCTATAATATACAGTAATATAGTGAGGAGCTCATACCTGTTGTGTATGTAGAAAGCAGTAAGCGTGGTTGAGGAAAGGTCAATGCTGAAATGATCTGGTTCGGCCAGGGACTGACGTTTCTTTATTCATTTGGTTCATTTGTCTGGAATGAAAAGAGAAGCCCAGAGAAGCCTTTGTTATTCGCGTCTTGTTCATTCGCCAACACGACGCAGAGTGAAGGAGCAGATCACTCACATAGTAACGCACTGCGTTAAACGTGTGTACAGTTAAAAGTGAATTAGTGTTAATGTGTTTTATACACACAATGTATATACAGACACTATAGACACTTATCATGGACAGATGGAAGGATGGATGGACAGACAGACAAACAGGCAGGCAGGCAGGCAGGCAGGCAGACAGACAGACAGACAGACAGACAGATAGATAGATAGATAGATAGACAGATAGATATATAGATAGATAGATAGATAGATAGATAGATAGATAGATAGATAGATAGATAGATAGATAGATAGATAGATAGGTAGGTCAGTGGGTGTGGGTTTGGATGGATGGATGGATAGATAGATAGATAGATAGATAGATAGATAGATAGATAGATAGATAGATAGATAGATAGACAGACAGACAGACAGATCAGTTTGTTTGGATGGAAGACCAGGTGTGTCAAACTCATTTTCACCACGGGCCACATCAGCATTTTGGTTGCCCTCGAAGGGCCAGTTATAACTATACGACATATTTTTCTCTCAGTTCATTACTTTCCATCTAAAAATGTTTCAGTCTCCATGCACTCCTTTACTGTTCCCCCATCTGTAAAGGGCTTGTTGTGTTTTCACAACCTATAACCACTGTATACTCAGTGAACTCGTTATAAGGCTGTTAGTGAGAGTGTAGATCGCTCATTACTGGGCTTTCAGCGCCTTTCTTTTCCGTGTCCTTACTTTGGACTGCTGATGGTTCGGATTGATTTGACGAACGCAACAGACTCAAAGCAAATGAGATTTTTACATTGCATTCCACACCACCAAAAACATTTCTATAAATATAAAAATACAACCAATATGCACTAATATTATTAACTTTTTAGCATTTAATAATGGTGTCTTAACATCTAAAAGAGGGAAACATTATCTTTACTGGGTACTTTACCTTTTTAGAAAACTGAAGGCTGGCATGATGGAGACGACGTTCAGAGAATTATTGCTTGGAAGTAGAATTTTGAATTGGTTTTCTTGACAATTTAAAAGTTTATTTAACAGTTGATTTAATATATAAAATATTATTAATCACTATGTTGTCAAGGTGTCAAAACGTACACCATCTACCAAATTATCTACTCATATGTTTTTTAACCCACTCGATTAGATTCCTAATAAAAACACTTTCCTCATCTATCGCATATAATCATATCTAATTCTAATCTATCTAATCACTCCGTCATCTGTTTTTCTTTCTCTATTCCAAAACCTTTTTTTTTCTAAACAATTTCAATCATTCATCGTGATATCAGTATGTGTGTGTGCACTTCTTCTTCATCATCCATCCATATCAAACACACCCAAGTCATTACAGGACCTCATGTGTCTTCTTAAAGCTTTGTTAAACAAATGACACATCATCAAGTTTACCCAGAGCACAGATCATGTGCAAAGTTTGACCTTCATATTTTCATTTAAAATGCTTGAGCATTCTTTATTTTTTTTTTTTTACGCCATCTTAAAAGCTCTTTTGGGATCTAGTCAAGTCAAGCAGATACAGGAAGATATGTATAGAGCGAGAGAGGACACGGTGTCTCGCAATGCTGCCATCTTGGCGATGCAAAAAGACACGCTTGAGTCATTTGCTTTGCTTATGAGTAGGTCACGTGATCAGCGGTGAATAATAAACTGCCATGCGATGATTGCAAATATGTTCGTCTGTTCACTAAAGTACGGGCGGTGCCTCGAAAACATAAATAAAATAAAATAAAATAAAATAATTATTATTATATTAAGAACATTTATATATATATATATATATATATATATATATATATATATATATATATATATATAAATATATATATACACGCATTTATTTCCTTCATTTATTCCCTTTATTTATTCCCATGAGCTCAAGTTTCCACCTGGTTGAACCACCTGTTTTTTTTCCCCTCACAGGCAAATTTCCCTCCTTCTCACTCACTGCATCCTCTGCATTATCCTTTCAACTCTCAGCTCGTTTCAATCCCCTACAAACATTATCTGTCCTGCACAGTAGGGGCAGAGAGACAGGCGAGATCAGGACGAATGTAAAGTGGAGTGTGTGAGACAGCGTTGTGAGGGGGGGGGGACAAAGACAAGTGAAGAGGAACGGAAATATACACATAAAAATTAGCAAACATCCCAATAAAAAAAAAAAACATATATCTGAGGAGGAGAAGGAGGAGGAATAAAAGGAGGTAAGTGATTACAATTCTCTTCTATCCTGTTGTTTGTGCATCAGAATCGTTTGCGAAGATGATGTCCATTATTGATGTGAAATGACAGACTGCATTTTATTCAATGTATATTTCATGTGAAAAACAGATTAAACGAAAGTGGGCAAACAGAAATGCGTGTTTTATTAAGTATTATTATTATTATTATTATTATTATTCTAATCAGTAAAGTAACAAAGCTATAAATGCATAGAGCATGTTGTTGTGTTTAGACTTTTACTAAGGTCATTCACAGTGAACAGTGTCCAGGATTCAAATAATGTCTAGGCCACACTCACGAACCCCTTCTCTCTATCTCTCTATCTCTCTCTCTCATTCCCACCCTTCCAGTTTCGATCCAGATGTGCAGAGCAGTCTGTACACATATGAAGGCAGATTTGAGCCAAAAGGCTTCCCTTAAAATCTCTCCAGTGCGGATTTAAACCCACTTTCTAAACCCATCCCTGCCTCCATCTTTCCACCTATCTCTTTCTCTCGTTCTTTCTTTCCTTCCACATTTCTGTCTTTTTTGCCCTATTGACCTGTACTACTCATCATCTCCCAGTCGTCAGTCATCATCTGTCTCTTAAAGTTAATACAATCCCGATCTACTGGTGTCCCTTTACACAATACGCCATCCTGTTTTTTAACCGATAATAAATAAATACCCTATAGCGCCCGGGTCCGAGTGTAAAACGACACCATATGACTAATGTCCATGACGATTCAGTTCCCTCCCTCAAAACCTGCCTGCACCTTTCTCCCACTCCCCCTCCTCAAACAAATTTTAGGCAAACTCATTTGGTCATAAGAGCTCGCTAGGGACACTAACACATTTTAAAAAACGCCAATAGCTGAAAAAGTGACCTTCGTGTTATAAGGTAAGATCGAGCCGGATTAACAGAATCGAGTTCGTGCGTTTGTCTTATTTCGGGACGGTTCGTTGTAGCCGAAGATGCTGTCAGGTTGTGTGACTTATTTATTTATTTATTTATTTGATGAAATGGTTCAAGAACTAATTGACCCTCCCGTTATTGACTTTAAATCCTTATATGGTCATGAGTATGTGTTGTGTATATGAGTTATAATCAGAAATACACTGTGAAACTAGTCAATTTTGACGTGGTAAAATAACATAGCATTAAATGTGTCTCGTAGTGTGCCTTTGTATTACACGCTGAAGAGAAAGAAACAAACACCGAGGTATTTGTTATGTCTGCTTTCGGTGTGTTTTGTGTTTTTTTTGCTTTATGTTATTAATGTTTACAGGAGGCGGTGGCGGAATCAGTGTACGTTTGCGTGCATCCTTTTTCATGACCATTTGCAAACCAGTTGAGGCGACTTTGAATTGCAAATGGTCCCCCCTAATGCAGGGAGGGAGTGTTTTGGTTTCAATAAAATGACCTTCCTATAGACGCGACACCCGGCGCTTTTCTCTGCCCGAAGAAATGACGGAAATCGAGATTTTAACCGCTCTTTCCCTCGCAGAAAAGTCAATCCGCTCGGCCGAGTCCGCTTCCTGTCCGTCGGTGGCTGTGACTTGCAACTGTTGCCATGGGGGAAATCGCGCAGCTTCGGAAGGAGGTGGAGAACCTCAAGGACCAGATCGCTGTTAGTATCTATTGAACGCACAAAATGACATTTTTTAAATCTTATACAATTATACAATTCACGGCTTCACCCTCATATTTAACCATGATTCTAGTGTTCAGCATTGTGTGGAAGGTTCTACTGACCAGTAACTCCATAATCTACGTTTTGCTTTGGACGCTTACGCCAAATCAACTAACTCAGCCTTTGGCGTTTAACAATTCGGGCTTTATTTGCCCTTCGACTGTGAAAGTCGAAGTCACTTTCTGACCCTCTACCTTCACAGGCGGCGCGCAAGTCGGTACAGGATGCTACGCTGCAGGATAACACCTCGGGCGCAGCAGCACTGGGGAAGGTTCAGCTCAAATCCAGAAAGACTCTGAGAGGACATCTGTCCAAGATCTATGCCATGCAATGGGCCACCGATTCAAAGTACACACCCGTACACATAAATATACATAAATATATGCACAGAAATACAGCCGCCAGGTTACCACACATGCAAATGAGCAGCAGAGCAGGGCTAGCCATCAGCGCAGCAACGAAACACAAACACATACCTGCATGCCTTCCTGTAACCTGGTGTGTGTTTCTCCGTTATTAAAGGAAGAAACTCTGTTAAAGCTCTCACACATTGTTGTGTTTGATGGCAGACAGTAAACGGCTAATAAATTAGTTACAAGAGAACAATGAAATATAATTTCTGTTGACCATTTTTTCCGCTCAGGCTCTGCGTAAGTGCGTCTCAGGATGGCAAACTGATTGTGTGGGACACCTACAGCACCAACAAGGTACACGGCGTCTTACTGATGTGTTTACTTCTACGTAGGTAGACTGTCATTCAGGTTCGCCAAAGCAGTGAATGCAAAGTAGGCCGATGTGCTTATCCGAAATCATGGCATCACATGATTTCATTTTGAATGAATTCATTTTGAATGATAATGAAAGCACATTTTGAATAACACAAATTATATTTCTTCCTATATATATATATATATATATATATATATATATATATATATATATATATATATATATATAATATATATATATATCAAAATCTCTCTAAAAGCTATTTTTGAAAGCCTTAAATTAATAAAGGTGACGGGAATAGAAGTTTAAATGAAATTTAAATGTTACAGTGTCAAAATTGTTAACATAACTCCCTAATGTAAATTCATTTTAACCTTTTTAACCATTTTAATAAATGAATAATATTTATATATATATTTATATATATTATAAATAAATACCAGAAACTTGGAAACATATTTTAGGTAGCATGTTGCCAAACCTCTTGTCCATGCTTCAGGTGAACGCCATCCCGCTGAAGTCTTCGTGGGTGATGACATGTGCGTACGCGCCGTCAGGAAACCTGGTGGCTTGCGGTGGTTTGGATAACATGTGCTCCATCTACAACCTGATGCCGAAAGATGGCAACATTAAGGTCATGCGTGAGCTGGCTGCACATAACGGTACAAACAGCGAAATATATACAGATCAAAGATACCACACAATAAACCTACATGTATGTGTGTGTGTGTGTGTGTGTGTGTACCTAATGCAAAGCTTTTTTTCATTTAAGGAACATGTATAGTAAATAGGAATTGTGCCATGTGCATATTTACATTTTTTTTACAAATCTAATTAGTGTATGTAATCCACACTGGTGTCAAACGTATTCACATTCATTGCAGAAGTATTATCCCAGCTTGTTTGGAAGCTGGGGTCAGAGCGCAGGAGCACAGGGGGTTAAGGGCCTTGATCAAGGACCCAACGGTGGCAGCATAGCAATTACAGGGCTCGAACTCCTAAACTTCTTATCAGCTGTTTAGCGCCTTAGACCATTGAGCTACACCGACTCCAGTATAAACGCAAAATTAATGTAAGGGGAAAATATGGCATAAAGGATAAAGGTCGCGCCAATTGCGGTCTCTAATGTATTCAAACGTCTCTCTAGCGAACTCCCTACTGTAGAGTCATTTGCGACCCCCAACACTGGTTATGACCTCGCTGGAGTGTGACGTGGTTTGCGTCGTGTGCAGGTGCGACGGATCGCGTATCAACCAATAGGGTGTCGGAGTGAAATATGTTTATTTCTCATCCATTCACAATCATATTCATTCTATCCCGATTTATCTGGATAGGGTTTTTTTTTATAATGAAAACAAGGTGAAATGAAAAGAAAAAATGGTTGATAAAAGAACTAGTAAAGTATAGATACCCAAAATTTCTACTTAATTAAGGTTACTTGACACGTCTGGTAATTTGCATATTCATAAATCCTTTTTTTTCTTTTCTTTTCTTTTATGACGTAGGCTATTTGTCCTGCTGTCGCTTCCTGAGTGACCAAGAGATCATCACCGGGTCTGGAGACAATACCTGGTGAGCATTTCCTTCTTCAGCACTATAAAACTGATAATATTTAACAGACAATATAATGACATCGTTATTGTTCGCATTTCAAATATTGTTATATATAAAGAATGATCTTTTTGTTTAGCTGTCTCTGGGACATCGAGACCGGATCGCAGAAGACCATTTTTACTGGCCACATTGGTGACTGCATGTCAATGAGCATTTCCCCGGATTTCAATTTCTTTGTTTCCGGGTCGTGTGACTACAGCGCCAAACTGTGGGACATACGAGAAGGACGGTGCAAGCAAACATTCTATGGGCACGAGAGTGACATAAACGCAATTTCGGTGACGCTCTATCACACACACACACACACACACACACACACACACACACACACACACACACACACGCATATATACAACATTTCCCATCCCAAACATGGTTCACACCTTCTTGCTATCTCCGCAGTTCTTCCCCAACGGCAATGCAGTGATCACTGGCTCAGACGACGCAAGCTGCAAACTGTACGACCTGCGCGGCGACCAGGAGCTGACCACTTATAAGGACTCGAGCCTCATGAGCGGCGTCACCTCCCTCGCGCCCTCACTTTCCGGCCGCCTCCTCCTGGCCGGATACGACGATTTCACTTGCAACATCTGGGACATGCTGAAGGCGGAGAGAGTGGGTGAGTGAGAAGAAGAGTAAAAAAAAAGAGAGACGTTTTATAACATGACACAAAGGTTAACATGTTCAGACCCCGAGTGTGTATTTTCAAGAAAAGGGACATTATGAGGACACAATCCATGAAATAAAACTGAATCGCAATAAATAGGATGTTACGTCTGTGTAGGGTTCATCTTTGTGTGCATTGGTCACTTTGCAGATTTCTTCCTTATCTAGGGTCTATTTCTGCCTCAGGGTTATAGCTTGGGCCCGAGAAATTAGAAGAACATAAAAATCGTGTGGGTCAAAGAAAATCGGAAAGAAGAGGGAATAAGGATTAAAAGTTAAGAATTAAAATTAAGAATGAAAAATTCTAAATATGATGGATAATGGATGGTAGATGACTAACGTTTTAGAGAATATTTGTCCTTGCTTTAAAGTGACAATTGTTCAGGTGTTTGTCCAGGTAACGGTGATATAGTCCAGTGGAAAGTTCGTCGCAACCAGGATGAAATGCTTACTAAAATTGCTAAAAAAAAAACACTGGATGTAACAGGATGTGAAAACATTACGACGCTTAGGCCGCGTTGCGTTAATTCCACATTTCCTTCCCGTAGGAACACTGTCAGGCCACGATAACCGAGTGAGCTGCCTCGGCATGTCGGCTGACGGAATGGCTTGCTGCACGGGATCCTGGGATAGCTTCCTGAAGATCTGGAACTGAAGAAGATTCGGAAGTAATCAAAGAAAACGTGAATAAGGAAAAACGCCCGAGTGGGTTTAAAATTGGGAACGTAGGCAGACAGAGAGAGGGAGAGAGGTGTTTGGGCTTGAGACTATTATCTCATATATCTCATATACATTTTTTTTTTCTTGAAGAAATTACGCAACAAACCACACAAATGACAAGTTTAATATATATATATATATATATATATATATATATATATATATATATATATATATATATATATATATATATATATATATAAAATGGATCTTTCAACTCTTACAGGGACCACAGTGCTCTAAATAGCTGCAGAAGACACTTCATTTTAAAAGAAAGGCAACGTAGGTATTTGTAGATACTGTACTAGTGCATTGTATTTTAAGAATGTTCTGCAATATACCGACCACAATGAGCGATACAGTTTAACGTGTAAATAATGCAAACTATTATAATAGCTGCCAAAATATATTTGGTATGCTTTTTTTAAAATTAAACTATATCTCTTTTGTTTCATATACTGTTTGGGGAAAAAAAAAATATATTGTTCCATATTATTAGTTACTATTAATGAATTACTTACCATTAATTACTATTAATGTGCATTTTATTTTAAGTATATACTTGGCTGCATTTGAGTTGTTTCACACATTTTCATATATATATATATATATATATATATATATATATATATATATGTATGTATAGATTTTACATACATAATTCTTTGTAGCATTATTTCACTTTCCTTGGCTTTTTTCCCCACCGTATGACATTAATAAAAGAAAGCTAAATATGGTCAATTGATGTCCAATTCCTTTTACAGATTTTCTACCAGAAATGTTATTAATACACTATTGACTGCTAATAAAAAAAGCAAATAATAATAAATACATCAAAATGATCTATTTTAACTTTAACTCTTTTAAGCCGATTCTTTAACGAGTTTTTTCCAAGAACGATATTATGGGAATTCGATTCCGATTAAAATGTCTTCTTCGTGAAGATTCGAGTTCTGATTACCGGACACTAAAAAGATCAAAGTCAGAAAGTAAAAGACGACAAATAGACAATATACATTTTGGTAAATTTATTAATGTCTTATACGCGGCATCAGAGTCCCTGAATATGAACAACATTCCAGACGGACATTACAAGACAGCAACTAAAACAGTAAGGACAGTAAAATTAAAATAATTGATTTTATTTACAAATGTTTGATAGAAAAAAAGAAGACGCCATGTATGAGATGACAGGGAAGGAATGTAAAATTACATTTACACACACACACACACAAAGTTCACAATCGCTCCACAGATACTTTCGGAGAAAGAAACTAGGCTCTATTTACAGAGTGTTTGCTTAGAAACATAATCCAGTCGATTATTCTTCCCCGACCGAGTTTTCCATCCTTCACTTGTTCTCTTTGTTGAGAGACAGGATGAGAGCTCTTCTGTCCATTTGGCTGAACCTCTGCTTCTCTGGTGTAGAAACCTTCAGCTTCATCTACATAGAAGCGACAAAATGTACAAGGGTTTTGTTATGACTGCAGGGTACATTTATTTATATATATATATATGTGTGTGTGTGTGTGTGTGGTGTGGGGGGGTGGGGGGGGGGGGGGGGGGGGGGGGGGGGGGGGTGGGGGGGGGTGGGGGGGGGTGGTGGGCAGTGAAGTGTACGCTGAATAATGGAGATATAGAATGTTTAACATTGATTGCATTAAACATACAGCGCTACCTCGGCTAACAGCTGTTTCTGCCAACGCCGTTTTTGTATCGGATAACGACGTTTGTTCCAGTTAATGTCAGGATTCTGGACAAGCGTTCACCTGACAGTTGGTCAGTCAAGTGCACATTTATTGTAAATCAGACATCCATTTGTGAACAACAGATTACACTATTTAGTGTTAAAGTGGTGCCTCGGCTAAAGTCCGTTTCAGCTAAAGTCGGAAAAAGGATTAATGACGTTAGCCGAAGCACCACTCTAGAACATTTCTAAATAAATGCAAAAGAGAGCTATGAATAGGCACCAGTTGTACAAAAAAAGTGTAGTGGCCAAAATAAATAAATAAAAAATTTACATTACAACCTCCATTTACGAGTGTAAAAGCGTTCAATTCGGGATTCCCAAATAATAATAATAAATAAAAATAAACAAAAATACATTTTGTATCAAGTCAAGAAGCTTTAAAATTTCGGGTTACAAGAGAAAGGAATTTCGAGGGCACGAAGGCTCTCGCTTACTCAACAGTATCGCATACACTGTACTGTACAACCTTTATCATAGTGCATCTTGTGTATTACATTCTTACAGTACTGCATTATGTAGTGCAGAAATACTGTACTTTAAAGTACGCCATCATCCACTCTTCTGAAAAGGTAACATACCCATGTTTCACTCTTTTAGATATTGAGGCACAATTATTAAATAATATTAGTGTATATTAATTGTATTATCATTTTAAAAGTAATATTTTGCTCTTCTGGAACGAATTATCTGAATTTACATTGTTTCTTATGGGGAAATTCGTTCCAGCTTACAAGCGACGTCCCAGAACGAATTAAACCGATTAAACCACTGTACTAATAACTGGATCGCTAATAAGAATACTGTAACTGAGTAACTAAGGAAAATAAGATATCTGGGATCACAGACCTGTAGCAGCCAAGCAAGCTGGGATATTCGAAGAAACAATGTGCTGTCATGTTAAATTCTAACGTTTTGTCGAAAGTAGCAACGGATCACTCCATCCGAGCGGCCGTGTGGCACAGACGTTACTGACTGTGACTGTGTGCAAGACTTAGATAAGAGATAAAATCAGAGTAAAGGAGGGAAGGAGAAACCTGTGCTGTGTTGTTCCTGGGTGAATTGGTTTCCTTGAGGATCTGCAGAGGGGATCTGCCTTCTCCAATAGGCGTTTTGACTGCAACAGAGATAGTGAGGGAAGGAAAAACATCATCAATGCCATAAAAACACACAGGTGTACAGGAAAGGGGGCAGGGATTATATATGGCCATAGAAAACAGAACGAATCAAACTTACCCCTTTGCTTCTGTTTGCTCACAACTTTATTCTCGTTCTCATCAGTAGCTGGTCTGCGGGACAGTGGGGATGATGGTCCTCTCCCACGACTCTGCACTCCTCTAGCACGGACACCCGTCGCTCCAAATCCCACCCCCAGCCACTGGGGCTTAAATACAGCCTGGCTCGGACTGCGGGTGTCAAACCTCGGGAACTTTATAGCAGGTGGAAGGACTTCTGTCTTTTCCGATTCAGGAATGGCCGGAGGCGAGTTCTCGGGTGGGTTCAGACCCTGTTCTGGCAGTATAGCGATTTCTTCAGCGACAGGCTGCGGACAATCACACCATGTTCAAAATCAGTTACAACCAAATCGAACCTCTCGCTGCTGAGTGAACACGTACCTCCTGCTCGGACACCTGTGGCGTCTCAGTAGTTCTTGGTGGTGATGCTTCTTGGACAGGAGTAGGCTGCACCGGCTCGCCGGGAAGTGCATAGGCATGGTCTACATCTTGCCCGTCCTCTGGAGGAGGAAGAGGAGTGGGCGGACGGTCGTCAGCCGAGGGAAAGAACTGCGGCGAGTAAACGCCCTCGCGGCAGCCGAGCATGCTGAGGCTGAGCTCGCGCTTCAGGGGAGACTCGCCCAGAAGCACGGCCTCCTCTGCCTCGTCGATGGTGGTGTCGGCGTCCGGCCCGACCTCCACCTGAGCTTCGCCGACCACCACAAACGGACTGCTGGAGAAGGAGCCGTAACCCATGGAACAGCTGAAATTCTCTGGGATAGACGGGCAGTCGGTGGACTCGCTGACAGAGTCCTGAAAATGTGGTGGTAGAAGGCGCTCTTTGGAGCTCGGCTCATCCTGCTGCTCGATACTGGGCAGGCTGTGACGTTTAGCGCAGGCGGGCACAGGATGAAGCGAAGAGGAGTCAGAGTCACCGACCATCACGTCGTTGAGAAAAAACGTACTCAGCCGACGAGCCAGCGAGCTAACAGTTTCTGCAGAGGTACACAAAGTGAGAAGTTTAGAATTAAAGTTAGAACTGCCTCCAAGATTTTATTTCTTAACAATGATGCTGATTTAAAAAAAAAAAGGTATTAGATATCATTAGAAAAATAGATCTTATTTATAGAAGCCTTCTCACACAACAGCTCCCGATTGTGTGTTCATATGAAGCTGATAGTCAGTAATTAATCTTATGTTCTTAACAGCAAAAATCATTCATTGATCCAATAATCATTCAACAGACCGACAGGACAGCTAATAATGCAAATGTGTTTAGACGACATCCGCTTCCCAGAAGCAATTCAAGGCTGTGCACAAAATCCATATCAATCCGATGGAATCTGAACTGGTAAAATAGATCCACCACCGTAATGCTCGTTACTTCTACACACTGTTTACAGCCTTTGTGTATGCGTGCTAACACTGTTGTGGTACACATGAACGGTCTATAGTGAATACAGTGCTGCATGATGATTATAATGCCATGGCTTGGTCTATTAATCAAGTCATTCCCAATGAGCAAGCAAACCAGCTAGTCTTGCATATATTGGTACTAAAAAGGTATTGTAATAACCCTGCTTAACAATACAATTCTTCATTTTATTAGTCCCGAAATTAAAATAAATAAATAAATAAGAAAACGCTGTTGGACTATAGGGAGCAGCGTGTCGCTTGTTAGTTCTCCTTCTCGGATAGACTGACTTTTTGACTTTTTAACTTTTTGAACTTTATTCTTATATGTAATTGTATTTCATTTTAAACACTTTCTCACACTCACGTATGTATGTATGTATGTGTATATGTATGTATGTATGTATATATATAGGGGGCGGGGCTGACAATTGGCTTTTAAAACTTTTAAATACCTTTCATACTGTCCTTTAGTGGAGTGCGAACAATTCCAACTGTAGGTGACCGCGGATCAACAAACACAGGTCCGACTGTCTCTGGAGCTGCCGGGGCCACGAATGCAGCACCATTCACCTGCAACGCAAAGCAGCGTTGAGAATGTTCACAGCGACAGGGATGTAGAGAATACATTTGATATACGTACATGGTGTTACCTGTATAGGCGTGCGGTCGATTCCGCATGACGGAGATCGAGGATCTGCCAGCGGGGCCAAGCGTTGAGTCTTGAGCCGATAGATTGTGTTTGGCTTGGGCGTCGATGCCACGGCGATTTTACTCTCACTGGTACCCATGTTCAGCTTCTGTAATGCATGTGAATTCAGAAAAGTACAAAGGGTTCATACAATATTTTTTTAATTACACAGAATTTATCATAAATCAAATACAATCAGAGTCAGAATGGTTATGTGTGTGAACATGACCCTACACTGGAGACTTGTAAAGGATCTGTGCAATGTTTTGTTATACAAGACAAATACAAAATGAGATCTTTTTGGTATAATACATTTACAGTGAGATAATACATAAAATACATTTACAGTATTTGGCAGACATTGCTTTCCCAGGGTGACTTTCAAATGACCAGTTGATGGTTAAGGGCCTTGTTCAGGGGCCACAGAGTGGCAGCTTGGTGTGGTTTGGATTAGAATTTATGACCGTCCGATACAAAGTCCACAAAGCCTTAACCACAAAGCTATCACCTCCCCATGTCTCTCCCTATTTCTGTTGTAATTTCCATGTTCCCTTTAAAATGAATAACGTACTATCAAACCATCTGTCTATAATAAATAACAAATGGTGGTAAAAGTAGTAATTGGAAATAACTATTTATTTACTATTTACTAAACCATTAGTGTACATTACAAGCTGGTGAATATCCCATATGAATGTAATGTCAGACGGAAAGCAAACTTGACTAAAGTTAGGGCTGGAAGAGTTTTAAAAACAAAATAAAATATACGTCAGAGAGGAATAACACGTAAATGCAACTACAATTATTTATCCGCTACAAAATAAATAAACACCCCGGTTTTCCTCGGTTAAGCTTAAAAACCGGAGTTTTGTCGGCGCAAATAAGTTAAGTCAAGGAATAATAAACACAAAGTCAACTCACCTGAAACCAGCGCTTTTCCCCCCAGACACCTTTTCTCAATATGCGTGTTTATAAAGGTGTTAAACAGCAATATATAGCTATACAAGCTAATAATCTTAGTAAATAAACGCTGTGTACGTATCCAAAGTGCTACACTTAAAAACCCAGGCTGCTGCGCTTTCTGCTCACACGCTGACTATTTAAATCGGGTGCGGCGTCATTTTGCAGCAATTTTCAAACCAGCCAATGAGAGGCCGCGGACATGCAGGCGTCCTAATCGCCGATTGGCTGAGCGCTTCCCATTCAGTGGCTGTGTAAAATTATTTGAAACATACCACACTACGCGTGGTGTATACACAGGCAGTGTAGTCCCGCCCACAAAACAAAGTATTTTCTTTCAAAAAAGCATCCGCAATATTTACACATCCATAAAAAAGTTATACGTATATTTCTTTCACACACACACACACATGCTTTAAGTCTCCATCTAAGAACAATGTGTGTATGTGTGTGTGGCAATGTGTGTGTGGTGTTTGCATGTTCTCCCCGTGCCTCAGGGGTTTTTTCTCCGGGTTCTCCGGTTTCCCCCGGTCCAAAAACATGTACGGTAGGTTGATTGGCACCTTGGAAAATTGTCCCTAGTGTATGAATGTGAGTGTGTGTGTGTGTGCCCTGCGATGGGTTGGCATTCCATCCAGGGTGTATCCTGCCTTAATGCCCATAGACGCCTGAGATAGGCACAGGCACCCCGTGACCCGAGGGAAGATCGGATATAGCAGTAGAAGATGAATGAATGAATGATTGATACAAACAATCTCAAACCTTTTTTTTGTGTTTCTTTTGGTGGGTAAGAATTGTATCTGGAAGAGATCTTTAGTCAAAGATACACACACACACACACACACATATGTCTTTTTAATAGCTATTATATGCTTTATGTGTTAAGATAATAATAATGCTTAATGATGATTAGTATTTTCACATTGAAATTTCTTTTATAAACACACTACCATTTCAAAGTTTTTTTTTTTCAAAGTTTATTGCTTGGGTTACATTTATCCTTGTACAGTCTTTTAGCTATAGTCAAAACTGAGCATTATAATAATACAATTATGGTACACAAGATGTCCTCATTTACAATTAAGCTAATTAATTTACAGCAGGATTATTTATCAAATTATTTAAGAAGTGAAGGAGAAAGGGCGGACGTGCCTCTTCAGGTTTCGCATCCGTTTAGTTCGTTGATTTCGCGTTGGCATCGAGCACCGTAATTGACACTGGGACGTAACAACTAGTGGTTATTAGTGCTTCATATACGATCGACGAGTTTGTTATTTCCTCCCAGACTCATATACATGATCGGTAAATAGATTAAAACAT
This sequence comes from Kryptopterus vitreolus, assembly GCA_030449085.1. Taxonomy (NCBI): domain Eukaryota; kingdom Metazoa; phylum Chordata; class Actinopteri; order Siluriformes; family Siluridae; genus Kryptopterus; species Kryptopterus vitreolus. Next base: position 14,285,676 of record JACRUU010000002.1, on the reverse strand, counting down.
CTTTTTAGTGTCTCCAAGCAGTTCAAATTCAGCCACGACGTACCATATAAATGCTTAACAAAATGAATAGAAGCACGACAGACTTGGACTCGGTTCTGTGAGGCTCGGTGTGACGCTCTGTACCGATGTAGAGTAACGGCCAATTCTTCCCCCCAAAAAAAACCCATCCGCGAATGATCCGTGTTCAGAGAGTCAGTGCATGTGTCGAGTGTTTCACTGTCATTTGATTCGTTGATTCATCACAAACGACTCTCTTTCTCCTTAATCTTTTCTTCGTGACTTCCAAAACAGGTCTCCCCACATTCGCACTCTACCACCCTCCACTCCTTTCCCCTTTCCCTCTTTCAGTCCGTCTCTCCGTCCCTCTGGCAAAAGTGCGCCAGTAGCGTGTCCAGATCTCGCCGGTCGGCGGCGGTGTACAACGAACTCTCCCCCATCATGCTCAGCGCCATGCGCAGCGTGGACCAGATGTTGTCCGACATTATGGTGGTGGCGGAGCCTGGTGCCCCGCTCGCACTGCCTTCGACGGCGCCAGCGGCTTGCCTCTGAAGAGAAAGCGCTTCCAAAAAATGCTCCACCGCTTCCCTGAGACAGAAACAGAGCAAGGCGTGAGAGCCAAAGGGACGACGCGCGCACGGCAGGATGCGGTCGACTTCCCTTACCTGTGAGCCCCGAGATTGACGCAGCTAATTCCCAGATTGTATCGACTGCGCACAAACCCAGGCTGAAGCTCGAGCGCCCTTCTGTACGCAGCTACTGCCTCCTCGGAGCGATTTCCGTTGGCTAGCGTAGCTCCCAATTTATTCCACAACAAATAATCCTGCACGTGAGTGAAAAAGAGACATGACAAGCAATTACAAACAAAGTCAACAATGCATCGAATTAAAAACACATGTGCATATTTTATGTGCTGTAAAAAAAGTAACTAGTTACATGTAACGTTGTTAAGTAATAAATTACAAAATAAATGTAACAGTAATTTGTTACAGTTACTGAAAAAGATGTGGTGTAATTACTTTAGTTACTTATTCATTCATTTTCTACCGCTTTATCCGATCTTCCCTCGGGTCACGGGGAGCCTGTGCCTATCTCAGGCGTCTATGGGCATTAAGGCAGGATACACCCTGGATGGAATGCCAACCCATCGCAGGACACACACACATTCATACACACGCTCATACACTAGGGACAATTTTCCAAGGTGCCAATCAACCTACCGTGCATGTTTTTGGACCGGGGGAAACCGGAGAACCCGGAGAAAAACCCCCTGAGGCACGGGGAGAACATGCAAACTCCACACACACATGGCCGAGACGGGAATCGAACCCGGATCCTGGCGGTGTAAGGCGAACGTGCTAACCACTACGCCACCATGCTCCTGATTTGATTTCTTAAACATCTTTCTTTTTTTTTTTTTTTTTTTAACTTTTTTTTTTTTACATTTTGACATTTGTTTTGTTATGAAGTCTGGCTTTGTTGTAGCTGGGCTTAAAAATTCCATTAATATAAACTTAATTAATAAAAAACTTAATAAAACTTAATTTAAAATTCTAACCGTAAACAACTGTGAGGATCACAGTAAAGTTATCACTGTTTGGAAAATATGTAGTTGGAAATATCCATTAGAAATGTGAAAGTAATTGAAAAGTTACACTATTTATTATATTTTGAAAAGGGTCATGTGTAACCTATAACATTTCCAAAGTAACCTTCCCAACACTGTTATATCTAGAATATAATATCGATTTCTCCTTTTTAATCAAACACATTCTCGCGGCACCGCTGGTACTGCAGGAATATCACGCATCACATCACTGCAGACGCTGAGAAACGTCCTGAGAGTCGCACAGAACATAGACTAACCTAACAAGGGTAGAACATCTGTTTTGATCTAACTTTAATACATTACATTTAGAAACAGAAAAATGCCACTCAGACACGATTAGGCATCACTTATTGTGATGCTAATTTTCTTGAGTCTGAGGCAATTCATTTCCTGATTGTGCTTGTTAACCAGCAGGTCAGAATCTCTGTGCTGGGTCGGGGGTTGCTTTTGACCAAAAGATTTAGAGTTCAAATCCTGGTATGTTCACTATCGTTCCTCCTTGAGAAACAATCTCTCAACAATTCTCAAGTCTCATATGTGTTGCCTATTGGGTTTGAAATGGTTTCCTCACAAAAAAACACGTATGCATATGAAAGGTGGCTGCAGTAAATTGCTCCGAGGTATGAATGAGTATGTTAATCAGTATCCTACACTGGTGTGATCGGCCTAAAGCGCCTCACATTATGTTGTCGGGACACGTCCTGGATTCAATTCCAAATCCAATTATGACCACTCTTTCGCACAATAGGGGTCAGGCCATCGCCTTGTCTCTTGTGTATACATTATCCATCATTTTAAAGTGAGAAAGAAGCAGAAAAATAGAAACGCCCTACTATAGATTGTATGTCACTCTACTTCAATACATTAGAATTCCTATTAGTGTATTTGTTTCTTGATATTTAAGGCCAAATGCATTCCGGAGATGATAGAAAATCACTAAACACAACCATATGGATATTTTCCACTGCGATATAGATACTTCTGAAATGTCGATTGTGATCCGTGTTTTTTAAGTTTTGTTTACTGCCACACACACATGCAGCAGAATGAGCTGATGTAAGCACGCCTGCCTCACTACAACAACTATCTGCAGCCCCTTGTCCTTAGGTTTAAGATCCATGCGATGAGTCGAGATGAGTGGATCCCAGACGTGTTATAATGTGTGAATGTGTGTGTGTGTGTGTGTACCTGTGGAGTAACAGACAAGGCGGCACTAAAACAGTCGACCGCCTTGTCATACTCTCCGCTCAAGTTGAAGAGAACTCCGAGACCACACTGCAGCTGGGGGTCGACCCGCGTGGGATCAGCTGCCGCTGCACTCAGAAACAATGACTGCACCTCATTAAACAGAGCCCTGAGAAAGAAACGAGGGAGAAAGAGGGGGGAAAAAAAAAGAGTCAAACATGAGATTCATCATCCACTCCAGCCAAAAAAAAATCTGAGCAAAAAGCATTAAAATTTCCATACTCAGGCAGCAGTGATCCGAATCTCTCTCTCTCCTTCTCTCTCTCCCGTACTCCTTCCTTCTCCTTCTCCCTGTCCCTCTGCTCAAGAATATGCCGGTACTTTGGGTTGTGCCTCAACCAATCGCGCAATGTCTCGCAGGCCTGCCGGTGCAGCGATTCGTTAGTGAAGCTGACCGCTAGAGCCATGAGCGCGGTCAGATTGTCTTTTTTCAGCTCAATGCACCTGAAAATGGGAAGTAAAAGTCAAAAATGCCTTCAAATAAGAGGTATCTCCAAGTGTGTCTGCTTTGCTGACCTGCGGAGGGCGCTGATGGCCGCAAACTCCTGCTCATTTTCTGCTTGGCATGTGCCCAGATACTGCCAGGCCTGAGGCGTAATAGAAACAACAGACCTCTCGTATACAAATGCAGCAGCATGACAGGAAGGATATTAAGCGCATCGTTATGATGAGGCATTAGGGCTGGATATGGCGAAAGACTAACCAGCTGGTTGTCTGCTTCTCTCTGAACTGCACTCTCAAACAGGCGCACGGCTCCGGGGATGTCGCCGGCTTCCATCCTCTTCACTCCCTCCGTCAGCGGGTCCTCGTGGGACAAGTACGGATTGTCTTCCTCGAACTGATAGCCCTGAGAAACCAATCGTATGCACCATTTAGGCCACAGAATAACAATAGCAGGTCAATAGGAAAAAGCTAATAAAATTAAATAGGAACTATAAATTGCACCATTTGCAACAGTAAATATTTAAAACATCAACAGTGTATCCATATTGCAAAAATGCAAACCTCTTAACAAAGTAAACATATCTTTAATATAATAAAAGCCATTTATTATTATAATATTATTAATATAATTCTATTAGCAGATACATTTTTTTTCTAGCAAAAAATGAGTACAAATAAGGACTAAACTGTTACTAAAAAGTTGGAGGCATCCAATTGTACAGAATGCCTTCGGGTGCAGCAGCATTAAAGTCGCAGTGGAAGATCTTGAGTGCTGTAGAGCTTTGACTCAAACACTGAACACTGGCTGCACCCAACATCTGTAGCGGACTTTGCACCTGACCTTATTGTGGCAAGCCAGGGAGTAAAACAGTGCATATGGGACTGAACTGAGTGTCATATAGGTGAAGGACAAAGTCTTGGTGAATGGAGATGATCCATGTCACCTTATCATATGAGGAGCTGAGCATCTGGTCGAAGTCAGACAGCCAGGGATGAGCCTCAGCGTCTCTCTTAGCCATCTCCTCCCACTCCTCCTGCAGCTTCTCCCAGAAATCAATATCACTCTGTATACACACACACGGAACTGTTATAACACGCCTAATCTGTCACTACAACGCTGAACGAAAGAGTACGCGTATGATCCGATACCTCCACGGCAGCTTTCGCCTGCTGAAAATCAGGGCCCGCCGCGGTGAACTGATCTACCCAGGACTCTGCAGACTCCTCCGACACCTGGGAAAGGGGACCACATGGTTTTCATGATGCATTATAACCACAGATACCACTTAGACATGTGGATGATGGGAAATGATGAAAAAGTGAAAATGAGAGAGTAAAAAAAAAGAAGGAACGGTCTAAAAGACAAAAGCATCTTACCCTCATTATTCCTTCTTTCTACAACATCTATCTCCGCTTAAATTAAAGAGCTCAGAGGAACTGAGTTGATCTAATGAAAAGCAGCCATTTGGTGTGGATTTGATCTCAAAGGATGCAAACTAGAGCGAAAACTGGGGAAGCACAATGTATTAAGCGGCAAAAGCAGCAAAAAAATGTTCACAAAAAAAAAATACATGTTGAGAAATGGACCCCCAGCATATCTGCAAGGGGAGGGAGGGAGGGAGGGGAGGACCACTGTGTTTCGGAGCAGCAGGGGTCCTACCTGACTGACGAGATTAGCCCAGTGTTCTGCCTGTTTAGCTTTAGCTTGGTCACTCTTCTCTCTGCACTCTTGAGTTTCCACATGCACAGTCCCTCCCCCTGAATCCTTCAGGAACTGTGCAGCCATTATGGGAGGGGGCAGGTGGGAAGGGCAAGGGTGTTATGGGTTTGGTATTGGGTTCATTGAGAAGTTAGATAGAGATACATACACACTGTAGGTATGGATCGAGGTAAATGGGTCATGAAGAAGCCACACAGACAAAGCACATGTTAACACTCCTAAACGTGACATCCAACTCATGGCAGTGTGTTACAGCTAAGGGAGACTTGTAAACATAATGAGCGATATTTATTAATTAAAAAAATAAACTTGCACAAAGCAGCACTTCAGGATGCAAGATCGTTTTTAAGTCTACGAGATTGAGTGCCTGCAGGCTTCGCATTCCTGGCTCGGGAGGTTCGGGATAGAGCTCGTACCTTCGTGAAGCTGGATGCCCAGTTCTGTGCCTCCCTGGCCTGTGCTTTATCAGTGAGTTGCTTTCCTGCTCTGTCCTCCACAGTCACACTGCCCTCGCCAATCTGCCTAACAAACCGCAGGAACTGCACAACAACAACAACAACAACAAGGGGCGTTACACACCTACGGCGCGACGTGCGCACCGGTGAGCGAGTTCAGTCAGGACGCGTCGAATAATAAAGACACACGTTCGGAGGTTTTCCATGACAACGCTAATCACACAGCAAAGCAATTTAAGCAGGCGCCCAGATAAAATGAAATTGAAGTCGCTAAGAAAAGCAAATGGCATTAAGTAAAATAAAAGTGGGTATGGAAATGAAAGAGGACGGCTTCATAACATGCAGTTTTGTGACAAAAAAAAAAAAGCGCAACAGGATAGGTCCTGAAAGGTCCATTTACTTGGAATTCTGACTCGGACAGAATTAATAAGTAGTCTGTGCTACAAGGGGAAGGGGGGGGGGGTGGAAAGTGAAGGTTTTAAATCCTTTATAGATTCAGCTTTTCTATAACTGAATGCATAGCTCTGTGCCAGGCTACAAAGGAGATAAGACATTGGATCAGACCCAAACTTATCCTGGAAGATCAATAAAAGTAGACCACCGGGGGAAAAAATGTGGACACGTGCTTCTAAAATGCTTTAATATGAAGTAAAAAAAAAAATCCATATTTAAAACTCGACAGAAATACGTTCGTGCATGCTTACTTCATTCTTTGCATTCGTTTCCTGTATTACTTATACAAATATCTATTTTTCTTCTGTTGTTGTTGCCTTTGAGATGCTATTCAGCTTATAATGAGTGTAGAGTGTGCTTATTTGAGCAAACTTAATCTACTTATCCCGGTGTCATTTCACCTTTTAGAAACCAGAGATTTCGGACCACGGGAAGGTCTCTCGGAGTGTGTTCGGTTTTCCTACCAAGCTGAAATACTGAATCTCCCTGCACCGAGTCAGCAAAATGTCATTCTTGTGTTTCTATTTAATTTTCCATATGCTTTCATGTGATTGGATAACTGCATGAATGTGTATGAGTGGGAGTGTTCATATTAAAGTGAATAGTATATAGTTAATCAACTGCATCCAAATTCTGATGACAGTATGATGAGCTTAATATTTCCTAGTCAATGTGTATAACTGTCAAATATGGATTGTTTTCCCATTGACAAATGTTTCATAATTCTAATAAAGCATTGCTAAATACACAAAAGATCCAGATGAAGAGGCGTACAGAAACTGGCATAAAACCACTTGCTCACCTCGGTGTTTTGAAGCTTGGGGTCATCGACCTTTGCAAGGAGTTCATTAGCTGTCTGCTTTAGATCTTCCCCTGGTTGATACTCTTTTGTCCTAATGGGTTATAAAGAGGTCTTAGCGTTTCACAAAAAAAAAAAAAAAAGAATACTGCCGCCAAATCTGTCTGCAAGTCATTAAAACTGATTTTTGCGGATACTTCAGGCATCCTGAAAGACTCTGCACCAATCAATTTTTCCCTTTATGCAAGTTTCAAGACATATTCAGTTGCCAAGGACATGATCTATGCAGCTACCATCAAACTCTTCTGCTTACATTACTTTTCAAAGCCTCAAGGTTCAACACCTCGCCTTCCATTGAAAGTGGTTCTGCATTTCACGCTAAACTATGAGCTATATTTTCTGACCTTGACTTGACCACTTTGGAAAACTTTATTACGATCTGTCAGACTTCTACACGCCACCATTTCATACTGTCTCTCACCATTCTCTCTCTTGCTCCTTGTCCCCCAGATCTCCCAACCACAGCTTCTCCTCCGACTGCTCCAGGTACTCTTCAGCCCATCGGCCAGGGTCTGGGACAAACACAGGGAGTAGAGGTTAGATGATAGGAAGCTGATAGGAAGGTTTTATAGACACTAGATCATCACACTCAAACGTGGGGGGGGGGGGGGGGGGGGATATAAATAAATAAATAAAACAACATGCTGTATACTTTAGTTGAACACTTTTGTAGGTACAAACCAGTGCATAAATGGGGCATATACCCGAACACGGTGTTTTCGAGATGCTCTGACCCGGTCATCTAAGTATCACAATTTGGCACAGATTGTTCAAATCCTTACGCTTGCCTGTTTTTACAACAATTCAACTACATGAATAGGGGGAGGGGGTGTAGCTCAGTGGTCTATGGTGCTGGGCTACTGATCGGAGGGTTGGGGATTCCAGCCCTGGTATCGCCAAGCTAACACCCTTGGGTCCCCTTGAGCAAGGCCCTTAACCCTGTGTTCCATAGGTGCTGTACTCAAACAAACTGGTATATGCGAATTTCACTGTACTGTAATGTATATTTGACAAATAAAGGCTCTTCTATTCCAACTTTTAAAAACTGATCGTTTACTGTTGCTCAGTATATTCCACCCATTTAAATTACATTTAGGTTATTAACATTAATCACTCCACGTTAATCTGTGATATTAAGGCTGTTAGCTTCTAAGGCTGTTAGGAGGAGAGCTCTAACATCCACCGGCTCCATGATCCGTGGAGGCGTGGAAGAGGACTCTGGTGAACTCCATAGCACAAGGTTTCTCTCACCAGCTACGACTGCTCCATGGCCGACATGTAAGATAGTTGTTAAGATACCAGTGGTTGGTTTTGGCTATGAAAGCTTACTTTCTCATTTGCATACTGGCTGGATTTATCTCCTCCAAAAGTTCTGTGGTCTGAGTATAGGTTTGTCCTTTTAACAATGAATTGCATTCTTTATATCCAACATTATACAATCAAATGCTATTACGTTTGAAACTATTTCGAAAGGCACTGTTTGTACTGTTTAGTGTTGCACGATATACCGGTTCTAGGAAGCTATTGTGATATCCTGCTTGTTTTGTTTTTTTCTTCCCCCTTCACCTTATAAAATCTTCACGTCAATTAATAAGGCATGATGCACAATCCTCTCCTGGAAGACCAAGTCAAATTCCTTGTGTGTGCAAACATACTTGGTAATAAAGCGGTTTCTGATTATGATTTACTGCACCTGTAACCTAAATTACAGCAAGTATTACGTTCTCTTATGATCAGTCGACCTCTAATGAGACTTTTATGACATTCAATGAGTACACAAACCCAACTGAGCCTGCATTAATCAATTTTCTTGCATAGTATAATACAGCAACGCTATTAACAACGGATGTATGACAGGATCCAAATAGAAGTCGCATAATGACTGACCTGCCACTTCGTTAATGAATTCTCTGGTCCAGTCAGCATCTGCTGCATCAAAACCTGCCTGGGCTGGAGAGACTGCGGAGTCAGCGCCAGACAGGAACTCTGCCGCCCAGTCACCCGATAGTGCCAATGCGGCTACGTCTGGAGCTGAATGCAGAAAGGTTTAACATCTTACCCTTTATACCACATACTGCTAGTACTAAAACGGGGGACCCTCGAGGATACCGAGCCGTAACATTCGTCAAAAATAACGCCTTTTAAACATGTATCAGTTCGTCACATAAATACGTCTCCAGTGTGTGCTTGCTGTTAAAAGACATGCAGTGCTTTTGTCGGCCTGGGGCTCACAGAGGTTAAGACTGCGATTTCAGTGACACTGCTGAGCTGTGAGATGTGTTAACATGCACCTCAGAATCGCAGGCGTGTATAACAGAATATCCTAGTGTTACCTCTTTGTGGTGCCTGTCTGTAGGACTGCTGGTCGATTTGCTGCATTTCCTCCAAAAGCTGTCCCATGTCGAAACTCTGAGGAGGGCGCGGGGGCGCCTGTAAAAACTCATTCACCAGCTGGAATTAAAGGTGTTATAATATATATGAATACATCAAGTTCTACATATATACACACACACAGTGTCGTAAGAGTTCACTAAGAGCTCCTATATGCTTTTAGAATTTACAGAACTACACCGTAGATACCAGATGAAATGACTCTGACATAAGTAATGCTTAAAATAACCAATAACGTCAGCTCATACGTGTCACATGTTTTATTAATGAGGTGATTTATAATTAAATAATATAATTTTTTAATACAGTATCGATTCAGCCCACTTGTACTTGTCTATGCAGTCAGGGGGTGAAAAAAAACATGGTTCTGCTGTGCTACTTTTCTTTTCTTACGCCTTTCTTACAAGGCGTGTGGGCTTGTTGTCATTACATGTCACTGGAACTTTTAAATTCGTTTGTGTCCTTAATGGAGTTTCGGTCTGCAAAAAGAAGCGTCTTGTGACAAGGAGATTCCGCTCTATTTGAAATTTGACTAGAAATAAATCCTTATTGTAGATTTACGCTGTCAACCTGTAAAAGTCACAGCCTGGCCTCAGATTCGGAGCCAAAATAGAGGTCAACAGAACAAACTGATACCTCTTCCTCGGTGGCTATTTCAATCGGCGTGGGCGGAATCTAAAAGAAAAAAAATAATTCAAAATCGGTCACAAAGAGAGAGACATATGGTGAAATGCTCAGTTCATTTATTCTATATAATAAGTCAGTAGAACAGTAGTGTTTTGGGGCTTTCTGGGGAATTGTAAAGTAGAACTACAGGAAGTGTACAGTAACAATAATAGCTATTAATACTAATTATTAAAAAAAAAAACATACAATCACAATTCTATCCTACTATTAATTCTGAATAGTATTTGAGATTAGAATTAGTCAGCACCATGTTGAAATGAGTATCCTATTGATTCTCTGATTGATTGATGAAGACTGGTATAAGGGTGGAATCCATCAGTACTTTTTCAGCTCTTATTGCTCACCAATCGGCAAACGTGTGAGGTCAGCAATAGGTCTTCGGTAAGTGCAAGAACTTAAACTTTACTACTATACCATTGTTTTACTGTAACAAAAAGATTAATGGTTGCTCCTACAAGAGTAGGCTCTTACGTGTAGACGTATGGGATTCACTAGCGATAAATCAAAATATACGTAATCATATTAACACCTGTAATTTATACATAACCTGTTTCTTACATATAAATGGTAAATTTAATTATATTGCACAGATTATATAAGGAATAATGAATTAAGAGAAAGTTGAAAAGCAAGTAGTGTGTAGTTATAACGCATAGTGTAATTACTATGACAAAGAACTAAATCCTTACAGTGGGCGTTGACCTGTGTCTCCAAGCGCCGCCTTCTTGGGTCATGTGACCAGTCAGTTTCATGAGGGGATTGGCTCCCCCACATTCCGCCTCTACCAGCTCCCGCATCGCCATGGCAACACAGGGTCAGGTCGGCTCCTTGAATTTTCTACAAAGGAAGAAATGCAACTTTTAAAAGGAAAAATGTTTTTTTAGTGTGATTTTGATGATAACATCTCTTCGGTCATGTGATCATCACTTGATCAGCTGTATCTAAATTCGCACCGGCATTAATGTGTGCTGCATAAGCCGATTACAATGAAAGCGATGACGAGGCAGACACGGATACTCGGCAGGAAAGCGTGCTAGACGAAGACGTTGGTGGAAAACACGTACCTGCGTACAAATAATAACGATATGCTTCGTGCTTTACCATCACTACGGACCGCATCGAGAAGTGCGTCATAATCAAATCTCCGGATTGTACCATATCCTGTACTACGATTTAAAGGCTGTGAAAGCATTTGCTTACACTTCAAATCATGGACAATTATGTCAAAGCAACCATGCACTAGAACAATTTCCATTCATGAGAGGCCACCAGGTCCATTCATCAAGCATTAAGGACACTTTTTTAAGTATATAATACAATAGCCTACGATCAGCCGCATTCCTGATGCAATTTCTCTCCTCTTCTGTGAAACACAATTACCTACAGTATATACGGCCCCTGAGCAACACCTCTGCAATGCATACTGTTGGGTGCTTTTTCTTTCTTCTTATGCACATTTAAAGTCTCTCTCATCATTTATCATTCTTGATACTTGTAATGCCCGGAAGATGGAGTTACTTCTACATTGCTACCAATCGAATTACTCTAATGTGAGCTGAATGAAAGTCGTTTCTCTTGTTTGTTTAGGAAGATTCAATCTGCTTATCCGCAAAATAGCTTGTGTACAAGTGATTCTGTCCCTTTCTTCTTTCTGGACCCGCGTGGATCATCTTGACCTCCTACCACTGATTGGAGTTATTTTCGATTGCAGATCACTCGGTGCCGCTGTGCCTTTACATGAACAGTCTACTGATCCACAAAGTGTGCTGGGTTAAACTCAAGGACTATAAAAAGATTGATTTGGACTTTAATTCATCTAAACATTCTGCTACAACAATATAATCACACAGAAAAGTTTTACATGCGAGACGATAACCTCAACAGTGATAATGAACGGATGTTCGGTGTCACACGGATGGGGACGGGTTCTTTCCGAGGCCGTTTCCTTTTTACGGTTCCTTCCTCATATCATCTTTGCCAATGTCGCCAGCAGTTCACTCATTATGGATAAACATAGAGACACATTTATAAACAACTCTAAGACAAATCGCTAAGACTAAAAGCTGAATTTCCATGACGGTCCGAGGGAAAAAAAAATCAGTATAGAAAAATTATGTTTTAATAAATGGAAATAAAATGCAAAGCAACACAATCCCTGATAGTCAATGACTTGGAGAAATATCAATGCATGGAATAGGGCTTTTAAAATTCCATGATATTCTAGAAATTCCATGACTCTTGAGAACCCTGTATAAATAAATATCAAATTTACATTCATAATCTATTTATCGAGATGTGTCACAAGCTACAAATGTCAAATTATTAATGGAAAACTCCAAAGCCATTTGTCCACACTTTACATACACTTAACCTTTAAGCATCATAGATTGCCTGTAAAGAAAAAAACTCAATTTCTCTCTATGCGTTCCCTCATAGCGTTCGATAGTTTTGGCAACTACACTTACCTTTAAAGTTTTTGACTTTTATTTTATTTATTTTTTTCAGGATGGCCACATTTTCATTTTAATGAATCGGGTGTTTCTTGCCATAACATGGATTTGTACAGCAGTTCAAGCAATGGCTTTTCCTCTGCATATATAATCTAAAGCATATCAAGAAGGCATGTTAAAAATAAGGCTTCGACAAATTACACCCGTGTCCCCAGTCCGGGTGACGACTTGATGAACGAATGCGACGAGTTCGCCATGCTTTCTTTAAAGGTAACGTTAAAATCTAAAACCTATTAACGGTTGTTTTTTGTTTGTTTACTATAGGATTGTATTCATATACGTATTATATATGTATAATTCATGTTTGTCCGCTGTATTAATGGATATTGATAAATAGATATTTTCTGTCCTAACTTTAACATAATATATATATATATATATATATATATATATATATATATATATATATATATATATATATATTCATTCATTCATTCATTCATCCATCTTCTACCGCTTTATCCGATCTTCCCATCGGGTCACGGGGAAGCCTGTGCCTATCTCAGGCGTCTATGGGCATTAAGGCAGGATACACCCTGGATGGAATGCCAACCCATCGCAGGGCACACACACACACACACACATTCACACACACATTCATACACTAGGGACAATTTTCCAAGGTGCCAATCAACCTATCATGCATGTTTTTGGACGGAGAACCGGGAACCCGGAGAAACCGGACCCCCTGTTTTTGCAAACTCCTGAGGCACACACATGTCCACACACACATTTGAGACGGGAATCGAACCCGGATCCTGGCGGTGTGAGGTGAACGGTGAACCACGTACGCTAACCACTACGCCACCGTGCCCCACTATATATATATATATATATATATATATATATATATATATATATATATCTTATATATATATATATATATATATATATATATATATATATATATATTGAACCCTTATAACAAAAATATGATTTGAGAGATATTCACAGACAAATGTCACCTGAAGTGACTATATTAAAGATTCCCTGCAGAGTGTATACATGTTCATTCACATTCATGTTTGTCCGCAGTATTAATGGATTATAGATATTTTCTGTCCTACCTTTAACATAATAATAAAAAAACATTTGCATATGTCAAGAGTTATTTTCACCCTATAGTTTATATATATATATATATATATAGGTATGTTAAAATACACCATTCTGTTAAACCCTTATAAGAAAATACGAAGTTTTGACAGATCTTCACAGAGAAATGTCATCTGAAGTGACCATATTAAAGATTCCCTGCAGAGTGTGTCTTTTTAGATGCACTTGTGTGTATGAAATGATGTTGATTTCTCATAAGACAAGCAAATTATTTACATGCACGTTGCAAATCATCGGAACAACAGCCGGGAATGAACTACTCACCTTTACTCTTAGTCTCTGTCTCAGTCGCTGAGTGTCCACACAGCTAGCTAATCATCAATAAGGTAATCCAGAGTCCACGGTTAGCATGTCGGGTGCTAACGCCTTTTCAACCAGCTTTCCCTGTAAGCTGCGATACGGGAACAGTAATCCAGCCATGACCTAAAGGAAAATCTCTTAACAATATTTGTAAATAAAGCTAGTCAGCTAGTTTATTGGGAGCTAGCTAATAGACTCACCGCGGCGCAGCGCAGCGCAGGCAGGGCGATGTGGCTGTGAACTCAGATACAATAATAACACTAAACGCAAAGCCACGTTAAGGAAGGAATCCCTTATAAAAAAAAAGTCAAAATACGACCTGTCTGTGCTTTCTGACAGGCATTTCTGCGTGACCAACAAAATCTAGATGTTTACCCTCCCCTTTGACCCGGGGAAATAGGTGAAGCGGCTACATGAAGCACAACGCGCTCACCAACGCTATTCACGAAGGCGAGTACGGAGCGCAGGCTACGGCGACTCCGCGTAACTGACGCCTGGGCTACGCAAACTTCCTACAACTGACAGCACATATGGACCCCGGTGTATTAAAAAAATAAAAAGAGCAGCGCTTGGTGCTTTTCCGAGGCTATAAAGAAATACGTACACGTCCCTATATATATATTATATATATATATATATATATATATATATATATATATATATATATATATATATATATATATATATATATATATATATATATATATATATATATATATATATATCCGATAGCAGTCCTGGAATTATACACTTTCTATGGGCTTTCATTGTCAGGTTGTACAGTGGTCCTGACAAGTGGCAGAAGAAAATCAAGGTGTAATGGTATTTAAGCGTGCACTCAAGAATACAGCAAAGGAATATCTGTCAATGGAGAACAGGTTGTGTAGAAACAGAGTACAAAATACACTCACGGGTGACTTCGTGAGGAAATTTGCTTAGATAAACCCATGCAGAAAAAGTCATACAGTCATGTTAATCAGAACGACGGCGAAATGGTCACTTTGCTATGATTGTTGGTTGCCAGAAAGTTATTGGCAATGGAAAACGGACACGGTGTCTGTGGCATTTTGAGACGGGAAGGCGATTTAAATAACCACCCTTTACAACCATGGTGAGCTGAAAAGCACCCCTATGTTCAACCTATAAGGTGGATGATCTAGAAGAGGAGGAGACTGTGTCAGGTTCAGGCAACTCGAACAGGAAGGCAACTCGAAAAACCACACTTTAGCCATTATGAGCTGAAAAGCACCTCAATATGCATATGCAAGGTGGTAGCTGTGGTTAAGGCATTGGGCTCTGGACCCGAAAGGTTGCTGCTTCTAGTGGGCCCTTAACTGCTCTGTTAAGTAAGTTGCTATGGATAAGGGCGTCTGCCAAATGCTGTAAATGTATATATGACGAAAATGTGAGGTCGAGGACCTATAAAAGTGGAAGAGAATGGCAAGATCAGTTCTGACAAGGCAGCTCAAATAACCACTCTTTACAGCTACGAAGAGCTCAACACATGTCAGAATGTAAGGAGACCACGTCAAGTTCCTCATTTGTCAACCAAAAACAATGCCGAAGCTGCAATAAGCAATGGCTGGTGGGAGGAACAGAATTAGCATAAATCCTTGGGCCCAAGAACATTTCCATTTACCTTATGTCAACAGTCAAGGTTGGTGGAGGTAGTGCAATGCCTAGGAAACTCATTCATTCATTCATTCATTCATCTTCTACCGCTATATCCGATCTTCCCTCGGGTCATGGGGAGTCTGTGCCTATCTCAGGCGTCTATGTGCATTAAGGCAGGATACACCCTGGATGCATACACTAGGGACAATTTTCCAATGTGCCAATCAACCTACCATCCATGTTTTTGGACCGGGGAGGAAACCGGGGAACCCGGAGAAAAACCTCCTGAAGCACGGGGAGAACATGCAAACTCCACACACACATGGGCGAGACGGGAATCGAACCCGGATCCTGGTGGTGTGAGGCGAACGTGCTAACCACTAAGCCACCGTGCCCCCGCTTAGGAAACTGTTTTATTTATTTATTTTTTGGACAGTTAATAATAAAAACAGCATCGTTTGCATGCTGCCTATCCGAGTACTGTGTTGGTCATACAGACACTTTTATGGTCGCAATTCACCATTCAACAATGGCAACTTCCAGCACGGAAATCATCTATGACACAAAGCACATCATCTTAAACTGGGTCCGTGAAAATAGCACTGGGGATTGGTGTATTTAACTGGCCTCCCATGTTGCTAAATCTATATCCAGGAGAGCTCCGATGCAAGCAGAACAGGAGATTCCCAGTATGATCGTGCGCAGCTGACAAATCGACCGCAATTCTTACACCGTGTCCTACACGATATTATGATGCTGTATGGTGAATGCATCGTCAAGAATCTTGAATTCATCACCAACACCTCTTTGATGTCATCCGAGTGTTTTTTTCATCCTTAGACGATATTCAATAACAACTAGCCGACAATTACTGCATTATAATAATAAATACAGTTAATAGTAATAATGCAATTCCGATCCATTCGTTATATCACACTGAAAAACAACAGGCTTTTATTAAGAGACAGAATTTGCACTGTACACTGACACAGACAGAAGAGTAAACACGCAGGAGATAATGTGAGCAGAGAGTGTGGGGGGGGAGGGGGGTTGGGACGGAGGGGTTGCAAAACAAAAAAAGCAGCAGCAGAATTAAAGACTGTAATACAGCTCTTTAAGGTGACAGTGGAAAGGTCTGATGAGAAGAAAGCGAGTTAAACCATTAAGGGCCTTCTTGATTGGCTGAGATTCGAACGTAAACAGTTTCGATGCACACGACGCGGAGCGCAAACAAACCCTCAGCAAGCCAATCGTGACCGTCATTGTTACTAATACTATTATTATTATTATCATCATCATCACTATATATTGTCATTATAGACATAAATAGAAATAGAAAACTACTAGCTAGCTCGTCTGAAAGTGCAAAGACATAATATGAATCGGAACAATGGAATTAAAAAAGAAATTGATAATAATAATAGTAGTCATTTGTATTTCTATACATTTAAATACAATCGAAACTGCCCAAGATGAGCGGGGGAGGGTTGGGCGAGCGGGGGAGGGTTGGGCGGGTGGGTGTTTGGGGGGGGAGGGGGGGTTTAGTACGTTTAGTGTAACACAAACGTACAACATGAGTGCTGTTTTTGAGAGAATTCCTGCATTCGGCTTATATGAACATCCACACACTCATTCTCTAAAACAGTGTATTTGTACAGGAATGTTTTGAGAATCGGACGAAGAGGTTTACTCTTAATTCAACTGTACATTACGCGCATGACGAGAGCCTCGCGGTGGCTGCGAGACGCTGTAAAAAATATTAACTCGTGTCCTTAATTTCACTCGATCGACTGCAATTGACTAAAGTAAAATGAAAAAAAAAGAAAAGAAAGAAAAATCACGGAGCTTACATTCGTCTGTAATAATACCCGGTGCTTTATACAGTGCAATGATCACATTCACTGAAAGGTTATTACATCATTGTGCCATACATACATAGGGTCTGGAGTGAAAGGTGGATTAAGCACTGGACCATGGAGTGAGATGCTTTGCAAATGCATTGCTTGTATGGGTGGGTGTGTATAAGCATGTGTGTGTGTAAGTGTGTGTGTGTGTGTGTGTGTGTGTGTGCAAATGCGTGAGCATACATTCCGGAGACAATGCATTCACAAAGGCCGATACAAATACATTTACGCTGTGTGAATAAGTGTGTGGCTCTTATGTTTCCCGTGTGCGGGCTTTAAGATGTCGGCTGTTTCTCTGCGTAACTCAGTAGCGGCGGGGGGCGGAGTCTCTTCCCTCTTTCTTGATGATGATTCGCTGGTCGTCGGCAGAGTCGTCGGGCGACTCGGCCACTTCCTCTTCGTCGTCACCGTCACCCTCTACGTCGGCGGCGACGCCCATGCGGTTCTCGTAGGTCTGACGGGGTTAGAAGAAGAAGATTCAATTGGGCGCTTATTACAAAGGCCAGACGCTTGAGTTTCACTCACCTCCATGGGGTTGACGATAATGGTAAGGGCCGAGTCGTCCCATTGGTTGCCGCTCTCCTTACCGGCTCCTCTGGCTCCCTCTCCGCGGCGATGGATAGAGCGGATTCGGAATACGCCGAGGATTACCATGACGACCAGGAAGCCCACGCACACCATGATGATGACTGTGGCAGCCCCAGGAACCACTGCAGGAAAAGCGGAAAAGAAAGTTTTTTAAGCAAAGGTGCACTCGTGGGCAGCGGCGCGTGACCGTGGCGCACTGCGCCGCGTGTTAAGTAGGCGATTTTTGATGAGTCACTGTGTACCAGAGTTGCGGTGTGGGTTTGGCAGTGTGTGTCCGCTGAGCTCTCCTGTGTGATGAGACGGATGGAGAAACTGCTGCTGGGAGGCCAGGAGGTGTGATGGGTGATACAGGCTGTCCAGAGAGTGCAGGAAATTTACCTAGGAGCAGCACAATTTGAAAAAAAAAAAGTGCGGTTTGATTCAATGCGAATGCAAAGATGTCGCTTATCTCTGATATCGCAAGTGGTGTATTTCCATACCTCCAGTGTAAGCTCGTTACTTGTGTACCGTCCGTTCATTTCCGAACAGGACAGCCTGAATCTCCTCTCGAAGCGGGCGGAGCCTTTTGCTAATCGGTAACGGACCGAACGCAAGATGTCCTCGTATACCGAAATTGACTCCGCCCCTAGAATTGAAAAAAAGCAAAAGAAAAGGTTGCAGTTTATTGCATGCATATAGATTAAAACACAAGAAACTGTGCATTCCATGATCTACCAGATATTTGACACATTAACCAGATAATTATTTCATACATACAGATATCCAAATAAATGGTGTTGCAAAATCACAGAAATTATGTGTTTAAAGAACAAAAAGAACAATAAATACCCTCGAATTACGCCTACTAGCTGCGCATTCACAACAGGTATGAGCTCCTCACTATATTAGCGTATATCTATATATACATATACATATATATATATATATATATATATATATATATATATATATATTACTGTATGGAACCTTACGGAAGCGTTTTTTTTTTTTTTTTGTGAATAAAATGCGCTTCCGTATAACCTAAACGTATCACCGGTTTATATGGAAAGCAACCGGAACAGAATTCTTAAAGGAGCCACGTCCCATATTTTACAATCGAAAGGACCATTAAAAAAGTGACATTGAAACTAACAATAAATTCATGAATTAACAAGAAATTAATATTAAAAGAATAATTTCCAGAGTAACAATAAAAATTAATCCTTTTATTAAAGTGAGAAATATTAAGAGAAATGTGTTTTAAAAAAAAAAAAAAAAAACTAGAGTACTATTAGAGTATATTTAGAGTATTAGAAACACGAAAAGTACAGCCCTATATATATATATATATATATATATATATATATATATATATATATATAAAAGGAACTCACCAGTGATAGCAATGTAAGCCGTTGTGTTGATGATGTCCAGTCCCTTCTCTTTCAGTGCCTCCATGTCAACCAGAAGCTCTTCCTTCTCTGGGTTTAGCTCCTCCCCCAATGGCTGGACCTCACACCCATCCAGAGTGTGGGCCACTGCGTCTGACATGAGAGCTGATCGACACGCACAAAATTAGCACACGTGAAATACTTCAATTCGATATCGACTCAAATAGCCACGCGGGGGGGACAGTGATGAGCAACAAGCACATATGATTACTGACATGACAGTGACTCACTGACCAGGGTTTTATCACCTATCATGTTTATAGCAGTGTTTAAATGAAAGTGGTGGAAAGAAAACGTGTTGTTCCCTCACCCCCTCCCTCCATGTCCTGGGTGGCAGTATTCACAGCGTGAGAGAGGGAGCAGACGATGCGGAGTTCTGGAAACAACGGCACACCGGGTGCAGCTTCGAACTCGGGGGCGGGCCGAGCCAGGTGAGGTCCTACGCCCGAGAGAGAGATCTGAGGAGCGTCAGGCTGAAGCACCACCAGATATCCTTCCAACTGCCGCAGGGAGAGGCAGCCTTCCTCGCTAAAGCACCTGTGCGGAAACGACATGAGAGGGTGAACTGACGTAGACGAATTTTAAATACTATTTTAAAGAGGACGTCAATTATAACGAAAAAAAAACCTCATTTTACTGCAACCCTGACTACAACCTTAATTAAATCCTTAAAACGAGAACAAGAATTATTAGATTTTGTCACATGCGTTACATAAATAAATAGTATAGTGTAGTAATACTATAGTAGCAGTATAGTATATAGTAATATATAGTACTATATATATATATATATACATATATATATATATATATAGTATAGTATAGTATAATATAGTATAGTATAGAATAGTAATAAATGGCACTTATAATGTTACTAAAAAGTTTTTTTTTTGCTCTTCCAGGATGGGTGGATTTAAAAATTCAGATACAGTTTTTTCAAAAATATATTAATAGATGTCGACCGATTTACCATTTTGATGACTGATTGTTGATTTTCCACACATTTCAGCTTGCAAAAACCATTACCAATAGTTTTTCCGGGTAGCTGTACAGTACAAGAGTGCCCTCTAGAGTCGAAACACTAACATCACATACCATTTGTTCAAGCAGTTTGTAGATTGGACAGGTAAATAACTGACGCTAATCGGATATCAGCAGGTACAAGCTGTTGGTATTGGTAAAATCTTTCGGCCTTTAGTTAAGCACCGATTAAAAAGAAAAGGTAGAATAGGAATATTTTGCCTAATGCATCTGTTTTTTGGCCTCCTATAATAATAATAATAATAATAAGAAGAAGAAGAAGAATCCAGGAGATGAAATTAATTGTACAACATTTACTTTAAAGATTGTTCACGGATCACTGAATACTCCTGAGCTGGTCTTGACAGAAATTACCAGTTGAAAGTAAAGTTGTAATTGACAGTCCAATCACTTTTCGTTTAAAAAAATTTTTTTTTTATAACATGTAATTAGCATTGTTGGAGGCGATAACTGACAATTTCCCTTCCCACACCTGTCTTAGAGATGTACAGGTCTCCATTTTACCGCGTCACAGCTTTCTCTTTTCTCCGCAGGAGGCTGCGCCAAAATAGATCGTGACGGCAGACGCTTTGACAGTGGCTGTTCCGAATTGCACCGGTATAGAATGTTGGACCTTTGCCAACCTGCTGTAAGGAACACAATCTTTGCTGAGCTTTTGTGTTGGCGGATGATGTATGCATCTTCTGCGCGATCGCAGTCCACGGGAACAGGCACGACGTGCTCGCCGATGAATTATTTAGCCGGTGTGCCTCTCTGTGGTTTTAAGAAGGTCGAGTTCAAGGTTGTCCTGGATGCGACAAAAGGCTCGGCCGTCGAATGCTCTGAGTGAACCACCGGTGACGAACGCGACCAAATCACAGTAACGCACACGCGCAGCTGCAATGCTGGGCACGCAGTCGCGATGACCTCTCTTAGCGAAAACAATTCCATATATAATTATAATCTGTTCTTTCAGGCTGTTTATTTCTGCCTTTACTAATGATCATTTCGGACAAAAGAGTGCGAGAGATTCCTTTTAGTCAAGGTAAACGCGCCTTGTCATCTTTATGATTTGCATATGATGTTTTTCTCTACAGGCAGCATCTGGCAGATAGACATAATTGTGTAACAGGCTCTGTATTGCATTATGTAATGAACACAGGCTAAAAGGATATTTAGAAACGCATATTTATACGGGGTTACTACGATACAATACAACATATTCAGAATACAGGGGGAAAAAATAAGCACTGCCTCAAGGTTTTAGGTTTCCATTGAGAAAAAAAAAATGTGTTGAAATTGAAAGAGCGTGTACTTGTTTAGGAAATACACAGGAACGCACTCCCGAGGTCCTCACGAGAGAATGTTTGATGAACACCAAGAAACGGGCAAATTCACTTCTATAGGATTCTTGCACGCAAAGAGAAAAACATGGTGATGTTTGCTGGATGAATCTTACACACACACACACACACACACACACACACACACACACACACAAACAAGCATGTGTATGGAAGCCATCCGAAGAAAAATCTTCTTTTAAAAAAAGAGCCATTATCTGGTTCTGTGACACAACTCATGCTGCTTATACAGATGAACATGATAAAGAACTCAGAAATGGAAGTGCAGTAGGATAGACAGAGCAGGGAGAGATATACAGAACTTATTTCATCCATTTAAAGGCTTTTAAAAAGGTCAGATGTTGTATACCTTCATTTCATTCATTTTCTATAATGACTAAGACATATCATGAAATTAAAAGTGGCGCAGCGAAATAAATCATGGCTTTCACTGGCGTGACGCACAAGGCTTTTCTTATTCTGCTCTTACGTCCTGCGCACGACGCGTTATTCACGTTATCACGCCACCCATATTCAAGGGGAATGCAGATGTGTGCGCGATGCAGGCCGACTGAAAACGAGCTTCGGCGCGTCTCGGACGGCAAGCGAGAACAACCCAATCGACCGCCTCATTGATCACGCTAGAATATACACAGCGATTGTGAGACGGGGGATTCGATCACGAGTGGTCACTGGAGACAGGCTGGTTCGTATTGGCAGGTGCAAATGGATATAATTCTCGACGGTTCGTCCAGGATCGGCTCGATTCGGATGCATTTTAATGTCAGGGGTGAACGAGCTAGCGGCTGTCAGAGCCATTCAATGTGTGTTTTGATTCTGGATTTCTTGATTTCTTTGGACATGGTGCGAGTTTATTGCTTTTACAGGTTTTTCAGGGCGATTGCTAAACTAGCTCCACCGTGAAGCCTGACCGAATGGAAAGTTTAAATATACCATAAAAAATGAGGACATAAATAAGAGATAAATTGGAACAATTATTCAATTAAATTTTTTGGTTTTTGTTCAAGGATGACTACTCAAATGAAGTTTTCAAGAGTTTTGCAAGTGCATTTCAAAAAGTTTTGAAGGTTCCAAATTGTCTATTAAAAACAGGCAAAAATAGAACTGTACACTGGAAAACAATAAGCCTGGTATTGAAAAGATCATATTCAGTAAAAATGAAATATCTTGTGAGTGGGGAGCATAGTGTGTCCCTGATAATATTATTATTATTTTTGTTTTTTATATATATATATATATATTTTTTTTTTTTCATATTAATTATTATTATTATTATTATTATTATTATTATTATTATTATTATTATTATTACTGTTATTATTAAGCAACTGCATTGATGCTAACAAGGCTTGTGAAACCAGACTAATTGGAGTGATGCAGAAAGCGTTGCTTTCAACAACAAAAAACATTTATACAGGCAAAAGTATTGGGACACTTGACTATTCCAGCCCTGAATTTGGGCGCATTTTGGAATAAATACATTGGTACATACATGGCCTGCTGTTGAGCTTTGACCTCAAATACCTTTGGAATGAAATGAAACACCTCACATTAGTACTACATATTCACCATACTACATATTCACCATACTACATTATCCACCACAACCACCCTCCAAAATCCAGTGGAACCTCCTCCCAGGAGCGTGGTGTTTATTATACATTTGGAATGGGAGGTCCAAAAAGCGCATAACATAACATCATTTTGGTCACCTGTTGTCTATATTCAACTGTTAGATTGCTGTGCCTGCGACAGAATGAGTGCACGGTGTATTTACCTGAGAGATGTGCTAAGTTTGAGGGGGCGAACTCCGGGTGTGGCGAATCGCAGCGAGTTCCTGTAAGTCACCTGCTGAACCGCACGGTTGAAGCTCTCGATGTCGTCCCCCTCCAATACCAGAACGGACTGACTGGGGTTCACATGGACCTGAGGAAACACGGGGATTTCCATGCAGTGTAAATGTAATACTACAAGTTAAAATTTAAATATATGGAGGCGGAACAGAAAAAAGCCATAGCTTTAAAAATAAATAAACAAATAAATAATAATAATAACAGTAATAATAATAATACCTTCATTCCAGAGCCAAGGCTCTCGAGATCTCCAAAATCCAGACCCTCCCTGCAAGCATACAGACACTCTACCACGCTGTGAGGCTCCACGCTGCCTGGACGCACTGTCACACCCGACAACAGGCCACGATAACCGCCTACAAACTTTTCTAAAAGTGGTGAGAGGAAAGCAAGAATAAATGACAAAACATGTAAATACATGGATGTTTAACCTGTGTACTGATTTCACAATTCAGCCCTTTTCATATATATTCATTCATTCATTCATCTTCATTCATCTTCTACCGCTTTATCCGATCTTGTCCTCATGTCTGGGGGAGCCTGTGCCTATCTCAGGTGTCTTGGGGCATCAAGGCAGGATACACCCTGTATGGGGTGCCAACCCTTCGCAGGGCACACACACTCACATTCACACACTAGGGACAATTTTCCAAGGTCAATCTACCATGCATGTTTTTAGGGATCTCCGGAGAACCCGGAGAAAAAAACCCTGAGGCACGGGGAGAACATGTAAACTGCACACACATGGCGGAGTCGGGAATCGAACCCCGACCCTGGAGGTGTGAGGCAAATATATATATATATATATATAATATATATATATATATATATATATATATATATATATATATATATATATATATATACATACAGTGGTGTGAAAAACTATTTGCCCCCTTCCTGACTTTTTATTCTTGTTTCTCACACAAAATGTTTCTGATCATCGAACACATTTTAATATTAGTCAAAGATAACACAAGTAAACACAAAATGCAGTTTTTAAATGAATGATTTTTTTTATTATTTAGTGAGAAAAAAAATCCAAACCCACATAGCCCTGTGTGAAAAAGTAATTGCCCCTGCACCTAATAACTGGTTGGGCCACCCTTAGCAGCAATAACTGCAATCAAACGTTTGCGATAACTTGCAACAAGTCTTTTACAGCGCTCTGGAGGAATTTTGGCCCACTCATCTTTGCAGAATTGTTGTAATTCAGCTTTATTTGAGGGTTTTCTAGCATGAACCGCCTTCTTAAGGTCATGCCACAGCATCTCAATGGGATTCAGGTCAGGACTTTGACTAGGCCACTCCAAAGTCTTCATTTTGTTTTTTTTTCAGCCATTCAGAGGTGGATTTGCTTGGTGTGTTTTGGGTCATTGTCCTGCTGCAGCACCCAAGATCGCTTTAGCTTGAGTTGACGAACAGATGGCCGGACATTCTCCTTCAGGATTTTTTGGTAGACATTAGAATTCATGCTTCCATCTATCACAGCAAGCCTTCCAGGTCCTGAAGCAGCAAAACAACCCCAGACCATCACACTACCACCACCATATTTTACTGTTGGTATGATGTTCTTTTTATGAAATGCTGTGTTACTTTTACGCCAGATGTAACGGGACACGCACCTTCCAAAAACTTTTGTCTCGTCAGTCCACAAGATATTTTCCCAAATGTCTTGGCAGTCATTGAGATGTTTTTTAGCAAAATTAAGACGAGCCTTAATGTTCTTTTTGCTTAATAGTGGTTTGGGTCTCTCTGCCATGCAGGCCGTTTTTGCCCAGTCTCTTTCTTATGGTGGAGTCGTGAACACTGACCTTAATTGAGGTAAGTGAGGCCTGCAGTTCTTTGGATGTTGCCCTGGGATCTTTTGTGACCTCTCGGATGAGTTGTCTCTGCGCTCTTGGGGTAATTTTGGGCGGCCGGCCACTCCTGGGAAGGTTCACCACTGTTCCATGTTTTTGCCATTTGTGGATAATGGCTCTCACTGTGGTTCGCTGGAGTCCCAAAGCTTTAGAAATGGCTTTATAACCTTTACCAGACTGATGGATCTCAATTACTTTTGTTCTCATTTCATTTCTTCCTGAATTTCTTTGGATCTTGGCATGATGTCTAGCTTTTGAGGTGCTTTTGGTCTACTTCTCTGTGTCAGGTAGCTTCTGTTTAAGTGATTTCTTGATTGAAAGGCCTGGGGGTGGCTACAGAAAAACTCAGGTGTGATAAACCACAGTTAAGTTATTTTTTAACAAGGGGGGCAATCACTTTTTCACACAGGGCTATGTGGGTTTGGATTTTTTTTTTCTCACTAAATAATAAAAACATTCATTTAAAAACTGCATTTTATGTTTACTTGAGTTATCTTTGACTAATATTAAAATGTGTTCGATGATCAGAAACATTTTGTGTGACAAACATGCAAAAGAATAAAAAGTCAGGAAGGGGGCAAATAGTTTTTCACACCACTGTATATATATGCTGGTGATGCTCAAAGTGATGCTCAGTGCAAGCGAATCTTTGCTAGACAGACACCTTTATGGCTATGCTATATATATATATATATATATATATATATATATATATATATATATATATATATCTATATATATATATATATATATATATAGTCATGGCTGGCATCTGTCTAGCAAACATTCGCTTGCACAAACACACTGACTGGTTGAGCATCAACAGCATTAACTTCCAATGCATTTTGAGGTACAGCAGCTTGTCTATAGGATCGGACTACATGGCCCAGCCTTGGCTCCACCGATTTTTGATTTTTGACCACTGCAGACACGGAACATCCAAAGGCTGCGGTTTTGCAGTCGTCTAGCCATCACAATTTATCCCTCGTCAAAACCGCTTCTTTTTCTTGCTTCTAACACTTTGAGGAAAACCTCGAGAAAAAAATATGTGCACTTTCATAGCCCACCGACTAACAGGCGCCAAGATGACGGGATATTTTGTGTTATCATTTTACTCTCGAAAAAAATTGAAAAATCATTTCGGTAAACGCGAGCTCTTCTTAGTCTTGTAACCGCAGCGTAATAGATGTAAAATGGTCAGCGCTTAAAGTAGCTGATCTCTTTTGAATGATTCTCGAACGAACAGGAATGTAGTGTGCATACACACACATGTACACATACACACTTCTGTACTGAAGAGCTCATAACTCACTTGTGTCCTTGCCCTCTGGGATGCTGTTGTTAAGAATCTCTTTTTGTTTGTTCTCTGGCTCTGGATAAAATGAGAAAGACGGTGGAAAATAGAGAAAGTAAGTAGAAGTTATTGCAAAAATGGAGAAAACGTACATGTAGTAAATCTAGTCTATGAAGCCACGTCGCAAAAGTGAAGCGCACGGTGCTAATGGAGCTGATTAACACACATTGTAGCATAGAAAAAGAGAACAGCAGGAGGCGAAAAGCCTGGCTGGGCGTCTGTCTAGCAAACATTCGCTTGCACAAACATACACACACACACACACACACACACACACCTGTTTTTCTGGTTGGCTGAATAATAAAACCAATCGAATGGTTTTAATATCAGACACAAATGTACACAGCAATTAAAAACACCAAGCTGTCACAGAGCTGCGGCTCGAATGTTCCTAACTAGCTGTTCATTTCTGTCTTTCTTACACACACACACACACACACACACACTCACACATACACACGCACTATATCGGTAGCCAGAGTATTGGGAAGAAAAATTCTAGACATATTCCCTGGTCAAATGTTTTAGTTACCTCACACAAAAAAATTAAGCTGATGCAACATAATACATAATGAAATAAATAGCTAGCTATTTAGTCATTACTTTTTTCAAGCCAACACATCATTTTTATGCATTATGGTTGTGTGTATATATATATAAATATCAGTCATCTAATCAGTCATCTAATAAAACAAAATCGATCACCAAGCTGCAGCAAAAAGGGGTTTTACACACACACACACACACACACACACACACACACACACACACACACACACACACACACACACACACACACACACACACACACACACACACACACCAGTGCATTACATTACATGACATATCAAATGTCAAATATCAAACCTTAGTTTCGAGTACGCTATGTAGAAACTGGACACCCATAAAGCAACTGGACAGCGGGCGAATAAACTACACGTTAGATCTTAGAGCACGTACCCCAACAGGCTCCGATTACCAGCTGTTGACGTGGGACCGGGTTGGGAATGGCGCCGTTGTCGTGAATAAGTGCAGGGTCAAACGTCACGCCGTCGACATAGAGCGTGACGGAGGGAAACTGCACACTTAGAGACAAGTGATGCCACTCGCTGTCGCACACCTGCGGAGAACAAAATAATCAGAAGCATCATTCTATCATTCCACATCAGATTTCCACCAGCTATGCATTCTATAAACTATAAATCAGATCTTATGCTAGTAAAGCCAGAGCTGATTAAAGAAATAAATACACAGCTATTAATTAATTCTATTATTATTATTGTAAATATGGTAGATATGGCGGGGTGCGGTGGCATAGTGATTAGCACCTCCAGGGTTGGGGGTTCGACTCCACCAAAAGTGTTTGCATGTTTGCATGTGAGTTTGCATGTTCTCCCCGTGCCTCAGGGGTTTTTTCGCCTGGTCCCCCACCCCCCCCACCGCCCAAGGTCCAAAAAATGCACGGCAGGTTGAGTGGCACTTTGGAAAGTTGTCCCTAGTATGTGAATATGAGTCTGTGTGTATGTGTGTGTGTGTGTGTGCCCTGCAATGGGTTGGCATTCCATACAGGGTGTGTCCTGCCTTGATGCCCGAAGACACCTGAGATTCCCCGAGAGAGAAGTGGGATAAAGCGGTAGAAGATGAATGAATGAATGAATGAATGAATGAATGAATGTGGGGTTTTTCTTTGGTTTACCTGTTCGAGCTTCCAGAGAAACTTCACTGGCCGCGCAGCGGAGACATCCGGCCAGTAAAAGAGAGACAGACGGCAGCCGTGCACCGACAGTGAGTAGTGGGAATAGGAATCATCTGTATAGTAAAAAAACACACAGGGATTTGTTGATTACCCATCAGTATCTGAATTTTTACGCTTGAATATTCAGTTGTGGTCAAATTTTCCTCCTAGCACAAAAACAAATAAGGTCTGTCCATTTTAGATGATCAGTTTTTACATTTATAGCTCTAAATATGCTTCTGTGTGTGTGTGTGTGTGTGTGTGTGTGTGTGTGTGTGTGTGTGTGTACGCCTGTGTCAGAGCATGAAAGAGAGAGAGAGAAGTCTTAATCCACGACTCTTTCCTGTGACTCAGCTTAGTAATGGTGGGAGGAGAAGAGCGCTTTAGCTGGATAAGCCATTTCACAAGCCTCGTGAATAACAAAACGAACGGGGGGAAAAAAAGGGAATCGGAGCACATTGTACAACATGAATCGAAAGAAATAAGTCGCACAAAGAAGGCACAGAACGCTGTCAAATCCAGACTTCTTTAGCATCCCCTTCGAAAGGACTTGTGCGGAATAAACTTTACGACATCGCTCCTCAAACAAAACATCATTGTCACGCCACATAAAGGCCACCGTACTCAGGATTGGAATGATTAAGAATGCTTGATCTCCCATCCCAGAAAATCTGCCTTTATGGGCTGCTAGGAACAAGGACCTTCCTCAAAGGCGACCCATGAACTCACGCGAAAGCATCCGAACGACAACTGGAATTGTGTCGTTGTTACTTGAGACCAAAATGAACCTTTATGAAGGATGAGTGAAAAAAGGAAAGGAAAAAAAAGGACCCACACTCAAGCTGAAGGATCTCATTTGCAGCTTGTAGTGTTTTTGGAAGCTGATGACAAATTCCCAAAAGCATTAGGATATTTCTCGAAGACAGGTACATTAATTAATCAACAACAGGGTTTCTGCACAATCAGTCAACACCAGGGATCTGTACTTTCACACTTTAAACCCTGTAGTCGGAAGGAACCATGATTCTCGGTGCCAGATGGCCTGGTATTTCTAGAACTGCTGATCTCCTTGGATATTCTCACACACAACACTCTCTAGTTGTGTGTTGCGAAAGTAAAAAAAAAAAAAAAAAAAACACCATTCGCTGATGAGAGACTCGTTTTGAATGGACAAGCTGGTTTAAACTGACAGAAAAGCAATAGTAAATGAAATAACCCCTCTGTAAAATTGTGTCAAGCGGAAAAGCATCTCACGGATTTAACCTTGAGGCAAATGTGCATAAGACAATTTCAAGTACTTCCACAGTTTGACACTAACAGCTTGAGTACAGTGTCCAACAAGTCCAGCCTGGTGGGGGCTGTGAAATGATGTGCGGGATATTTTCTCGGCACACTCCAATACTAATAATCAATCATCACTTGAAAGACTATTTGAGTATTGGGCTGATTGTGAAATTTAAAGGCATGAACATGTTAATGAATTCACAAGTGGCCTTCCGAAGTCAACAGATATGATATGATTACTTTGGGATGATGAAGCTGCAGGAATTGTGTCCGACAATCATCTTAACATGGATCTCCGAGGCCTGTTTCCTATACCATGTGGGATCCATGCCATGAAGATCTTGAAGCAAAGGAGGTTCTATATTTTTTATTGTTAGTAATAAAATGCTGAGTGAGCGTAATTCATACGTGTACACACTAGTGTTGCACGATATACCGGTACTAGAAAGGTACTGCGAATCCATGCGATATGATTCTTCATTTTATTAGTACAGATGCTTAAAAATGGTGGCTGTAGTTCTACATGCTGGACACTAGGGGCAGTGTTTGGACATTTTTTTTTCCCTCTCGGATGCACTCTGACTTTCATGCTGCTGAAAATTGAGGCATGGAAATAATAATTTGTTTTTTTTTTAAATCTTTTTATTAATTACAATTTTTTTAGTTTAACCCATTCTACTTTGTTTCAGGACACATCAAATATTGGGTGTTTCATTAATCCATTTCTGTTTTTTTTTTTGTTTATTTTATGTTGTATCATGATATTTAATATAAGTATCGTAATGACCAAAATGTTTGGTATCTTGACAACACTACTACACACCGACACACACATTTAACCTTTGATAGAAATTTTAAGAGATGCATTTTCTGTTTAAAAACATTGCATTTTAAATACAACTACACAGCATGCCTATAGTGCATCTTTAAACAAAAATACACTATGTACACTTGACAATTACTCCAAATTTAGCATTTACAACATCTAAATTAGTAGATGAGTGAGAAATTGTCTAACTGACCGTTTTTCACAGTGCCGCACACAATGGTTTCTTCTTCTTTACGAGCCCCTCTTGCCTGATTGGCTGGCGGCTGATTGTTGGCCCCGCCCCGTCGCATCCACAGCTGGAGAGTGAAGTGGTCTCCAGGCACCGCCGTGACGACGGAGTCGGGGACGACGGCAACATGGGTGGAGCCGTTGAAAGAAAATACCAGCGACGAGTCGGACGAGGGAAGGGTGGGAAGTGCGGCGGTCCAGTTCGCAGCGGGCGACGGAGGGGGGAGCAGGTCAACCTCGCCTCTCACGGCACCTGGGTAGAAGCAAGGTGCTTTTATGATCAAATTCATCAGTATGCTAGCATTTATAGAATTAGAGGGACGACACTAGTAACACCCCGGTAAACAAGAATAGTCAAGAAGACTCACCACAGAGCCTCCTCACAGAGCGGTCAGAGTAACTGTCGCGGTCGCAGCCTTTCCCGATGTGGCCGGTCTGGAGCTCCACGGTGGCCTGGATGTTCCACACGGTTTCCTCACAGGTCTCGAGGCGCAGGCTGGGGAAGAGGGGGATGCTGCCGGAACCCGGCGTGTATTCAACTCGCTTCGACCAGCCTGATATGAAATAGGTTGCATGTAAATACAAATACGTTCCATTTCATATGTAACATGGTCGAAACAAACACTAATAACTTAAACTTTAGTTCCCCTCCACACATCCTTCTCTCATTTCAGTTTGGCTTAAAGACCTGATCTTCTTTCTGGTAGGAGGCAGAGTTCCTCTGAAAAATGGTAATGTTTCATAACCTATTTCAATGATATTCGGTCCTTGGGTGGCGGCGTGTAGGGAAGGGTTGTTTGGAGGCTGAGGTTGTGTATTTTGATTATTTTATTATTTTTATGTGTATTATTTTATGTGTATGTGCCTATATACACACACATATATATATATATATATATATATATATATATATATATATATATATATATATGTACATGTGTCTTTTTAAAAAAAAAACACACACACACACACACACACACACATATATATATATATATATATATATATATATATATATATATATATATGTGTGTGTGTGTGTGTGTGTGTGTGTTTATGCATATGCATATGTATATATATATATATTATTGTAATACGTATTAATGTAATATTGAACATGTAAAATGGGTTTCGTTTACATCTGTACTCCAGTTTCCAATGGCAGAAAAAAATTGAATAAATACTACAAATGCGAAATTTTTTTTGTAATATTAATTCTATTATATTATAATAGAATAGAATAGAATTATAATATTATTATACTATAAACACGGAAGGGGTTCAAGCACCCTACTATTGTTCTCATTATTTTATATCTGTTTAAACAATAACCTTTCCCTAAGGTTATCATACAAGGTATTTTTCAATGGAAGGAAAAATGAAAAGCATTGAACGCTGTTGTTTCTCTTGAGGTAAAGCATGGATCCGTACAGTGTGTAGATTTCAGATTCGCATGCAAAGCTGCGAGCAAAATGGGTGGGGAAAATTGAACTCCGTACCAATCCAGCCAGGCTTGCAGGAAGGTTTCACCGTCACCACGACCTGAGCGTCGGCCTGAGCTCGGTTTTTGCCGCAGTCGAATGCAGTCACCCAGAAGCTGTGAACACGCTGCTTCTTTGAGTCTAACGGTTCAGTGTTCTTAATGTTTCCTGAGGAAGACAGCGAGAGCGAGAGCGAGAGAGAGAGAGAGAGAGAGAGAGAGAGAGACCGAGCGAGTTATTCACCCGCTGACAAGCGACGAAGCTAACAAAGAGGTAGAAACCGGTGGGAACTTTATTAAAACATTATTTCAGCAAAGTAACCAGGGAAAGAAAAGCTGAATCAGAAGGGTTCTGCAAATGGAGGCACAGAGGAGCTTACTTGCAAAATGGCCTGAATAGTTCCAATTGTACTAAATGTACAATTATATAATCAAATAAAATATCTATGAAAAATAAGCCGAGAAAAGAAAGGAAGGGATATATTGGAAAAAAGAGAGGCGAGAAGCAAAAAGAAACAGAGTACGACGACCATGGATCCACAGTGCGAGGGCTTTCACCCACCGGTGCCTGGTTTAGCCTGACCCAAATTACCATTCGAACCCTACACAGCCTGGCACACAAATCTGCAAGGTCATAAAAAAAAAAAGAAAAGAAAAAGCTATCATCTCTCCCTCACTCTCACTCACCTTCCCATGACCCTCTTATATTCTCTGTTTTCCTCTCGCATGTTCAGCAGCGCTCGCTTCCTTCTCTCTTGGCTCTTATCGCATTACAAAATGTCAGCTATTGATCTTCTGGGTTTGTCATTGAGACTATGAGAGGGGAGTCTCTTCTGCACTGCATGGAAACCCGAACCAATCAGGATTCCTCTCTATTACTTCATGCTAAAATATAAAAGTCACAACTTCACCACAACTACAACTCAGTTCTATTACACAGTTATAAAGCAAAGAAATAAATATAGAAAAACTGATTTGGATGTCTGATGTAGATCTATCATCTATCTATCTGTCTGTCTGTCTATCTAGCTATCTATCTATCTTTCTATCTGTCTCTCTAGCTTTATATTTTTCTCTCTATCTGTATGTCTATCTATATTTCTATTTATCTATGTACCTGTCTGTATGTCTGTCTGTCTTTCTTTATATGTGTATGACTATCTGTCTATCTATCTATCTATCTGTCTATCTATCTATCTATCTATATATATATATATATCCTATCTGTCCCATCATCCGTCCGTCCACCCATTGATTGATCCATCCACCCATCCATCCATCTATCTATCTGCCTGTCTGTCTATCTATCAAAAATACACTAACATGTACGTATTTCATTATTAACGAATAAATCTATCCTGCAGAGTCTGTTCCACACTATATATGGTCTATCATGAACACAAACAAGATGGAATCCAAACTGAGCGAGCGGAAAGCGTAGTAAAAAACAAAACAAAAAAACTCCACCCCCCCGAAAGCTCCACCCCCCAGCGGCAGCCTGCGATTCTTTACGTTCTCACCGTCGTTGTCGATTGCAAACGGGACGTTGGCAGTAATGATATCGTAGAAGCAGATCTGGCTGTACTGAGGAGAGCAGTCGGCATCCAGAGCCTCCACGCGCACGATGCGATCGAAAAGGCGCCCTTCGGGGACGGACGCCTCGTAACGCCGCTCGACAAACACCGGGGAGAACTCGTTGACGTCGTTCACGCGCACGTGCACCGTCGCTCTACGCGAAGGAAAAAGGGGGAAAAAATTCAGATTTCAGATTCGGAGGACGTGGAGTTTGATAGACATTTTTAAAAGAGTAGAATAAAAACAGAAGCCCAATGCTGACAAATTGCTGAGTCATTCGTACTTGTGCGATTTCTTGCTGTTGGTCCCGTCGGGACCCTCTCCACAGTCGTATGCCTGGATAGTAAAGCTGTGCTCCCTTTGGCTCTCGCAGTCCAGCGGCTCTTTGGAGCGAACGAGGCCCTCGCCGGTGGAGCGGTCCAACACCACGGCCTCGAACTGAGCCGAACCCGACCCGCCCGGTCCGTTGTGCACTCGGAACCCGCAGATTTCACCTACAAAAGAAAGATTGAGAACGAAAGTCAGCTGACAAAAGCGAAGTAACCAGAAAGTGTAACAGCTTCTTTCTACAAGCCATCAGACTTCTCAACACAAAGGAAAGGGACTGACACACACACACACACACACACACACACACACTCTTTATGGACAAACAACAAAAACAAAAAAGCAAAAAAAGCTCTCCGGGTTTGCACACTATCAACCTCTGTGTGCTCACAATGTTTACATTAAAATATTCATTCGTTCATCTTCTACCGCTTTATCCGACTTCTCACTCGGGTCACCCTCAGGCATCTTCCGGGCAGGACACACACCCTGTATGGAACGCCAACCCATTGCAGGGCACACACACACTCACTCACACACACACATTCACACACTAGGGGCAATTTTCCAAGGTGCCAATCAGCCTATCATGCGTGTTTTTGGACCAGGAGGAAACCAGAGAACACGGAGAAAAAAACCCCGAGGCACGGGGAGAACATGCAAACTCCACACAAACATGGCGGAGACTGGAATCGAACCCGGACCCTGGATGGGTGAAGCGAATATACCAACATATACTTACATTAAAATATCACATTGTTTATTTTTCACTGCATAAGCAACAAATCCTTTTTTGCACAACACGTAACTGTGAATTGTTTATGGTCTTGTCTTCACTGCCCCCCCCCCACCAACCCTTTATGTTGTCTATTCACCGTGGTCCTGTGGAAACGTTTCGTTTCACTGTATACTGTTGAATTGATAATAAGGCCTACGTAGGAAGGAAAGGAAAGGAAAAAAAAAAGATCGGAAGTGGAAATTACAAGTATAATTCAAAACACCACAAGTGTGTATCCACCTCCAGAAGGGCTCACCGGTGCACGAACGAGCCTTCTGTGGATGCCGGGTCAGCGTGTAGCGAGAGCGCGGCCAGGCACTTCCTGATCCGTCCGTAATTTTATGCAATTTGTGTAACCGCTGGTGTGTAATTACTTCCTGCCGCACTAAACCGCCAGCCCTTTACTCCAAACTGCCCCCGTGTTAAATCAACAGTAATCTTGTTTGCAAACTCGCCCTGTTTGTATACAAGTAATCACAGTCAAGAAGCAGCAGGTGCAGTTATTATAGTTTTATTAAAAAAAAAAAAAAAACACGTTATTTTGAACGGATTATTTTGGACGGCACTCGTCTGCCTCAACACAATACTGGAGTCTCAGAGAGTGGGTTAGTGTTTCATCCAGATAAGCGCTTAAATATTACAGAGCTGACATATAAATATTACAGAGATGACCGTTATGAGATATAGAGTTGATGAGGGACAGTAACAGACGGTCAGTATTAATGATATAACAGTGGAGTTATGAGGTGTCAATTAGGGTCTACAGAGGTCAGTTTTTCAGGGTCACAAAGCTCACTGTGTGGCGTTAAAGGCGTGTCAGGATTACAGAGATGATCATTCACGGTTACAGGGATATGGTGGTTTAAGGTGACAGACAAAACACCAGTTCAGGGTTACAGTAGAGCTAGGAGACGACTCATCATTATGGATTAATTCGAGTTTATGGGTTGTTGAAAATACAACAATCGATTTTAAACGATTTTACGGTTTCAGTGGCTTAGCACGTTCGCCTCACACCTCCAGGGTCGGGGGTTTGATTCCCGTGTCCGCCGTGTGTGAGTTTGCATGTTCTCCCCGTGCCTCAGGGTTCTCCAGTTTCCTCCCGGTCCAAAAACATGCACGGTAGGTTGTTTGTCACCTTGTAAAATTGATCCTTAGTGTGAGAGTGTGTGTGTGTGTGTGTGTGTGTGTGCTCCCTGCAATGGGTTGCCATTCCAAACAGGGTGCCTTGATACCCGAAGACTCGTGATAGGTACACGTTCCACACGACCCGAGAGAGAAGTCGGAATGAATGAATGATTTCACCTTGGTTTGGCACAGCGAGCTTCCGTAGTTCTCCGCCTCCTGTCCCGCATTACACATGAGCAATACGAAATACAACATGGCATACACGGGCTCTAACGAATCGGAAGAGCTTGTTTCCAAGAGGGGTGCGGTTTCACCCGTTGTATGGAAACGCCTCGAGGTTCAACGATGGCAACTAAAGGTAGCAGCACAACTAATTTATTCCAGCACCTCAAACAGAAACACGTTGGGGAGCTAACAGTGGCAGATCCAAGCGACTGGCTAAAAACAGGTTATAAAATAAACAAACAAATAAATAATAGAGGACACATTTTCCCCACTGTATCCAAAATCCAAAATCTAATTTAGTCAAAAAAAATAATCAGAGATTCAATTTATATGACATATAGCTCAGCTCTAGGTTACAGGGATGATAATTTAGGGTTATTAAGACTATGGTTAAGGATTACACCAAGGGGGCGGGGTCGTAGCTCAGTGGTTTAAGGCGCTGGGCTGCTGATCGGAAGGTCAGTGGTCTGAGCCTCAGTAATCGCCAAGCTGCCACTCTCGGGTCCTTGAGCAAGGCCCTTAGTTCTGGGTTACAGAGACTCTAAGGGCGGTGTATCATGGCTGAACCCCAGCTTACAAAAAAAGAAAACAAGCTGGGATATGCGAAAAAAGAATTTCACGGTGAATTCCACATATATGCGACATCTATTCTATAAGATGATGGTTATTACAGTGGTGATAATTCAAGGTTACAGAAATGGTGGTTTGGGGGTTACAGGGAGTACAGTTACGGGTTACACAGATGACGGTTATTACCAAGATGATTATTCAAGGCTACAACAATGATGGTTAAGCATTGTAGTGATGGTGATTGACGGTTATAAGGATGATTTTACGGAGATGATGATGATTAACGGTGTAGGAATGTCATTATATATATATATAGATATATATATCTATATATATCTATATATCTATCTATCTATATATCTATCTATCTATATATATATATATATATATATATATACATATACACATCTATAATGAAGTTACAGCATAAATTACACAATGATGGTGCTGGTTAAAGGTTTGCGAGCTCCCAAGGCATCTTTGTATAAGACAAAGGGCCAAGGTTTCACTCGGCCTCCATTTCCTGCTGTATGGGTGAGACTTTGCTTCTCAAAGATCTAAGCTTAGGTTTGACCCTTTCGGTATCCCTAGGATAATGAAAGGGGTCTGAGGGAGGGAGTAATCTGGGCCCAGACACCTACTTCCCCCTCTATGTTTTGTTCTCCTTGGGACGGATTTTGCCTCCAAAATATGTGCAAAAACGACAATTCTAGGAAAGTAAAGCAGACTTGAGCGCCATGGGCTCTTCTGAGGTAAAGACTACTGCTGAAACGATATCTCCGGGTCTTCCCTGGATTAAAAAAAAAAAACTTTCCGAGCTGCTGATTAACTCAGAGATCTGACCGTTATGGATTACGTCATTATTTACACAGTTGACTAAGATGGCAAACATTCAACGAGACGCTTATAAACTGTTATATCTTACTCATGTGAACCTCGTGTTCAGTACCTGCATAGTGAAGAGGCGCATCTTTATCCAGGGCAAACAGAGGTGGGTTCAGTAGGACAGTGTTGTCGTTCTCCATAACGATGCCCTGATACTCGGTCTCGATCCATGGTTTGTGTTTATTGGCTAAGAAGAGCGAAGAGAGGGATAAAGGGGGGGGAGGGGGGAGCGTTTTAGAATTTTAGTCATGGATTTTAAACAAGATACAAGATTCTTGCTCACGGGACCAGTAAGCCTCGGCATTACACGAATCATCACTGGAACGCACACTGTACGGATACACACATGCACGCATGCGACTAACTTCGACACGAATCGAACGGAACACAGATGCGGGAATCGTTTATCTCGCAGAATTTCACCAAACGTCTGCTACACCTGCAGTTGGAAGCGGGCAAAGACATACATCCTATAAAAGCGAACGCCAGGACGGAAATGGGAAAAAATTCTCTAGCCTGAGGTGCTGCATTCAAAGCACTACCATCAGTCCACAACTGTGTTAGAATGACAACGCGATTTGCATTGCTGCAAGACAATATTCAAGATGGCAGCGTATACGGCATAATCAGAACCCATATTCTGCATACTCGCAGCATGATTTAGCATTCCAGTCCCTCCAGGAGAGAGGGAGGATTTATCACGTGCGAGCGGCTGACCGTGCCATCGTGTTTCCAACTCGATAAGCTTTCTCCACCCAACACCGTCACCAACCAACCTCCCCCCTCCTCCTCTCCCCGACCCCCCGTCTGCCTCACGCTTCTCGCAGCTTTAATCTGAGCATCATGTTTCTGGATTACTCTACCGATTACAGACTTGAATTTCCATCTGCTCTCATGCACACCGCCTCACTTCGCTACAGGGAGAGAAAAAAAAATGCTGCATCCCTTTCCAACTTGGGTTGTGTCATACTCTCCGTCTTTCTATCCTTCGTCTTTGCCGTTCCGTCCATCATTTTTTCTATCCTTCGTCTTTGCCGTTCCGTCCATCCATTTTGACTCCATCATAGCATCCATCCTAGTATTACTAATCGATATATATATATATATCGACCTGTTCATTCCATATATATATAGTATATATATATATATATATATATATATATATATACACAGCACAAGGCTCTTCAGCTACACCGTTTAAAACAGATGAACGATGCATGCGGTTCGTTCACAGGGGGAGGTGGGGGGGTGGCGCGGGGGGTCAAGGGTTACGCCGCCGCCACATTTTCCGGGGCTGCCGTGACCCTGTCGTTCCATCGCGTTCCAGCTGTCATTATTCACATTGCTAATAATTCGACATGCGAAAGGATGTTGGTCACTGACCTTTGTTGCCATGGGCAACGGCAGTCAAGCAAAAGAGGAGAAAGGAGAGGAAACTCATTCCGGCCATCTGAGGGAGGAAGGGAGAGGAAGAAGGGGAGAGGGGGGGGGGGGGGGGGACATGGAAGAAGACATGCATTAAACTGACATGAAGCAGAGAAAAATCGCAAAAGGCAGAAGCACAGACAGAGGAGTGCAAGTACACGGCAACGGGAAGGCGTGCACACACACACACACACACACACACACACACACACACACACACACACCGGGAGGGGGCTCGTCCTGGTTAAAGCGTGCGTTTTATTTACTGGCCTTAAAAAAAGTATAATCAAGATCGATCGCACGATGCCGGGTGATCTCGGTCCTAGGCCTGGACGATCCACAGAAGAAAAAAAATTTACACAGAACTTTGGAAGCATTAAAGATGAAGTTAGGCGGGTTGAAGGTTGAAGTGATCGGTCATTATTATTATTATTATTATTATTATTATTATTATTATTATATTATTAACATGCATAAGTGATGAGTAAATCAGAGACAACACAGGTTAATCCCAGGTGCCTAAAGGGCCTGTTATAAATTGAATATCATATTAGTAATTGAGCTTTATGTTAAATACATTTCACGCTTTTTTTTCTCCTCTTTTTATTTTATATATTTATCATTCTGAGCCTTCATATATTCACATGCTGAATCAGGACCCGCACTGAGGACGCTCCTGCGCAGGTGAACACATCCCCAGTGCCCAACTCGTTATATAGTAGCGTTGGAATACTATGGACGAGGCCGAACGCTGATACTGGCCATTTTCATTTTGTACGTCGTGTACGGCCAAAAAAAAAAAACCCCAAACAAATAAAAAATAAATAAATAAACACCCTTCCAAGTGATACCAGAATCTCTTCCCCTGTTCCTCAAGGTTAAGACTCGCTATTCCCACCTTGGACGGAAAAAACGCGACATTCAGCAAAGCTATGCAGAAATGATGTGTAGCGTTTCGAGCGATACATATGCGACGTTTACTCATCGATTTGCAACGCAACTCCGAAGCGCATCTCCTACAGATCACATGACATTCTCTTCCCGAAAGGAAAAAGGAAACGAATGTTTTAATGCATGCATATATATATATATATAGCATATATATATATATATATATATATATATATATATCTATATATATCTATATATATATATATATATATATATAGAATGATAGAAGATGCGACGTTACCGTGAGGTGCGAGTTGGTACCCGAGACAGCCTCCTCCTCAGCCTCTCCGTCACACACACACACTCACACACACCCTCACACACACTTACAGTACACACACACACAGGCTAACAGGTGCGGACACACGGACCTCCTACAGCGTCAGGACGGTTCCCTGAACCTCAACTAATGGCGTGAAATTGGGACCTGAACACAGGCGTGTGGTTATTTCCGGAGCCTTTAATTCCCGTAGTACGAGGGGGGAAAAAAAGACGGAAAATTGACTCGGGGTGATATAAGAGCGCCGACACCCCGCCCCTCCCACTACAGTTATTTCCAAGCCACGCCCACACTGCGTCTCTCCTTCTCTCTCGCTCTCTCTCTCTCTCTCGCTCCTTCTTCTCTATTCTCCACCTCTCATCAAGAACGCCGTATCCTAATCACCCCCCTACCCCAATTTCTTCTTCTTCCTCTTCTTCTTCTTCCACTTCTACATCCTCCGCTTCTGCGCCATGATTGACAGCTAAAGATCCCCCCTCTTGGACCCGCCCCCTTCCCTTCCGTCTCCCGACCCCATTAAGTTAGACTGCAAAATGACGTCATAGCCCATAGGGTCCTACACTAGAGACCAGGGTTGTGTTCCAAACAGCATACTAACGAACTTGAGTGGAGTTTAGGAGTAGTTTAGTGTTTTTTTCGTTGTTGTTGTATTGTTGTGTTTATTACCGGTGTTTCATGTTCAAAATGTCTCAAGGTTACACATGTTTTCACACACACACACACACACACACACACACACACACACACACACACACACACACACACACACACACACACACAAACTCTCTCTACACACTTGAACTGAATTTTCTTAATACTTGGGTAACCTGTATCTTATTGGTAGTGCTATGGATATTATATAAATGATTAGTTATCAAACTAATTAGTGATTAGTTATCCTCCTCTAAATGTAGCTCAACACTTATTAAATAGATACAAAACAATTAGC
This sequence comes from Kryptopterus vitreolus, assembly GCA_030449085.1. Lineage (NCBI taxonomy): Eukaryota > Metazoa > Chordata > Actinopteri > Siluriformes > Siluridae > Kryptopterus > Kryptopterus vitreolus. The sequence goes on along the minus strand of JACRUU010000002.1, from coordinate 14,244,252 downwards.
ACCCCCTTATTTGTTTCTACAATAATCAATAGCGTAACCAACAACTAAATGCTGCTACAAATGGCTTCTATAAAATTATACAATGTGCCAGGTGTGTTAGACATAAGTCATGACCTCAAGGAAGCAATCTTAGTGGCTTATGTATATGCCTGTATATGCGAAGGGTTATAAGGCCGTCTCCAGTAAATCTGAAATTTATCATTAAAGACGGAGAAGGTTGTTTTTGTTTTTTTATTTAAAACTGGACATTCCAGTCGATTCAATCAGAAATAAATAAAATAGACCAAAAGCCCTGTAAGCACAGAGAGAGGGTGGCAGCTAGATAGATAAATAAATAAATAAATAAATCTGACAAAAAGAAAATGGAGCATAGCTTCGGTTTGTAAAACCGTATCTGAACCACAAAAGTTCTGGCACAATATCCGATATGATGAATCCATGGTTATGTGTCATCATTGGTATGATGTCATTCGAATGGCATAGTCAATCCCATTCAGATGCTGAGGCGGTATACATGTTTCTGATTTATAGGGTAACCTTTTCAGCAAAGTGTCTTCCAAATATTGGTGTACTTTCAGGAAAAAAAAAACATTGTGCATAATAAAGTCTGTTGTGTGTGTTTTTTTTTTATGTCATCTGAGCTTATTTTTGCATAAACGTTCTTTTTTTAACCCACAACTGTGAATCTCCTCCAAAGTCAGTAATAAAAGAACTGCACACGGTACAGGCTTGTTTTTAATCAAATCCAGCATTTTTAATGACCATTGCAAAAGAAATGGCTCATTTACAATTATTACAATTATATATTTTTTGCACATTTGATAACAATAAGGCAAAATTAGTTCATTGGACAACATTGGTGAAATGTTGAACAAGTATAAATATTATTAAAATCCCAAAGCTACAGTGAGTCACCACTTTTTCACTTTGTGGTGAAAGCAGAAAATGTTCTTCCACTGCAGTTTACACTACATGGCGCCAAGTAATTAAGTTTTTTTTTAAAAGTAGTACAAAAAAAAAAACCCTTTTGGCAAATAGTGTGAATTTCCTGTTATATCTCCACTACTAATCAAAAGGTTGGACAAGCCATCCCATTTAATGGATTTTCTTTATTTTCATCACTATTTAAATTGTAGATTCTCACTAAAGGCATCAACACAATGAACGAATACACAGGGAATTATGTAGTAAATATGTTTCATATTTTAGATTCTTCAGAATAGCCTCCCTTCGCTTTGATTACTGCTTTGCACACTCGTAGCATTCTCTCGATGAGCTTCATGAGGTAGTTCACCTGAAATGGTCCTGAAGCGCCTGTTGGCCCTTTTGCCCTCGCACTAGGCTCCATCTCATCCCAAACCATCTCTACTGGGTTTAGGCCAAGAGACTGTAGAGGTCAGGTCATCCGGCGCTGCACTCCTGTTTACTACACAATTCCATGTGTGTGCATAGGTTTGATGCGTTCAGTGAGAATCTACAATGTAAATAGTGATGAAAATAAACAAAATCCATTACATGGGAAGGTGGGTCCAAATATTTTACTGGTAGTGTGTGCGTGCGCATATATATATATATAAAGATTTCCTGAACTGTGACCAGGGCATAGAAGAGTTTGAGAAACAGTGGAAAAATTCATTCACATTCATTGTTGTGGACTGGGTTTTTTTGTTTTCCTTTTGTGAAAAAGCTACAAAATTACAAAACCATTAACCCTTTCTAAAATTGGTAAAAATATTGTGAAAAATCTGTTAAATTAGAAATGAAACAATAATACTCATTTACACTGCAAAGGCATATCTGAGTTTCACTGCACATTCTGTCTTTTATATTTTACAGTATCTTCTATAAATCTGACCAGTGGCTGCAGATTTAAAACACAAAAAAAGCAAAAAACACAAAATAACCCCCCCACCCAGGCAGTCTTCAGACCTCAACTCGAGATTGAGTGTTTGGTTTGACTGGAAATGACATCAGCGGGTGCCAGTGCGACGCTCCAAACGGAGAGCTATGAATGCAATACTGTGGCTGAAGAAAACATCTCTACGAATGGTTATGGATATTAATTAGCCTCCACCTATCTTAGATCTCTCATAACAAAATAATTTAAAAAGAAAAAACCCTCGCATGATTAACCACCGGCCATTTTTTTAGCACAATAAAAAAAAAGAAAAAAAGAGGGAGCGTTATCTTCTTTTTTTCCTCTTTATCCTAAATGATGCTTCTTCATCTTTTTTCCAAAAAATACAACATAAAAAACAACTGTTTGTACAGATTTATGCATATATATATATATATATATATATATATATATATATATATATATAGATATATATATATATATATATATATATAGATATATATATATTATATTATATATTATAATATATAGTTAAAGGCTTTCAAATATTTTCCAAAATCAGTCACAGTTCCCTTCAGGTATTTTACAGAGGACCAGAGTGTGAAACCTGTTTTAAAAAAAAAAAAAAAAAAAAAAATACAAAGTATTAGAATAAAGACTAGTACAGTTTACGGGTAAAATTGTATCAAAGCGACATGTAAAAGGGACGAGCAGCTTGACAGTTTGTGTGAAGTGACAAATGAAAACATGCAGCTAATGTAATTAACTCCAAGATTAATTGAAAGACTTTCTGTGGTGAAAAGTGTTGACATTTTAAAGTAATTCTTGCCAAAACATGACATTCCTTTCACCGTTCTCCAAGGTTATAAGAAATGAGACAATCACCCCCCCCTCCCCCCCAAAAACAAGCTTCCTCACTTCATAGCTGCCATAGCAACACTTGAAGTAATGCTGACAGAGACGGTCCATTTCCACAATTCTCACATTTATTATTGAAGGACCCTGCGGTTAGCCTAAGCATTCTTCTTTAGACGGACCAGGTGTCTTTAAACATATGTGATATTATTAAACGTATTCATCCGTTCGACTTATATATGTCTTCATAATGTCTAGTTGAGATGTGGTTCTAAAGTGAAGTGAAAGGCAAAGTATGTGGAACTATTAAGCAACAATATCTTATTATATAATATAATATTATATATGTTATTCAGACTTTTACTCATCATCATCATCACCATCATCATTAAACTGCATCCACTCATTCCATCTCACTGTATGGTAAAGGACCTGCACTGTCTCTGACCACACTGCTGCCTCCCAGTGTTCAGCTGGGCTTACTCAAGCACAAACATCTAACCAACATTTTTTTTGCAATTGTGTGCAATATATAATATATATATATATATATATATATATATCTATATATATATATATATATATATATATATATATATATATATATATATATACACATACACACACACACACACACACACACACACACACAGACACACACACACACACACACACACACACACACATATATACCCACCCACAAGATGATGTAAGTGTTTAACACTCTAGTCAATGTTTTTAATGCAAATGTTTATGCAAATGTATGTTTGTTATTGTCGAAACCAAACTCAAGATAGAGCACGAAGACAAAAAGCAAAAAGAGATCGATTTTAATATGTAATTTTGATTAATCGCACGATTGTGAACTCATGATTAATAGCACATTTTTATGTTCTCAATGAACCATAAATGAATACTTTTCATGGTTTTTCAAGTATACTGGAAAAAATGGGGAAAATTAAGAACGGAAAACAAGGCAATTATGGTATGTGCTTGGTGGGCGACTCCATGTGGGCTAACAGGTGTCTGTGGGCACCGTGTTGGAAACCACATCCTTTCTCAGTACTTGTCTCACACTAAACAAGACATTTTGTCTCAATACACACCACCAGCTATACAGTGGAATGATGATAAAATCTCATTTGATTTAACAGCTTACAATAAAACGCAATTCATTTCTATTTCCTTTTGTGACGGCCCTCTGATGTCAGATTTGAGGCCAACACAAAAGCATTTCATCATTTTAGCTATTGCTTCATCTAACTTGCTCTAATTTCATCCCAAGATTCTACCACTTCTTTTTTTTTTTTTACGCATGTTAAAGGATTTCTGTACTGTGTGTTCAGACCACTGTGTTAGCATTTGAAGCACTGAAGTGCTGGAATTAAGCTGTCAGTACGAAAGTGTGACAGATGTGACGGGGTGAGAAGAGAGAAAAGGAAAGCAGTTCACTACGCACTTTTAAAACATCTCCATCGCAGCTAACAGCACCCTGCCATTTCCCCATATTTCGCCCTTTGTGTAACATTACACAGAAATAGTATTATAGTATAATGTCACGGAGTCGTCCACGCTCCTTGGGCTGATGTGTGTTGACAAGCTGTAGTTTTCTTTTTGAACATTACGCCCACGGTGCTGACCTTTTATGTACTACAGGACTCGTTTTTTTTTTTTTTTTTTTTTTTTATTCTCAAAATCATTTTGTAAAAATCACAGCAGTGCCGTTTTTAAGCTGGGGTTCCCTGCAATATCACAATTTGGATATTGCGGCCCCGCAAAGTCTCATATGGAACATATAGTTATGTACAGTGTATCGCGAATGTATCGAAATATTACGAATTCGCACGTGAACTTCGCAAACGTTAGGAATTACATCATAAATGATGTTTTTTTTTTAAGGGGCACGGTGGCTTAGTGGTTAGCACGTTCGCCTCACACCTCCAGGGTCCGGGTTCGATTCCCGTCTCGACCATGTGTGTATGGAGTTTGTTCTCCCCGTGCCTCAGGGTTTTTTTCTCCGGGTTCTCCGGTTTCCTCCCGGTCCAAAAACATGCACGGTAGGTTGATTGGCACCTTGGAAAATTGTCCCTAGTGTGTGAATGTGTGTGTGTGTGTGTGTGTGTGCCCTGCGATGGGTTGGCATTCCATCCAGGGTGTATCCTGCCTTAATGCCCATAGACGCCTGAGATCAGGCTCCCCGTGACCCGAGGAAAGATCGGATAAAGCGGTAGAAGATGAATGAATGAATGAATGAATGATGTTTTTAACAAATTTCATGCATAATTCTCATATTCTTATATACTATTATAATAGTGAGATTTTTCTGGATAGAAGCCAAATTAACTGCTCGTTCAAAATGTAATCGAATCATATTAAAAGAAGCTCAGATGGACGCACCTTATATGCATAGAATATAAAGGATTTATATTTACCAATTTCTGTCTAGTTCTCCTTTTTGTTGCTCTTTGCTTCCGTTTGCTTCCGAGGCACCAGTGCCTTGCGGAGGAAAGGTAGGACGAGGAAGGCAATGAAGAAAAAGAGGTGACCACAAAAATACACTGATGAATAAACCTGAAAAAAGAAGGAAAAAAAAAAGATGTATCGAATGAACAATAATGAAAATACAAACAGCAAAAACAATAGCACAATCGAGAATACAATGCTCGTTGTATTCGTTTTTCCACCTTAAAACTAAATTCTCTGGGGTGATCATTATTCTCCGTCTGTGAATTACGCAGCAACTACAGCGAGACTTGTGGCGCTATGAGACTCGTGTGCCACTATCAGGGATGATGGATGAAGTGTAAACAAATACAAACAAACGAAACCAAAAATATCTATAAGGCTGATTAGAACGTGTTTATGCATTTATTTTAAAAACAGGCGAATGGAAGAGTGGGATATGAGAGAGGGAGGAAAGAAGGAAGGAAGGAAGAATGGGGAAAGGAGGGAAAAGAAGAAAGAAAATCCCTATCCTACATTATATCCCACTACCCCCCACATAACATTTCAGCCAGTAATGAACCAGTAAATGTTGAATAAAAAAAAAGAAAGTTCACTTTTACCTTTTTTTTAAACAATTTGGACCATTAAGGCTCATTTCACACAACATTTGTCAGTGAAAATATTCAAATGTAAACGTATATAACGCATTATAATGGCCACAAATCTTTTCCTTTTCTTTTTTAAATTTTTTTACATTTAGTGAGCCGTATTTGGAGTGTGAAGGCTAACAAAAATTTCCTCAGAGATGCACGAGGCGAAATCGAGACGTGCATCTTGCCGAGCACCACATACAAGACAAAGTGTATGGGTAATTACATTCGCTCTACCCAGACAGACTCATCAAAATTCAAACCTGAGTGGCTTTTAAGATTTTATTCCGACATTATTCAGACAGGGTACACCCACCTTCAGCCACTTGTCGTACGTGAAGAGGCAGAAGGCCACTAGCGGGTAGCCCATGAAGAGCCAGTGGACGAACTGCTGCACTATGTATATAACGGGATACAGAGGGCTGTTTGCGATGGCCATCATCTTCGGGCTGTCCTTCACGATCGCCTGTGCCTGAGGGAACACAAATAAAGCAGCCATGTGAATACACGCTTTGCAGGAGACAATTCCTTATCAGTGGTGCATGTCTACATGAACCAATTCATTCAGAGTGCATGGATCTAAAATAGAACACAGTGATTCTGTGGAAAAAGCACAGGGTCAACCATGATAAAGAAATCCTGGAGCAGAGAGGGTTAAGCGCCCAACAGTGGCAGGTTCCCGGTGCTGAGGTTCTTATGATGAGTAAAATGAGGTCCTTGATGAAGTAAATAAATACTGCCTTGACCATTAGGCCAGACTTTGACATCATAATACCCTTCTCTATGACAAACTCCATCCCACTTGATCCATTACTTTGCTTACCTGCTTCTCCACATTGACGATAATGAACTCCAAAGAGAAGCAGAGCAGGTAACCGGAGTGAAGGCCGTGCCAGATCGCCAGGAAAAACAGCGTGGCCATCTGCGATGCCATCTTATTCCCCAAAAACTTTAGCCTCTTAAAAATGTGCCTGCACAGTAACAAAATGATTTCCGCAGTCAAACAGAATTATACTATTAACACCAAGCTTGCTAGGATTATTACAATTCCTGGTCTCATGACAGGAAGCGGGCGTATACCTGGCCACCCATGCGTTGGTGTTGATGTTGAAGGAGTTGATGGTGCCCGTGAAAAGCGGCGTGGTCTCGTATATCCAAACTCGCATGTTGGCGCAGGCATCCCACTTGGGCTGGCCGTCTTCGCCGCACCCGCTGAAGCCGAGCCCGGAGAGGATGCACACGCCCTCCTGCGATACAGAACAATCGCAGGCGCAAGAACGACACAGTTAAAACCCGATGGAATGCACGACTGAACGACCCGGTCTAAAGCGGCTTCGTTGTGACCGGGCCCGTCTGTGCCTTCTGACATTCACACAATAGGAGGACTTTTTAAGCTACTACAAAGTGAAGCAATGTATATGCTAGATACTAATTTGTATTCCAAGTGAAATTGTGTTTTTACACTAATTCTGCCAGAATTACAGGCAATAGATTGCCCCTATTAATTTAGCATCACATGCTAACGTTGTACAAGTTTCACACCTGTACACAAAACACGACAGCTCTGATGATATTACAGTGCTAACTAGATAAAAAAAACATAAAAAGGGTATAGAAATATTCACATGAATGAATTTCACTCCAACGGTGTCAGATATGACTAAATTACGTTATACAGAGAAAAAGATGAGCCCTTTATGTTTGGTGTTAGCATATTTGTGAAACTGAAGCACTAGCAAAAATGCAAATAATTAACCCACAGGAGTGGCTGAACAAAGACAAAAATTAGGGTATGTAAATATTCACATGTATTAATGAAATTCATGCCAAATATGACCAAATTATATTACACAGAGCTTGAGGAGTCTTGTATGTTTGGTGTTAGCATAGTAGTGAAACTCTCACTGAAGCAATAGCAAAAATGCTAAGAATTAACTAAGAGGAGTGGCTGAACAAAGAGATTAACTGTCCTGAAAAGAAAAAAAGGTACTTTGACTAGCTTAAACAATATCATTCGGATGAGGTAGAGTTTCAGATACAATGAAAACTTCAGGTACATTTTGTTTGCCATCTTGCGCTGCACTGAAGCACTGACGGCTAGCTACTACAAGCTAGCAGTCGCTAACGTTGTAGCTTTGATCACTAGCTCCTGTTGGCTAATTTTTTTTATTTTTTTCTATAACGTCTGTGAGGTTGTAATGGCTATGCTTCTACAACGTTATTTATGTATTTAAGCAATTTAAGAGTATTTAGAGAGTGGCCTTCTAATTGAGTCCAATCTGGCAACTAGACAAACAAGTTGTTGTATGTGCGCGTTTTTGTTTGTTTGTTTTTTTTACATAAATACTACATACAAAAAAACAAAAAAAAAGTGTTTGTTAAACTTACAGTTATGAGCCAGCAGGTCACATACTTGTACAGGTTTACTTTAGCCCACAGCAGCACATACACACATCTGTACCAAAACGGCTGAGCCTGCACAACACATTCGACATTCATTACATTTATCAGGAAAAGGAAAAAGTAATCCTTCTCATATAGGAGTATAAAACAATTTGCAGCAAATCATATGACAGTATACCTCATATTCATCTGTAAGGAAATAGCTATCAGGATAATATGGTCCAAATATTGTGAAGATAATCAAGAAGAAGGAACCCAAACAAAAGCGTTGTAATGCAGGGATAATACTAAAAGAGAGAGAGAGGGAGAAAAAATCGTTGAGCGCTACAATATACACATAAAATGGAAGGTTCCGGAGCACCATTTCATTTCTGCATCTTGTAATGACCAAATGAAGGACACGTAGGTGCGAGCTCACCTGTTGGGCACCTGGCCGGGACAGTCGCTCATTTCACGGGAAACCAGCCGCATGTAGTTGCGCAGCGTGAATTGAGGTCCTACCAGGAAGCCACCATAGAAGTAGGAGAAACCGCAAACCTCCAAAAGAGACGGAGTGGTTTGGAGAGCTGCGGTCTTCTGCTCGGCGTTCAGCTGAGACTAATGCACGGGGCAGGAAAGAGAGCAAGCCATGAATTCTAAACAGCATTTTAGCAATCAGCAACGTAATAAGACAAGATTAACGTTTAGAACCTTTTACGTCAAGACTAAATATGGAATGACTTTAAATAATTAAAGTGTGTTACGGTATAAGGTGGTGATAAATAGCCACAGCTCATTGGCAAAGAACACGATCAATAAAGTCCAGGCAGCATTTTCAATCCTAAATTTATTCATTTCATTTTTTTTGTTATTCTATTGCCACATTTTAATGCTTCTTTATAGGAATCAAGTAAAACGATCTGGCAAAAGATTAAGCTCAAAACTGTTTCATGCTTGTGTCAGATGATCCTCAACAATCTTAGAACTCCAGACTGAATGGCCTCCAGAACCAACTCTATCACATTTAAATTCATGTGATAACTAATCACAGTAGCAGCCATAGGCAGCCATGATCCACTGTGGCAGCCACGATACAATGCCCATTGCTCAAGGGCCCAAGAGTGGCATCTTGGCGATTTGGGGGCTTGAACTCACAACCTTACAATCAGTAAACCAGAGCCTTTACTACTGAGCTAGCCATTCCACCTTCATACACTGATTATCAAAAATGCTTTATAATATAAAGGGGATAATGTCTAGAAAACAGGGTGTGAAATATTACACTGTTAAATAACAAATGCAAACAGTTATCCATTGCCTTGTACTATACACAATATTCATTGTGTACACATATTCAATACAATATTCGCTGTTGTGCAAAGAATAATTATATGACAGTAAGAGTGACTACAACCTAATAGAATGGAAGAGAAAATAACGAGAAAGAAGAGTGGAAAAAGAATAAAAGAGAATTCGCTTGACTTACTGGTTCCTTCCCACCATCGTAGTAATCAAGTGACAAACCTGTAACGAGAAAAGGCCACCATCCAATGTTTTTTTTTTTTCGGAATTAAGGGGAAGCGCCTTTATCAATTTCATTAAGTATTGAAGGCGTTCAAATTTGTGCTGCAAGTGACAAATAACTCCAAAGCATTATGAAGATGGAAGATGCAGAGAGGACGTGTACCAATGAGTTTGAGGGCGAGGACACAGTGGGGCATGGTCCACTTGATATCATACTCTTCTGTAGCTGTGTAGTAATAACCAGCCAAGAGGTATGTCTATGAGGGAGAGAGAGAGAGAGAGAGAGAGAGAGTGCAAGAGAAAGAAAGTCACCCATTGTTAGTGCAAGGGCATGGTTTAATACATAATAAATAAACCTAACTGCGAAATAACATAATTAGTGACAAAAAGTAAATTTTTCTTAAAATGTGTGCAAATCACTAAAAAAGGTAGGCCACTACGCATTACCTTGTCAATATAAAGATGATTCGCATTTCACATCTAAGTTTGTGCACTTGCCTCAAATAAATCCACGTGACCAATAGAAATTCGACACATCACAGAGTAAGCTCTTTAAAAAAATAATACAACAGAACATACTGATTAAAGAAGCGTCGGATTGTCTTTGTTTGTTTCCCCCCCCCCCCCCCCCCCCCACCCCCCCCCCCCCGCCCCCCCGCCCCCCCCCACCCCCCCCCCCCCCCCCCCCCCCCCCCCCCCCCCCCCCCCCCCCCCCCCCCCCCCCCCCCCCCCCCCCCCCCCCCCCCCCCCAATATCGATAAAGAAGGTGTCTGGTTTGAATTTGTGCCACCGAGGACAGAATCGAATTTTTTAATCACCGGTGTGCGATGTCGTATCTGGCTGCTGAACAATTAAAGACGAACCCAATGATGTTTTTGTGTTGCCGCCTGAAACTACAACTGTTTACATTGATTTTTTTCTCATTAATCTCCACGCAAATAATAATAAAGTGCCATGTACATAAGTATTCTGACTCTCTGCAGTAATGCTTGAAAATGAGCTCAGATGCATTGCCGAGTGTCTACACGTTCTCTTTTTAGCATAAAAGCAAGGGTTCTTGTTGAAGATGGTTTTTCATACAACTGGCAACCAAGGTCATCATTTATGCAGTGTAAATATACTGACATTTTCCTTAGCGCATAACTCTAAATATAGCTCCATAGTTCTTGCTTTTTTTTTTTATCTTAACTCGGTTATTAGTGGTGGTGCTGTCCATGTCTAAATGCCTTCGACACGGTGTCTAAAACCGTTCTTCCTACAGCCGTCATTTGTAATTAGACGGTTTAGAATCTAAGGAATTGACTCTGACAAACAAGAATTCATTCTGACGAATAAATGCAAATGAACAATGCAAAACACGCACGTGAAGTTATCGCCGCATATTGGTGTCTACACGCATACGGTTTATCTTAGCTGGGCATCATTTCTTAGTTTGATCATTTGCATTACTGGTACACACCATACTGTTTTATCCTCAACCTGTGTCCTATATCTTAGCGATAACTATTGCAACATAACCGCTCATTAGTTCATTTCTTTGCTATTTACACTGCTGGATGCGCCCTAACTGCAGTTCATTATCCGTTTTAAGTGGAGCCTAAGAACAGGATTCATCATTGAATAGTTTAATATCTTCAGGCAGATGGAATAGACTCGAAGATAAAAATGTAATGATTTCAGAACCATATCTGATAAGATTGTAAGTTCTGGTTTACAGACATATCCATTTTGGGTTAAATTGTATGCACTTCTAACCGTTCTAGCATGACTCAGATGAAGAATGGTGCCCGCTTATGAGTCTGGTTCCTCTCAACACTGGCTTTCATCATTAGGGATACAGTATATACATGTAAAGTTAAGGCTGTACAGTACACAGAAATGTAATGATTTCACAAATTACAGTATAGGATTTAGCAAAACGGAGCAATTTACAATTCCCCAATGTGCAAACTTTACAGTATATTATTTACGTCAGAAGCTTAGTGTCCACTCTTATAAACACCAGTGAGTGTGCAGTCCCCACCCTAATCCAACACATCTACTCGGGGATAATCAGACTACTCTTCTAACCAGGTCATCACTGTTGGATTGGGCCTGCAACCAAATTCCACAGCAGAGCAGGTCAGCGGGAATACCTGATCACTGGCATGAGTTCTGAGGCACATACTGTCGATATTTTGCCATCCAGAACGCATTTATATGTGATATAAACGCGTCTCACCATTTGGAAAATAAAGCTGCTCAGGACACCAGTGATAGTCCTTCCCATGAGCCTCAGCAGTAGGAACTGGATGACTATGCATAATGCAGAGTGAAACACCTGAGAGCCTGAGAGACATATAGAGAGAAGGTGTGTCAGGGCAATGAGGTGTGAAAGGGCAGATTCACTAAACAACATGTGCACACAAACACACCCACCCACACACACACACACACACACACACACAAATAATAATGCATGCATGCATGCAACAAAAAAAAAAACAGAGATGGAGATGGAACTACAGCCACTAATTTGCCATCACACACAACTCAGGGTTTTCCATTCAGCTCTTTGTCTAAAAGGCCATGTAAAGGTCTGCTGGGGTGTAGTCTAATCACTCAGTCATCCCCAGCCAGGGCCTCGGTGGCACGGCGGTAAACGCCGATCGAAAGGTCAAGCTCACGTACCGCCATTATTGGGGCCCTTGAGCAAGACTCTTAGCTCTTACGGAGCCAAGGGAACCCTGCATTCTGACCCGGCTTTCTAATAAGCCAGGATACGCGAAGAAAATAATTCTGTTGTAGTTGTATAAATAAC
>JACRUU010000002.1:14124238-14226738 GCA_030449085.1 Kryptopterus vitreolus | reverse complement strand
CGAGTCAACAGGTGACCTTGTGTGTGAAGACCGGTCTCCCGGAGCAACTTTTCTAGGACTTTGATCCGGTCCAAGAATGCATAGCGTGCACCGGGTTTCACATTTAAACGACCTGGGGTTCAGTGTTGACCGATGAAACCTGCCATGACAACTATCTCCCAGTCTTTTTGGTCGAACAATGTTCATACACAACAATGACCCCCAGAATCCTAGGGTACCATTTTGAACCCATTCCTTAGCATGCACAGCAATGTGTCAGGCCAAAGTCTACTCGTGCCCTATGACAAGCTTATAACCTGTCTGTCCAAAGGGTTGATTCTGGGACTGTCTGTATCTGAGATCAGAAAGAGGAAGAGTTTGTTAGGAAGCGCATTCAAAGCTGCCCGGGCAGTGAATGAGTGAGTGAGTGAGATCCATGAAGACTTCCCACGTGTTTACATCGGTGCCTTTTTATTCCCACCTGCATTATTTCCGTAAACACACAAACAAGCATCAGACCTTGCACATGATCGAATCCCAGCTCGGTGAGTTTACACACTGTAACAGTGCGGCGTGTCTGCGGTCTACTAATTTCCCTACAACTGGACACGTGGACAGTTTGGTGTGGGCAGAAGACTTAAGACGGGGCTTACCTATTAAAATAGAGAGCATAAGCCGGACTGCCGGTTCGGGCGAGCCTAAATAGTCCGCCAGGTTCTCCGTCAAGGAAGCCGCCATGTTTCGTGCGGGCGGAAGTGGCGCTGCCGGTAGTTTCCGTGATTGTGTGCGGCGGCAGCTGGCGAGCTCACCGTCGTCTCTCTCTCTCTCTCTGTTTTTTCTTCTTTCCCCTCCCCTTTCCTCCACAACAACCGGAGTCGACAAGCTCTCCTGATCGAGCTGTGTTATAGTATTTCTTGCTTTCTCTCCTCCCCCTTTTTTTCTCCTCCTCCTCCCCGTCACCGTTTCCGCCCTTTGGTAATAACGCTCTCATTCATTGCAACACGGGGCGCTGAGAAAAAATCACACCCGCTGTGTTTACATCAAATCAGGCCTTCTCAAACTTTCTTGACAGCCCGGGAAGGATAAGGCGAGACCTCCCTCCCTATGGGGTACATGAAAATGATGAATACAGTGGAACTGTGCATTACTGTGAAAAAAAAAACCTTTTATTTAAATGTGTTTATTATTGAAATAAATAAATAATGCATTGAAATGATTGAACATCAGTATTGAAATATTGATCATACTGAATCGCTAAGAATTCCCCCTAGTCTGTTTATTTCGGGACTGAATTGAAACAGTAGGATTCCAATCAGTAAATAGAATGTTTACGCATCACATTGACAGCTTTAAGTATTCCCGTTAATACAAAGACCACGCCCACTTTATGGATCATAATAGAGCTGAAGTTATTCCCGCAGGTAAATAAGCCACGCCCACTTTTAGACTATTTATGGCTCACTGGAATCCATTTAGCTGAGACGAGAGCTACAATAATCTATTAATATATATATATATATATATATATATATATATATATATATATATATATATATATAGATATATATATAGAGAGAGAGAGAGAGAGAGAGATAGATAGATAGATAGATAGATAGATAGATAGATAGATAGATAGATAGATAGATAGATAGATACATCATAAATATGACAAATATTATATTTGTCAAATCATATGACAAATCATAATTTTGCATGAGGGGAAAAAACCTCAAAAAACATACACTGCACACTTTGTAAATATCTCACATATTTCATTTTACAGAATAATTATATCCAGTACATTAATCCTGTCTGCATGGGAAAGGTTAGATAATATTTGTTATAAAATAATGTTTGCAACAAGAATGCAATGCTTCTTACTACACTCATGCCCATATCTCGTTTAGCTGAGACGAGAGCTACAATAATCTATTAATTATATATATATATATATATATATATATATATATATATATATATATATATATATATATATATATATATATATATAATACATATATATATATATATATATAGATAGATAGATAGATAAGAGTGTTGGGAAGGTTACTTTGGAAATGTAATAGGTTACAGATTACAAATGACCCTATTCAAAATGTAATAAGTAGTGTAACTTTTTAATGACTTTATAAACGTAAAGTAACTGATTACATTTGATTACTTTTTGATTACTTTTATTCATTTGTCCACTAGGTGGCGCTCGGAAAAAGTGGAATATATTTTCGAAAAGTTTTAATAAACGTCCTGCTTGCTGCTGGACTGCATGCTGGTGCTAAGCACGTACCACCCAAAAGTATATCGGCCCTCTTTGTGTGTGTGTGTGTGTGTGTGTGTGTGTGTTTTATCAGTTAAGCTTTTATCCACTCATAAACATAAAAAAGGAAATACTACACAGAGTTAAAAAGTAAGTAATATTTAACTTGTAGTAAAATGTAGTAAAGTAAATGTCTCCCCAAATGGAAAAAAAATACTTCAGTAAAGTACACATAAAGCTACTTAAGCAAAATAACGAATTACACTTACTTCGTTACTGTCGACTTCTGGATATCACACAAAACGCCCGGGTTATTGAGTTAATACAGAAACTCAGCAGCTCCTTTAGTGTAATACACATTTATGGTAATGGTCGGGTAATATATAACCAATCTGTTACCAGCAATTCATACGTCACAGGTAATTTCCCTGACATGGATGACGTCAGTTAATTTAGAAATATCGGGGAAGAATGCATGTATTTCTATTCTTGAACAATCACGTGGGGCTTCTTCAAAAGAAGAAACCTGCTGGACAAATACTAAAAGAGCAAATTTTCCGACTGGTGAGGATCTTGTGCATCATGTCCCAGTAAATCGGATAGTCTACTCGGTCATGGTAGATGAACAGTGTTGTTGGTGAATCACATTTCATGTTACTTGTTATGGATTTAACAGTTATCGTCCTCAGATTCTCGAATGTGATGACGTAATTCCACAATCCCACACCAACATAAAGTAACCGATTCTTAATGTTAACCCCCGTGCATGCAAAGACTTATGGGTAAAGAAAAACCATGTGATTAGTGGGACGGCACTCCGTCTAATAGAAGCGGAAGTAAAGTCATGTGGGCGGGACTGAAGGCAGAGTATGACAGACAAGGGGAAAAAATACACTTTAACCTAACGGTAAATGTTATTTATTCACAAGTTAAATAACTATATATTAATTAATATATTATTTAAGTTCAGATAGATAGATGGATGGATAGATAGATAGATAGATAGATAGATAGATAGATAGTTATTGAACAAAATAGACAGCAGATAAACAGCTATCATAAGAATGTTTCAATATTTTAAGAAGTATTTGTATGTTCATATTTGTTCTATTCATTTTCAAATATATCGTGTACTATTATAAATGGGCAAGCATATTTTGGAATATAATAATGAACCACTGGAAGCAAAATCATAATTTTGCATGGCCTCAAAAACAGACACTGCACACTTTGTACACATATTTCATTTGACAGAATAATTATTATAGCCAGTACGTTAATCGTGTCTGCATGGTAAAGGTTAGATAATATTTGTTATAAAATAATGTTGCAACAACAATGCTTCTCACTACACTCGTGCCCATATCCCCTCATTGTTATTCCTGACGGTCTAAAGTCAGTGTGTAATAAGATGCATGGGCCCAAGTACAGTATGTCCTGTCAAAGTCTGTCATTACATCTACAAGGCTGTTTCTTTTTTGATATATAGAGTGTTGAAAGAAATCCCATAAGTTTTATTTCCACAAGGGAAATGACAAGCCATTTTGAGAATTATGAGAATTTCTTTCTAAAACAACATGAAAAGCTCCAGCATTGCTGATGTCGTGCCTGTGGATGACACATCAAGTGGGTTAATGTCACTTATGCAAGGACATGCTGTGAACATTTCTTATACGCAAGTCATATTTTTTTCTACACCGTTATCTCCTCATTCTCAAAAACATCTGCTAATTTAAATTCACACTAAGTGTAATATGTAAAAAACATTTACCCCTCTCCCCCCAGCCAAAGTTGTCTCTGTGTAACTCAGTGGAAGTACACCATTCTATCAAAATACTATCAGATGTGGTCCAGAAAAATCTGGACAAAAATTTCAGAATCTCCCTTTCAACCAGAAGCCAAAGGTATTTTAACCCAAAGGTCACATCATCACTGGTGCCTGGGAAGACTACTGAAGGACACTTATCATAGTCATTTTGAAATTACTTTAGCTTTGTGACACAGTGTATCATATGGCTGGATTAAACATATATACATATATAAAATAATAAACACCAGCGAAATCATTAAAACATTCATTTTACTGAGGTGCCAAGTCTCAAATCAAACAGAAACATCCACCATGATGCAAATATCTGGCAATTAAAATCGTCCGTGTGGAAACACCAAAAATCAATTACAATGATTTGCGTCAAACACCCTCTGTTCGATTCATGTCTCGGCCATGTGTGTGGAGTTTGCATGTTCTCCCCGTGCCTCAGGGGTTTTTTTCTCCGGGTTCTCCGGTTTCTCTCGGTCCAAAAACATGCATTGATTGGCACCTTGGAAAGTGTACCCTAGTGAATAGATGTGTGTGTGAATGTGAGTATGTGTGCCCTGCGGATGGGTTGGCATTCCATCCAGGGTGTATCCTGTCTTAATGCCCATAGACGCCTGAGATAGGCACAGACTCCCCGTGACCCGAGGGAAGATCGGATAAAAGCGGTAGAAGATGAATGAATGAAAGAATGAATAACACCCTCTGCATAAATGTAAATCGAAGTGCACACCGTTTATTCAATCAAAATGGAGAATTTAGAGAGTTAGGTTGTTTAAACGCAATCACTTAAAGTGGTAAAAAAAAAAGTGTTTTGACTGTGCTGTAACTGGACTGGAAGTGAATTGGAACAAAACCCAGTCAGCGCTGAAGGCGTGGTCCTGCCGGCGTGTGGGCGGAGCCGAGCGTTCGCCTCTATATAAACCCACAGCACCCTCTCCTCCACGCTGTCCGTCTCTCCTGAGGTCACCTTTAGTTTCTTTTCCCACCCACAATCCGTGCAGTTACAGCTTCAACCCCTCTCTGCCATCATGACTGGCCGCAAATTTTTCGTCGGTGGAAACTGGAAGATGAACGGCGACAAGAAGAGCCTCGGGGAGCTCATCAACACCCTGAACAGCGCGAAACTCAACGCCGACACCGGTAAGTGCTTTCACGAGTCCGCTGCTGCCCTATATCACTTCCGGAGCTAGAAAAGCGACTTAAAAATACCACAATATCGGGAAAACGCTATAATAAAAACGGGGAAATGTGTCTAGGATGTTTACCCGGAAAACGGTTCGTTCGAATGCGGATTGGTTGCACTCGATTGCAGTCCAAAGCAAATCCGTTAAAACGGTCAAATCGATGCTCATAGACGTCAATGAGCCCCGAATGAAGGACCTCCATGCTAACACTCGGTTTAGCATGCAACCCAAGGTCGTGCGTGCGCGAGGCGTCCGTGCGTCCCGCCGTGCACGATTTACACTCTTTACGAAATAAGAAAATGTCTGCCTTCGACAACATTTACTGTTCGTTCATTTGCTTTATGAGTCGTGGTTACAGCAGTGATGCTGAGTGCAGGCCTGGAGCTGACAGCTCCTGGTGGGTGTGCGCGTGGAAAAAGCGCGTGCGTGCGGGCGCGCGCTCTTCTGCGTGCGTGTTTGGAAGCACGTAGTCCCTCACCGACACACGAAACTAATAAGGAAATTGTTTGTTTTTTGGTGTTTTTGAGCGTAAAAAAAAACAATTCGTTTTTGGCTGTAATTCGGATCACTTTCTTTTTCATGAATACATCAGTATCCGTTCATATAAGAAAACCCGGTCTCACAACCATTCACGTTTATAATGTTAAATGAACCAGAAACTAACTATTCCATTGTTTTTAACTGAGATTATTTGTTTCGCCTGCATAAAGATTCCAATGTACTTTTCATTGAAACACACACACACACACACACACACACACAGCTGTGGACTTCAACCAGCCAAAGTTCAATTCCTTCCTCAGTCCAGTATGGCCGGAGTTGTCCTGCTACATTTAAAAAAAATGCTTTTTCATAATCATATTTACGACCTTTCTTTGTCCTTCCGTTCCTGTTTTCGACCCACGATCCTCGTAAAATGCGAAGCAACCTTTTCCAGGATGACCCCCAACCTTTTTGACTGAACCCTACGAGGAGTGACCTTTCTAGGCTGAGGTTTAATATAGATTTGACTTTACCCAAGATAGTCTTGTGAATGCCATATGCTGAGCCCCCATATCTCATCATAGCGGATTCGAGTTAAAGGATACTTTTAATATAATTTGTTTTTGGTGTCTCTAACTGGTACGGTAGTCCTAGAAGTGCACAGGACGTTATGTAATTATCGTATAGGTGAACAACCTTGCGTTTACAACGTATTTTTGGGTACTTGAAAGGTTAATGCACTGACCTTTTTGAATGTAATGTGAGGATGCACGACACACGCAGCCCCCCCGCAGCACAGTATCCACAGCAATATGCATGTCATTCTTTCAACTTGTGCTATGAGGTCAAGGGCCTGTCTCAGGGGCCCAGGAATAGCTACCCCACTTTGTCTATTTTTTATTATTATTGATTTATTATTTTTAAGAAATCTCAATTTGTTACTGTTCTTTCTTAAAAAAAATGTATATATGCAGCTTGAAGTTAATGGTAGTTTTTGGCTTTTGACGCCTGAGCTGTTTCCCATGTTTTCCCACTTGTAGCACCGTGTAAAATGTAGTTCTTTTCTAAAACTTCAGAGGTGGTCTGTGGCGCTCCCTCCATTTACCTCGACTTTGCCAGGTCCAAGCTGGACGCTAAAATTGGTGTGGCTGCGCAGAACTGCTATAAGGTTGCCAAAGGTGCCTTCACTGGAGAGATCAGGTACAGGACACGTGAGGGATTTTAGAAAAGCAATGTTTTAGCAAACCTCTACAGCCCCCCCCCTCTCACACTCCCTCTGATTCATTCCTTCTCCTCAAGCCCTGCGATGATCAAGGACTGTGGTGTGGAGTGGGTGATCCTGGGACACTCTGAGCGACGCCATGTGTTCGGAGAGAGCGATGAGGTAAGAGCCTTTTCTTGCTCGGGGGGCGGGGCGTCACAGAGTACCATTTGAGTCATTATCCGGGCATGTGGCTCGTTCTCCTTGTAGCTGATTGGCCAGAAGGTGGCTCACGCTCTCGAGAGTGGCCTTGGTGTGATCGCTTGTATCGGGGAGAAGTTGGACGAGAGAGAGGCCGGGATCACAGAGAAGGTTGTCTTTGCACAGACCAAAGCCATCGCAGGTAAACGAATCTAGTCATTTGGGTTTAAGTCCTAAGTAAAGAATGGATCTATAGAGTTTGGTGCTTGTGTTGTAGACAACGTGAAGGACTGGAGTAAGGTGGTACTCGCGTACGAGCCCGTCTGGGCCATCGGCACCGGCAAAACCGCATCGCCGCAACAGGTAGATGTCGAATAAAGACACGTGAGGTTTTACAAATCCATTTCCTGTAGCTTATCGCATTGTTTGTGTAGGCCCAGGAAGTGCACGATAAACTCAGGCAGTGGATGAGCACTAACATTTCTGAGGCTGTCGCCACCGCCGTTCGGATCATCTACGGAGGTAAAGAAGCTTCGAATAATCAATTATCGCTTCAGGTAAAGGCTGCCAAAACACCAATCTTTTATTCCCCTTTCAGGTTCAGTTACCGGAGCAACTTGCAAGGAGTTGGCCTCCCAGAAAGATGTGGACGGCTTCCTGGTGGGCGGAGCTTCCCTGAAGCCCGAGTTCGTCGACATAATCAACGCCAACGCGTAAAAGAAACCTGAAAGAGGAACCGAGGAACAAGAGGCGCCGTCTACGCCCATTTCGTCGCCATTTTAGTTCTAACGTAAAGCACTTCTGTCCCATTCGAACTAAAGTATATACCCCCCCCCTGTCCCATTCGAACTAAAGTATATACACCCCCCCCCCCCCCCTCTCATCCTCCTCCCCCAAGTATTTGTGCTGCATCGCTTTCCTTTTGCGTTTTGTGCAAAGAGATGGATGTGACCCGCACTAAAAGCAAAGGTGGTATATCCACACTGAAAGAGACGTTAACTCTAAACTCTACTGATGAGCGCTGGGCTTTTACGCCATGCCTTTGTGATGCAATGTTTACCAACTTGATTTTTTTTTTTTGTGCTCACATACACGAGCAAGTCACTCTCTCTCTTTAGTACATTTCCCCTCTTGCTGTATATTCTGTGATTTAATTTAAATGGATCATCTGCTTTTTGGACACTGTCTCGAGTCTGTGTAGAATGTGTGTCCTGAGCAGGCACGTGTACGGTTAATGCGAGTCGCACCTTGTAATAAATGTGAGTAGAACAAAAACGTTGTCGCTGTGAATTTATTCCAAAAAAATCACTTTCACCTGCTTCAATTACAGGCATGTATATAAATAACAGAGGTGTCACATAACCAAGCACGAACTTTGGTATCTAAACTGTTATTTATTTTGACTTCTACCCCTTACATTCACCTATTTAATTTCGGCTTGTCATCGTTCAAAAAATTTATAAGCCGGATAAATCGCTCCTTCTGGATGTAGTGAATGTGGTTGGACGAGGAGTATAAACCTATACCATTCCGAGACCCTTTTGCTTTGTATACAATCCAGCGTAATCAAATACGCTTTGTATACAAACCGGGTCACATAACCAGTGTTCACTCACTCACTCATTCATCTTCTATCACCGCTTCTAAGAACAGTCACTCTATCCTATTCTATCTTCTATGCTCGTCTGGCAGGATACACCTGGATTTTTTTTCAATCCGATCTTCCCTCGGGGTCACGGGGAGTCTGCTGTGCCTATCTCAGGCGTCTATGGGCGTTAAGGCAGGATACACCCTGGATGGAATGCCAACCCATCACAGGACACACACACACACACACATTCACTCACATTCATACACTAGGGACAATTTTTCAAGGTGCCAATCAACCTACAGTGCATGTTTTTGGACTGAGACGAAACAGGAGAACCCGGAGAAAAACCCCTGAGGCATGGGGAGAACATGCAAACTACACACACACACACACACACACACACACACACATGGTCAAGACGGGAATCGAACACGGACCCTGGCGGTGTGAGGCGAACGTGCTAACCACTGTGCCCCGGGTCATTTCTTAAAAAGGATTATTTCATAATGATGATCATTTCTCCATAACTGGCTCATTTATCAAACGGGTGCGTTCTCTTCGTCCTCTGTAAATGAAGCTACACTTGAATAATATATATATATATTGAATATATATTATATAAGCAGTTTTGAAACCAGTATTTCTACACTTTTGCTTGAGTTTATACTTCAGCTTTTTAAACCCCGGTACAGGGGTCTCAAACTCAGTTCCCGGAGGTCCGCAGCCCTACAGAGTTACAAACCATAACTAATTTATAAACACCTGATCAAGTCATTAAGGTTTATTTGGTATGTATGTTGGAACAGGGATGGAACACAAACACTGCAGGAACCGAGTGTGAGACCCTATTGTGCTCTAGTATCTATACTTCTATACTACCTGAATAATGAATGTGAATACTTTGGACCCCGGTGTCAATCAACCCTCTTCCCACCCGTGCTTTTACCTGTATTAAGTTTTAAATTTAAATTTAAAACCACTGTCTTCAATGCATCATTGAAAATTTTGACTCGTCACATAAATATTCAGAGCAGGACATGCAGTGAAATGTTTTCTACGACTGTCCGACATGAAACATGATAGTAAAGAGAAATAAATACATAAATAAAGGTTTTAAAAATGTAACAAGTATAAGATATGAATGAATCCATGAGTTAAATGTTTTGCGGGCTGCTTCTGACTATTTGAAATTGATTTTTAATAGAGAAAATGATAAACGAAGCCATTTATTACGCTTCACCGGTCATATCTGTATCCCACCACTAGAGGGCGGAGTATGACACGTTCAGGACATTTCCACAGTTTGCTGGGGTTAGTCATCGTTAGTGATTTTGTTTATATTGGCAGATTTTTGCATCTTCAAATTGAGCCAAAACAAGGATTGTAGATTAAATGGGTAGATTACTCTATTGAAGGGGCAGTAACACCCTTTTGTGCCTAAAGATCTTGATGGTTATTAAACCTCAGGCTTCCGAACATAGTTCTGTAATAGTGTTTAATTAAACTTTTGAGTTCCAAAGTAGTAATCAGCATGGATTAAGGCTGGTCACATCCAAACCAAGCGACTTCCTTTAGTCTGATTTGTTCATTAGTAACAGTAAGCCCAATATGTGTGTTTGCGTTTGCAAATCATTTTCTCAGTTTAGCAGAATTCAGAACAGCCAGTGATCCAATTATGTATGAGAGAATTTGGGGAGAAATAGAAGGTACCATCATAGAAGAAAACATGTCCGTCACCACAAAAAATAAATTCCTATATATACACACACACTATATACACATACATATACATACACACACATCTATCTATATATACACACACATATACATATACACACAGACACGTACGCACACACAAGACAGGGAGTAACTAGTTATATGCAACAGCACTCCATAATTTAAATACAAAACAAAAGTAACAGTAATCCATTACTGTGAAAAAAAAGAATTTAGTTACTTTTGAAAATGCGGAAGAGTACAAATCCCAAAGAATACTGCCCAACTATTGCAACAATTCCATTCTAATCAATGTGATTGGTCCCAATACACATGTGCCTCAAATATCAATATAAACTAAGAGCAATGTAATAGAGCATAATAAATCCCTAAGCTATGTTTACACAAACCACAACGAAAACGTTGCTTTTATTATTTCAAGAGCAGTTTAATATGTACAGAGAAATTATATACAAATGGCAGATTTGTTCTTTAGCTCAAAGCTGACGTTCAAATGTTAAACGTTTGAGCTGTAAGAAAAGGCAGAGAAAGGAGCAGACGACGTGGGGATACTTACTGCCGAGCACTGAGCGCATACATACGCGACCCTTACACATTCGTTACAGTGCATGTGAGGGGCGGGGCGGAGGAGAGGATAGAAAAATAAAAGAGGAGAACGGTACGGCTCGAGAGAAAGAAAGAACGACAGCAGAGAATGGAAACTAGTTGAAGAGTTTGACCTACGAGAGATGTGAGCGTCACAAAGAAGAAAAACAAAAGAAACAAACGAAACAAAAAGTTACTATGGCACTAAAGAGGTGGGAAGCAGTCAAATTGTAAGAGGACCAAAGGAAGAGCGAGAGCACAAAGCACATGTACAGAGAGGGATGGGACCATTGGAGAAGAAACAGTACATCTGTTACCACAAAAACCATAAACATCCAAAATAAAATAAAATAAAAAAAACTGATAAAAAAAAGGGGGGGGGACATGGGGAATCTTCATTTTTTATGATGAATTGTCATGTATAAAGAAAAGGCTACATTCAACCTGAAAACAACCTGGTGTGGGAGAAAATGTGTGAATGCGACGTTCAGATGTGGTCTGTGCCCCGGCCTAATGCTCTACAAGTTGCCAGACACAAAAAGACTAAAGATACCACAAAGCTTAAAGCGATATTAAAAAGTCAGATTAATTTAATTTAAAAAAAGAAGAAAAAAAGAAAAAGAAATGTAATAAAGGGGAACAAAAGACATCTGAACATTCTGTTTACCTCAAGACAAGACATTTACTGAGAACAGTGGAGGGAGACGGGGACTGGGGGGGGAGAGGAGAGAGAGANGAGAGAGAGAGAGAGAGAGAGAGAGGGAAAAAATATATAAAAGACAAAAATATATAAAGATAAATGGCATTGTTATCTAGAGCATAAAGAAAATGGCATCAGCATTACATTAACTTGTTAAGGTTTAATGCAGCGAATACATTTCGGTCACGTGTGGCCACTTTCCGGCGTCCAGTTCAACTCTGGATACACGTATCTCTCGCATTTGCTCCCGCTTTGCCATCCCTCGTTTAGCTTCCGTTAAGCATGACTGCAAAGACAAAAGAGAAATCTGGTAATGAGAAAGAGAATGAAAGGAGGACAGCAATGGGCAGAGGAGATTTCAGAGTGGTCTGCTTGGCGGTGTGGGGGAGGATTCCAGTGTTGCAGTGCACGCATTTTACATATTATTTCCGTCATATGGGAAAACAATTAAAATGACATTCCATAGAACAGGCTGACAGAAAAGGTGATGCAGAATTCATCCTTACATACACTAAACACTGAGGGGAGGGGGGAGGAAAAAAAAAAAAAAAAAAAAAAAGAAGAAGAAAAAAAAAAAAAAAAAAAAAAAAAAAACCAAAAAAAAAAAAAAAAAAAGACAGACAACACCAGTTAATACAACCAGATCATATACAGACAAATTTGGGTGAAACCCAAACAGTAACAGTGGTATTAACTGGTGTAGAAACGCTACTTAAACCAAGTGCGCCTTCAACCTAAACCTCTAATAAACAGCAATGAGAGGAGGAAAGAGAAGAAAAAGCAAAAAATACCCAACAACCTCAGGGAAGCTGGACGAGAGTAAAACGTTGTAGAAGCAGGAAAATGGGGGGTGGAGAAGTTAAAATAACAGCATATGATTTGGGGGTGGGGGGGGGGGGGTGAACCATCAAACACCCACAAGAAAGAGAGAAGCAATAAAAAAAAGGTGCAATAAAAAGCTTGAAATATTACACTACAAAAGACACTTTGAAATAATCATCCAGAAGAAACGACCATGACCAGTTCATCCAACTCCATCACCTCAAACGCCACCAAAGAAAAAAAAAAAAAAAAAAAAAAAGTACAATCCTTTCAATATTATATATATTTTAATAGATTTCACTTGAAATGATAGAATTTGGTTTAAAAAGAAATCTTCCATTTACAGGTACTTTCCAAGTTACAACACTTACCATTGTAAAAAGGAAACGCCACCGATTTAATCCCAGGCCGAGAAGACCGAATAAAGGTACTCTTTACAATATTTACAATTCCGCAGCAACAAACGCAGGCCTTTCACCTGAAGGCTTACCAACAAACAAGTCTGCTCAGAAATCATGCTAAATGCACCTCTCCAACACAGCAAGCTAGGCCAACGTTTTTTGGGGGCTACGGCAAGAGGGGGAAAAACCACCAGCAGGCCAGATTTAATCAACAGTCACACTGAACAATGCCAAAACAACAACAAAGTGTCAGAAAGCGATGAAAGCATTATGATTACCTTTCGTTAGCTTAAAAAGATTTGTATTCAAACGCCACTGAGTATTAGAATCAAAGGAACCTTAAAACATCCTACAGTGGATCAGATCATGCTCATGACAGAGAGAGAGCGAAAAAAAAAAAGTATTTGATGCTAGATCGATATATTTCTCATTCTATATCCAGCCAAGTCCCTTCTTCTTACCGCGCATGAATATGCGCTCAAGCTCAGGACCGATACAAACCCGTATACTTTCAGCTCCTACATGGACCTCAGACGAAAGCTGCGCAAGTGTCGTCATTCGGCTGAGGTGATCACAGCTGGACTTGCTGCTCTGAATTTGCTGCTTTACAGATTTCGCCACTGCTCCAGGCATCCTTACTCCAAGCGATGCGCTCTGGATACACTCTGAGGCAGGTGAGCTTGGCCATCGTGGGGGGGATCTGCTCTTGATTTGGGCAAGTAGAACTTTAGGGACTCTTCTTGGGGAAAGCTTCTGTAGAACTACTGTGGTCCTGGATTCTGTAGATTTTTGCTGCATCGCTTTGCACTCAAGTCTTTGCCTTTCGTTTCATTGAGCTCTGCTCTCTAGATTCATATCTTGACATCCTGCCTGATCCATTCTTATTATTTATTTAGTTTTTTTTTTTTTTTTTTTACAAGTCCATACCTGGGAACCTCTCAGACGGAAAGCTGCTTGATCTCTTCAGCAACGCTCACAGTAGACACACATGGAGGCATACAAACCATCTTCTCTGCCGACAGCACAAGACAAAGTCCATTAAAAAAAAGGCGGCTTTAGGGAGAACAGGATCGTATCTTGGATCTGGAACGTAAAGCTTGTAGTAGCCGTCTTTGTCCTGAGGAGAACAGGGACTTTCGATCAACCTTTTATCTTCACAACTTTGATTTTCAGGACCTTCTCTTCATATGAACTTTGAGGCTGTTGGCTTGAGGGGAGAAAAACATGAGAACACACAACACCATTAGCTTTAAAACGATCTGCGAGGCGAAGGAATTCGGAGACCTAGGATCTTTCCCTTGCACCAAGTCTAAGCCTCTCTGCTGTGATGGATCAAAAGGTGCACTACAGAGATGTTCAAATGTACTTGGTCTATCTGTGTGGACTGTGTGTCGTAATAGGCAGCTTTCCTCCCGGTGTTAATACTCTGAGGTTTCAAGTATAGGCAGATCAGCTAGTGGCTATGACACCAAGTCATTATTTATAGTTCCTATGTGTAGGTAAGTCATACTCTATAAGAGTAATAAGAATATAAATAATTGTAATCAATGCTGTACATGGTCGTCTCTAAGATAGGCTGGCTGTGTTATGCAGATATCTGGTCCCTAGTCACTCATATCAGGATCTAAATACTCCCAATCCCTGCCTTGTACTTTAAGCGGTGAGTAAAGTCGAGCTGGCTTTGCAATCGAGTTTGTTAGGATCTGACTGAACGAATGTAACGCCGAGCCCTGTCAGGAAAGTTAAACATGTATCTAAACAAGGGAAGGCCAGACTGGACTGTACATACTCCACCGGCACAGAGGGCCTGAACCTGCAGGAGACACACAAAAGAGAAAATTGGTTTATAACTATTACTCTTACTTCAGGTGTATGTATGAATGTGTGTACACATATGAACATACACACACACACACACACATATATAAACACACACACACACACACACACACACACACACACACACACACACACACACACACACACACACACACACACACACACACACACACACACACACACACACACACACACACACACACACACACACACACATATATACACATACATACACCTCCATTTGTGAAAATAATAATAATAAAAGCTGTGTTTTGGTTTTCAACACTCACGCTTTGATAATAGCCCTCAGCGCTAACTTCCTCTCACGATCCACAAATTTGTCAATGAGGTACGCTCCCATACGTGGGGCTTTCTTGTACAGCAGGAAAAAGCGATGGTAGTTTCCTAGCGCCCAGGCAGCACGTAGTGCAAGAGCGTGAGACACACAATCATCCTGACGGAGCTCAGGGGTGAGATATACCAGCTCCGTGGTCAAGTCTGATTTATATTTTAAAAAATAATAAAACAAAGACAGGGATGAGGTGGGGGGACACTTGGGGCATTAGGCATTTCTTGACAGAACATACATTGTAAGCAAGAAATGGAAAAATCTATGTGCTATGTGTAGAACTCTGGTGATGTAGGATAACGCTATATGAATAAAGCCTGGAACACACTGCTAGCTCCACAGAGAACAAAATACCTCCGGAGTTCTTTGTGAAAATGTAGTAGAGTAACCGGTACGCGGTGAATTCTCCTACGTTGCTCGACGGACACTCCTTGTACAGCTCCTTCAGCTGTGTCTGGCACTGGTTAAACTCCTCATGGTCCCCCTATAATAATAATAATTATAAAGTAAGTTTGAGCATAAATGCCACCTTTTCTTCTAATAGACACACTAATAAACCCGGCACAATAAAACATTAAACCTAAACACTAAATAAAACACGGTACCTTCTCCAGGGCAATGCGTGCGTGAGTTTCATAGACCTCCACTGTGAAGTCTGTTCGTATTCCTTGGACCTGAAAAAGACAAATTCAAGGATACAAAATGAAAGTAAGAATAATAATATAATAAATTAAAAAAGTAAGAGACAGCAATACACTGTGCTATACTTTGTATTGCATATTTTTCTATTGTGCAATAGTTACAGGAAGTAGGCTTCTAAGTAATGATAACCATATCCAAGTCTAAATACTAGTCAAAATTATCATATAAAGGGAAATCCAGTTCAACAGAAATTTCATTAACTCGGAATTAATTAAAAGTAAATTATTATTAAAATGATGATTAGATATAAATTAAAATAGGCAAAATCTTAAAACTGTTTCTATATTTGTCCATTCCCATGTTGACCAGAGTATTGTTTGTTTACAGGCTTGCTACAGCCACACCAGCGAGCATGCTGTTCAACACTAGAGGTTTTTTCCCTCTGGTTGAAACCCTCTCAAGCACTACAACTATATACTATTTTCTAAATCCAGTGCAGTTTGATTTGAATAGCGATGAGAATCAGATCATACCAAAAGTTACTTACAGTAAGGTCCTGTCTTATGGACTTCATCTGCTCACAGGCATATGGGTAATCCTGATTGGCCTTCCAGTGAGCCTTTACTGCAGTCAGTGACTTGCGCAATACCTGAAAGAAGAACAATATGGACATAATAAACAAGAATAAAAGGTGTATATTCATTTGTTGCACAGATTCTGGGAATCGTTAGCGGGTGTGCTGATTGACATAAACATTCATAGTCAACATATTTAGTGTGTTTCTTAAAAAACAAAGTTGAGTCTGTGAATGTCACAAAATGGTGTATTTTCATACATTATATTTTCAAATATAAAGCTAAATAAAATAATTTAGGGTTATAATAGTTTTTATTTTATCACTAATGAATGCATTTCTTTTATTCTTGTTGGCCAATTATATCATATCATGTATGGGATGACATAAAAAATGATTTAAAACAATAACAACAACAACGTACAGGCACGGGTCGGACTGTAGCCGGATCAGGAGCACAGGTCAGACGAAGGTAGTTTTTGGTGATGTCCTGGCAGGTACCCACAATGGGGCATTCATCCCAGCTGAGGCCCTCCTGAGAGGCATTTGGGAGGTCAATGGCATTGATATTCAGTACCAGTGGCTCGGTGCGCTTGGTGTGGAATCGTGCAGCCCGGCTCTGCTTCTTGGCCTCGCGATTTGGGTCGTGGAAGTCCAGGCCCGCTGTTCCACCTTTCCGCTTTTTGCCAAAGACTCCGTTCAGATCGTCGTTTCTGAAAACGAAGCAGAAATTAGACTTGACTGATAAAGAATATCATCTGTAGAAATATATGAATACATCATGAGTTCTCCATTATAGTTTTTTGAATGTTTTTGCAGATATTGAATGAAACAATTCAGCAGTTCAGAAAATGAAATTTTTAAATTATCATGAGGACGCATTGTATTGCATTGCATTGTATTTACACAAAAGCAACGAGTACATAGACACAACAGCGCTACATCTTTAATCGTGTTGATGCGAATCCATTCAATGTTTTTACCTGCGACCTCGATTCCCTTTTCCTCCTCTACCCCTGCCCCTTTCTACTCCAGGCCCTCGCCCCTTATCCCTCTCTTCTCCCCGACCCCTCCCGGCCCGCTGTCTGCGCGAGAGGGGTCGGAGGTCACTCGACATGCTGCCGTCAGACTGGGAGCCAGATTCACTGTGAGGAGAAAACCAACACAAACACAACAAAAAATCATATCTGTGCATTTTTATGAACACCGGCAATACTAAATTTGGTTATAGTTACCTGCGTCGATGGCGGTTTTTCTCTCTATAACGGCTATGAGGCGAAGGTGAACGAGAGGAAGAGCGGGATGAGCTGGAAGAGGGACTTCTTTGAGAAAAGACATTTCTGTAGTTGCCCAGTCGAGCCCCACCCCTACCTCGAGTGGCTCCGCCTCGGCCAATAGGGTTGTCTTGAGAGCGTTGCGGTGGCACCTCCCAACGAGACTGCCTAGGCTTCAACCTAATAAGAGACCATTTATTTCCCCTTCATCCATAGTATAAAATAACACCTATGAACAATAAAACACTTGTTCACAAGACAAAAGAGGCTGCTCACTCTGGAAGAGGTTCTCTAGTCCAGTCAATGGTGAAGGCAGAACCATCTTGTAGTCTGCTCTGTAGAATTTCCTTTAGCACCTTTTCTGTCCTGTCTTTGTCTTCCTCAGTCTCACAAGCAGTAAAGCAACGCTGAACATATTCTTTCATGGCCTGAGGCCAGTCTTGAGGCCTACACATGGGACACACCCAATGACACAGACCCTTATTTTGCTCATTGAGGTTATTCTGTGCATTACATCTATCAAGCATTTTCTTCTAATTTATTATAGTGGAAAATAAACGGTCTAGCATTGTTTTGTGTGCACCAAGCCTCACCCAGCCTGTGAACCTCCTGCAGTTGTTGCCGGAGACACGGGAGTGGTTGGCGTGTTTGCAGTAGAGATAGACAATCCATTTTCCTGCTCACCAGCTCCAAAAGTTTGACTGCTCATTACATACGGGCGTTTTGGGATGTTAAATTTAACACTTCCAGCTCCAGGTGCCTCTGTGGGATGAGAAAGAATGCGGGATGGAAAACTTTATTTGTGTATCTATATACACTACAGATTTAGTTTTCTCTGCGTTTGTGGGTGCAGAGTATTAATTCTCCATTGCTGAAGATGTGTGACCAAAGGGCACAAAGGCTTAAGTAGAGAGAGAATTGTGCATCCTGGCTTCTTCTTAATGTAATGACTAAGCATCTGTGGTTGGTTCACTGTTTGGAATTGAAAAGAATCGGTATAGATAAAAATGAAAATGATTACCCAACCCTACTCATCATAGATGGCAACATTTTGTTTGTGTTACTGTACTAGATGTTTTTCCGTTTTAGCTCGAGTGTGTCTGTACTGAATGAAATGATGGTGTAGAGCAAGTTTCTTGACAGGTGCAAGGTTTTGGTTCCTTTTACTTGAATAAAGAATATTCTTACTACGTGGATCTGCTCACTGTTGCCTTATTCATTCCAATGAACACGAAAATTTCCATGACAATAGCAACTCAACATAACATTATAGCACGAAAACCTGCATCTTTAATCTAAACCAAGGTCCATCAGTTAGTATAAATACAAGCACTTACGTTTCATGCGGTTCCACATCTGTTGCCCTTTGTTTAGATTTCCATTATTTGTTTTCTTGCTGGTATCCCCCCGACCTGCTCCTCCATACAGGCCTGATGCTGTACCTTGCTGTTGCTGTGATTGGTAGCTTGAAGTCTGGAAACCCTGGTAAGCCGGTCTATTCTGCCCATACCCATAAGTCCTCACTGGATTAGCATCGGTAGGGCTGTAAGGCATTGCTCCATTGGGGTTATATGGGCATGGGGAAGGGGGTGGAGGGTATTGGGTGTTGGGTGGAGGTGGTATAGGAGGGGGAGGTGGAGGAGGAGGCTGTTCTGTGCCTGTGGGACTTTGTGGGGGAGGCTGCGGGACATCGGAGGTTGAAGACTGTACTTCACATGGGTAACCAGAAGTCTGCTCCTTTAAGCCAGTCATGCCAGCGTGCTGTCAGGAAGCAATGTGCAGAGCATTGGGCGTAACTGTTAGATGACCCCACTGTGCAGCTGTTCTTTTTATATTTTAATCATACATCAACCGCTATAAAAGATCTACTCTAACCCCTTGTTAAAAAGAATTCCCAAAGTAGCCAGATATTATCTAGGAGATGGACGATTCTCATATACTAGATCATCAGTAAACAGTAAAAGCCACCACCCCAGACTACAACTGGAAGATTAATCATCATTATCTATTAATTTGAGCCGATGTTGAAAATGTGAAAATCGCTTTTTACGATTTCACCTGGGTTTGGCCCAGCGAGCTTCCGCAGTTCTTCCTGCACTTGCAAATTTACCAAATACAACAGGGCAGCACAAAGAGCTTCAAACTTTTCAAACATTTGAATTCAGATGTTTAACAAGCCAGAGCCCACCGTAAAATTTGTCTAACGTTTGTGGCAACTAAAAATACTACGTAAAGGTACAGCAAGACTAATTTATTCCAACCCATCAAACATACTCATTGTCGAATGGGAAGGCGCGTCGGCGCTGAGAGCTAAACTTGACAGTGGAGGCCCCAAATCACCCACTAAAAACAGGTCAAAATTGCACACACGGTTTCCCACTGAATCCAAAATTGAATTGTGTCTAAAAAAATATATAATCGGAGATTCAATTTATGAGACATAGCACCCGGCTATACACCAGATATAGCCACCATGTTTTCCACCTTGTTAGAGAAAACAACATATCTTATTTACATGTCCATAATCAACATTATCAGTGCTGCATTTCTGAACACAGGGCAGCTGACTAGATAGTACTCCTAATTCAGAAAACTAGTTTAAAAAGTCCAGCCATGACGACACATTATAAATACCACAAAATGCATGCTTGTTAAAAATTTACTTTTACCAAATTAATATTGCCTGTGTCGTTTAGAAAGAAAAAAAAAGAACTACCTGTGTAGCTGTCGGTTGCTGGTAGGCTCCAGGAACACTGTACTGGCCAGGGGGATATGGTCCTCCATACTAATAATTAGAGCATCGGGATAAATTGTGTGTGTAATATATGAAACATGTACATTACAGAGCCCCTGTGCAACTCTATTCCCAGATAAACCAGCAGTCAAGCGTTTGTACTTACCGAAGGCACCGGGTGGTAGTAGTAATTGTAGGGGTAAGAATATCCCGCATATTGCTGTTGGTTTTGTGGGTACCATTGATAGTAAGGTTGTTGCTGCTGCATTGCAGAAGGGTCAGTCACAGCTGCTTGATATTGTCCAGCCTTTAAAACAAACACTAAGTTTATTAAAACAAACTGCAGTTTTTAATAACTGATCCACACTCAAAATATGTTTGCATTTTATTTACAGACGATTTGATGACGAACTGTTAAATTATTATAATTTATTTTTTAATCCAGTGCACACAACCTTCAAATGTACACAAACATCAAACTGTAGTACCGAAAATGTTTTTTGGGCATTTCTTATGCATCTTATATGATGCAAGAAGGAAAGCCGTTTGGAATCGGTGATACTGCCTATGAGTATACACAATTTATTATCTTCAAAAATAAACAAATAAAAAAAAAATGCCTGTTAACTATTACTATCATCAACTCATTGTATTTTCTAATAATTATCATGTAAAACACCTCTTGTGGTTGTCCTGAGTGCTGTCGAGCTTAACTTTAATTACTGCTGACGGTGACATAACATGGACATCATTATAATACACTTTTCCTTACAATGGTGTCAATCCAGTTGATTTTAATCACACGACGGAGACCAAAAACACAATCGTAATAGTTTCACTCTGACCTGAACATTAAACTCATGTGGATGTGAGCAATCAATGAGTGTGTTTGATAAATCACTTCAGAAAATACAAAATTAAGCACTAATTAATGCAGTGGCAAGGCATTGTCTTTCTTTAAACCAATATAAAATGGAGGAAAAAAAAACATAGCTGATGTATCGCTGCATAAACGATCAGACTGTAAATATTGCATGAATGTTTATTTGGCAAAAAAAAATGATTTGATGTATTTCAATTGTTATCAGACTGAGTCTGGGAACATTTTACTCGCTAAAAGTGTACAGATTAATGCCTGTCAGGAACAACTTATAGACGCAGGTCTCTGCCTCTAACCTGTGTGCTGGTGTGGTTATTTGCAGCTGTCTTGGTGGAGCTCTGGCTCTTGCTGATCGAGGCCAGCGCCTGTCTCGCTTTCTCCCACTCGGGGTTTTCATGAACAGGCGGATCTGATACGGTCGCGCCCCCATACGGCCTGGAGATGGAAAACAGCATTAAGTCGGTTTACAACGACTCTTTAAATACGATGCCGCTGATCGCTCGGTTCTTCCATAGAATATTACAACAAATAACGTCAATTATTCTCTACTAAACGTAACCAATCAATATCTAAATAGTGTTTCAGAGTTCAATGGATCCAGATTTCGGGTGAAACGTTGACAAGAAAAAAAGACGTTAGCTTGACTAGCATTAACAGTCTCTACTGTAACAGTAACATCTTCGGTACGTTAAATAGCCGGAGAAAAAAACATTTAGCAACGTTTTTCCACACGCAGAACACAAAAAAACATCTCGGGTGAAATCATTTGTTTATAATAATTTTACCAGCTCGCCGTCGGGGTCTGTGGAGTCGTATTGGTCGCCATTTTGCTGCGGGCAGTTTAGCTCTGCTAGCAGGCTGGCTAAAGAGTTTTTACTCGGAAAGCCTACCCGCCTATTAGTCTTAATGTATATATTACTAAATACAAAAAAAAACTTTAAGATATCTAACTAACTCGACAAATATTGTCAAATAGAACAACCCAACTATGAAAATAAACGAAGCCGGTCTTAAGTCATAAAACACGACGTCGAGGGAGAAAGTCAACACCTAAAACGAAATGGCTGCCGGTTGGTCTGTGACGTTCTACACACAAACTTCCACTGTGTGTGTGTGTGTGTGTGTGTGTGTGTGTGTGTGGAGGGGGGTGGGGATGATGGGGAGGGAAGCCCCGCCCACCGTGTATAATGCCACGACCCTGGTTGTGACCATGGTGTCCATTGTGACCTGTCATAACGCTGATGTTCAGACAATGTGTTTAAAAATTATTTTTTAAATTAATACATGAATAAATACATAACTGTTTAAGATTTTCTCATTCTCTTGATGTTGTGTCCTGTGTACTTTCATCTTCTAACCGCTTTATCCGATCTTCCCTCTGGTCACGGGGAGCCTGTGCCTATCTCAGGTGTCTATGGGCATTAAGGCAGAATACACGCTGGATGGAATGCCAACCCATCGCAGGACACACACACACACACACACACACACACACACACTCATTCATACAATAGGGACAATTTTCCAAGGTGCCAATCAACCTACCATGCATGTTTTTTGACCGGGAGGAAACCGGAGAACCCGGAGAAAAAACCCCTGAGGCACGGGGAGAACATGCAAACTCCACACACACATGGCAGAGACGGGAATCGAACCCGGACCCTGGCGGTGTGAGGCGAACGTGTCTACTTTTCTCTATATATTTACCCCGCCAAAAATGATGGCCCTAACTGAAGCTACTTATAAGCCTATTAAGATTATTCTGTTTGTGGACACAGGTGGTGCACTTTCCTGGATGTGGGGGAAAAAAAACGGTTTCACAGCCGGTTGGGGTAGCAGGTCAATACTGTTCCCCATAGTTTCTTTTTTCTCTTGTTCCTAAGTCCTTGGTTGTATCCTTGGTATATAGCAATTCTTTACATGTGCACACTCAAGAGTAGTTTGTCTACTTTTTTTCTTCCAGAATTATGCGAGTATGAGACCTCTCGCTCGCACCAATTTCCTTTCCTTTCTTGTACAACTTTAATGGTCCAATCAAGATCCTTCTCTATTTTGATTGTGCATCCAGGTGGTGGAATAAACCTCCATTAGGCTGTCCAAACAGCTTGGTAACATATGGTAGTGGTGTTGGTACTGTGCCCACATGTACCTGGTTTGCTGTGTAAATGTTTATTCTGTTTTGCCTTTCCAAAAATGATGCAACTAGGTAGCTTGCTCTCCACATAAATGTCTATGCATGGACCAAGTGATGGAATGTTGTCCCATCAGTCCTGGGATAGCCAGCAAAACTGTGTAGAGTACGGACCGAAGGACAATAACTAACATCACAAATGGATGGAAGAAGCATAAGAATAACTGTTTAAAGTTTGCTGTGCCTTCAAATTTACAAACCATTATTGTATCACAACGCTGTTTATATCAGTCAGAACTCTGAAGCTGCCAATTTTCCCAGCACCATGCCATCAAGAGTTAATAGTCCACTTATGCACTCGTGGTTAGATGGTAACTACATTTCATGGTACATATACTTTGCAAAATCACAGTACAGTCAAATCTAAATCTAAAAAAATGCTCTTTGTACAAAACTTTCATTCAACCTTCCAGATGTTAAATTACCCATTTACAAAGAATAAATAATAAACCAATGTTCTTCCCGATCTTCCCTACTGATTTTTTAACAAATCGATTTTTTGTTGGGGAAAAGAACATTACGTAAGTACACGTCGGACACGTAGCACGACACTACGATGGGAATTCCTGATTCCGATTGGCTCGCTTGACCAACCCATAGATTGAACGACAACGTGTCGCGTCCAATGAAAGCGTAGTAAACACGCAAAACCACGCCCACCCTGTCGTCAGAGTGGATAGAAAATTGTTCTATCTTCTTGTAGGCGTTGTATCGGTTGGCTCCCTCACCAAAGAGGCGTTTCTGTGTTTGTTGTTGTTTTTGGAAGTGGAAGTGGATGGTCGACATTTTTAAAAACAACAGATCCCGATTAGGTTTGGAGTTCCACAATTCTCCCTTTTAGGATCCGGGCATTGTTGAATGTTTCTCCTGAAGAAAATCTAAAGGTAGGTTCTTTTGTAATCTCGCGTCATCTCGTCCATATGTGCTGTAGAGGGCAACAAGAGCTGCCTTGTGTGCACTTAACAAGGCCCATTTCATTCCTGTTTACATTTCAGGACAGGCTGGTCATGGGGAAAATACCACGTAATAGAGACACATGAGTTAGAGACTAGCTGACTGTATCTCTATTTCAGCTTGTCAACTAACTAACTTAACGAAATAATCGATCATTTATGCCGATTAATCACATAACTAACTCCAGTAACGAGTAGAAGTGTCAATGTGATTTTATTAAATCGAGACAACTTTAACAACAGATCACAAAATCCATGTAAGAAGAAATTAGTAGAAAAAAAGAACCACGGAGAAAATAGAACGAGTAACCTTTATCTTAACATATGTACCTAATCTCTATATATAAACGTGAAATAAACTACCGTAGATAATATAGACTATCTATATAACTAATCAGTATAACAAACTTCAAGCAATGATCATTATTAAGAAAGCAAGACAAGTGTGGAACAGATCCATTATATTTGCACTAGCAAGAAAGAAAATGGAAAGGGGAAAAAAAGAGTGATAACCATGACAGACATACCTATACAGTAAAAAAAAAAATACAGTACATAGTCGAATCCTACATATAAACATGTGCAATTTATCAGGTAGTAAAAAAGAAACCGAGAATAACATTGTGAACGTTCAGTCCATATGAATGACTGTCATAGTCTCTACAAACGATTTAAAAAAAAAGTGTTAAAAAAAAACAACTCAAGCCGTTCCTTGCAAAAAGAGCAAAAAGATATTCACTTTCATACACAATAAATTTGTAATTAGTAAGAAAAGGTACAATAAAACATTGATAGGCAATCGTATGAAGTCAGGGTGACATATACAGATATTATATACATAGATAAGCAAACATAAGATAAACCATATAAAGCCATATGTATTGCACCTGAATGTATGCTCAAATATTGCACTGGTGTGATTATTGATTTACGGGGAAAAAAAATCTGTTCTTATGTCGCGGAGGTCTGGTGCTTGCAAAATAGTTTAAAGAGGTGGTGCATAATATT
This sequence comes from Kryptopterus vitreolus, assembly GCA_030449085.1. Classification (NCBI taxonomy): domain Eukaryota; kingdom Metazoa; phylum Chordata; class Actinopteri; order Siluriformes; family Siluridae; genus Kryptopterus; species Kryptopterus vitreolus. The sequence continues at coordinate 14,201,316 of JACRUU010000002.1, read as the reverse complement.
CTTGATCCAGTTTCTCTATGTTATGGGAACGAACGTTTATTACTTCACTTCAAAGTTGTTCTTATTTTGTGGTTCGATATGCTGTGAAGAGAGGCAATAAAACTTGCGCAAGATCTGGCAATCGTGAGCCCAGACGCAGGTTAATTCATGTGTGGACCTGCATAGTTTTATATGGGTGACAGCAGCTTAAAGGGAGGGTGTAGCTCAGTGGTGCTAGGCTATTGATAGGAATGTCTGGGGTTCGAGCTCCGGTATCTCCAAGCTGCAACTCTTGGGGCCCTTGCTCCAGGGGGTGCTGTATCATTGCTGACCCTGCACTCTGACCCCAGATGCCAAACAAGCTGGGATTTCAGTATGCTGCAATGTACATGTTACAAATCGAGGCTATTATAAAGAATGGAGAGTTTTGTATATTTTACAATGCGTAACCTTCAAGGCGGTCTCCGCTTACCTCGAATCAGAACCAATTTTCAAACCGTTCCCTACCTGAACAAAAAAAAACATACCTAGAAGATAGGAAAGAAATTTCAGTGAGAGTTTAAAAACTGTAACAGCATCATTGCAGAGATCTAAAAAGCAATAGTTCAGTGTGTTCATGACTTTCATTTAATTGAACCCCTCACCTCATATATTCATGTACTTGTTAATGTTATGGTTCTCAGATGAGTAGCCAGTACCAGCGAAGTGTTCCTCTGGAGGTCAGGAGACTGGAGGGAGAGAGAGTTCGTGCCAAACATCCTGACAAGATTCCGGTTAGTGTCATATATATGTGTGTGTATGTGTGTGTGTGTGTGTGTGTGTGTGTGTGTGTGTGTGTGTGTGTGTGTGTGTGTGTGTGTGTGTGTGGTGTGTGTGTGTGTGTAGGATCTGTATCTATAGGACACATAGATAGGACAATAGTCAAACAACAAATAATGCTCTGACAGCTTGAGTGTCATGAAAGCTTAACGATTACATACATGACATTCGACATTGTTGCTTTTATTAGATCATCATTAGAGCGAGCATCTAGATCACGGGCCCCTGAACTCGACAAAAAGAAGTACCTTGTTCCCTCAGACCTGACAGGTGAGTGAGTTTGTGCATTGACAACAGTGCTTCCCTCAAGAGTTCTTTGTCCCAAATAAATAAATATTTAAACAAGGAATTGTGATTTACAATTACAATTATTCTCTTCTGTGTCTTATTTCCATTATTTGTAGATTACTCCAGATCTAATAAATCTATCTAGATTTATTTTATTATTATGTTGTTTAATTTACTGGTCTTTTGTTTAATGAGCAATTTGAAAGAAAAGTAACATACCCTACACAGACAAACGCGTGTGTGCACGTTGTGTGGGTGCTAATTTTTGAACCTTCCATTCTATATTTATTCTGCATGTGTTGCTATAGCAACCTCCACTCTTCCGAGAAGATGTTCCACTGGATTTTGAAGTGTGCACACGGAGCTTTGTCCTCCATTCAGCCACAAGGCTGTTAGTAAACTGGAGGCCTAAGCAGTGATCTATTTATTTCATATCAATGGTGTTAAATGGAGTTGAGATCATAGCAGGCCACTCAAGACCTTCCTCTCCTATCCATGTAAACCATATGTTCATGGAGCTGGTGAACAAGCGCATTGTCATGCTGGGGCGAGTTTTAGTTTTCCTAGTTCAAGTGAAGAAGTGCCATAAAGCCCTTTTTTGTGTGTGTTCTGTGACTAACAGACTGATTGTGTCTTCCTCTCAGTCGGCCAGTTGTGCTTCCTGATCAGACAGCGAGTATCCATGAGGCCAGAAGAAGCGCTCTTCTTTTTCGTGAAAAATTCCCTCCCCCCGTCCAGCTCACCGCTTTCTGTTGTTTATGAGGTATTTACACATACGGCGACACCATAGAAATCAACCTGTCATTTCAGTGTGGATGCAGCTAGAATTGTCATGGTTTACATCAAGCTCATTTCCCCCCACGGGCCATTTGTCAGCATTATGGTTGCCCTCTATAAGGGCTATAAGACATTTTATATATATATATATATATATATATACCCACATATATATATATATATATATACACATATACACACTATATATATATATATATATATATATATATATATATATATATATATATATATACACATACACACCACACCACACACACACACACACACACACACACACATATATATATATATATATATATATCATATATATATATATATATTATATGACCAACACCGACCTCATAATACAAATATACATTACGCTTGCAAATACAAGCACAAACATGTATTCATTTTCCCATCTTTCTTGGAAGAGCTTTCGAACGATTTTTTTGCTTCCTGGACTTTTTGGGATAATTTGTTGAAATTCCGCTTGTTGGGAAAATCGCCCTCGGTAAACGCCGATGTGGGATACGCTGCAATCTTCACGGGTAACACAGTTCGCACGCATTACGAATGATGTAGTTTATTGTCAGTGCATGCTTTAAAGCAGCATCGCCTTATTTTAAGACAATCGTACACCTCTTGTGGGCCACAGGAAATGACGTGGCGGGCCACATTCGAAAAGCGGGCCTTGAGTTTGACTCGTGGTTTACATTCAAATACTGTTGTAAATAAAGGTTATCATAATCTTGTTTTCCATTTGCTTCGAAAATACATTAAATAACAGTAAAAAGAAAAGGATATCTGTAACAGCAACAAATACAAAACATTCACTCTCCATATTATCAGGAACTGTGTGTGTGTGTGTGTGTGTGTGTGTGTGTGTCCTGCGATGGGTTGGCATTCCATCCAGCGTGTATTCTGCCTTAATGCCCATAGACGCCTGAGATAGGCACAGGCTCCGCGTGACCCGAGGGAAGATCGGATAAAGCGGTAGAAGATGAATGAATGAATGAATAATTTCTGTGTGTTTCAGGAACATCACGAGGAAGACCTGTTCCTGTACATGACCTACAGCAATGAGAGCGTGTACGGCGCCTGAAAGGCTGAAAAACAAAAATGTTAGAACGAGAGGACGAGGGAGCCAGTGAGGGGCTTTGGGTTGTCTGAGAGGGCAGGATGGAATTGAGAAAGCGGTGCGGCGACACTTTTATTGTTTTACCACTAAAATAACCGATTTGTATGAAGCCGAAATTGATCGTTTTGGTTTGAAGCATGTAACTGGTTGGTGTTTCAGTTCTATGGCTTTAACAACATTTAATATGAAAGTAACATGTGACTCTGTACAGAAAAGATGGAGGAAGAACAACAGTGTATATGACGTGAACATCGGAATGGGGGGATCCCAGTACAAATTTTCTATTTCGGTGACTCTTCCCCAAGATCGACTCATCTGTATTTAATGAAAATATGATTATTATTTTTTTTTTTTTGTAAAAGATATTTGATACATTTTCTAGTTAAAAAAAGACAGGTATGCAGTGTTGTGCTGGTCTGTTTTTATTTTCCCCCTATAAATCATTTTTCTGGTGTGTGAGATGCATCATTCATGTTACAGTTTAATACATTTATATTTATAAACTATGTAAATACACTGTATGGCCAAGTGTTTGCAGACTTTCACCCCCATATGTGCATTCTGAATATTCCAGTCTCCATTTGCTGTTAATAATAACGTCCACTTTTGATATCATGGATTTTGGAGGGTGATTGCAGATTTATTTAGCCACAGGAGTTTGGGATTAGTTGGTGTTTTAAGTTCATTCCAAAGGTATTTGGGGTGTTGAGGTCAGGGCTTTGTCCTGGGCTCTTTCTTATTTGATATTTTTCGATGTGTGCCAATGTCAGAATACCGTAGCTGACGAATCAAAGGAGTCAGATGTTTACAAAAGTGAAGAGTGTGAGGTAAGATGTAAGCCAAGTAGTCTAATCTTTAACTTTTACAGTAGATACAATAAATGTAACTAAGTCTAAGAACTTTACCAGGCAATAAATGCTTCCAGAGCCGCTTTCAGCAGATTTGAAATTAAGATTTGCTACGCTTTCGTTAATGCTTAAAAAATAATATTTGTTTGATCTAAATTTAAATTATTGACAAGGTGGGTTACCTTGATTTTACTGCTAAACATTTCGGCAAGTTAACTAATTTGACAAAAATGAACTCACGGTGGGAGTTGCAAACTCAGAACCCTCAACCTCAGACTCAAAATGTGTTTTTCAGGTTTGTGGTTTGGCCGGTCGTTTAAAAAGAAATCCCTTATTTTCATTCTTTCAAACCCAAAATGTAGTTATTTTCAGTAAAGCTCTATTAATAAAAGAATGCAAAGATCTTTGCATTCCGCTGTAGTATTCAGTATTCAAGGTACCAACAAATAGCCTCTATCTTTGGATTAAAGTAGGCTTGGCAGATTGTAACACAAACAAACAAACAAATGCTTTGCTCAGGTGCCTATGGTGAAAAACCATTCAGTGCTAGTATTTTATCAGTTTATTCACTGCAAGATTTGAATAGAAGCCAAAGTAAGCTGTGTAAAAACCGAAAGTGAAATTAGAGTTAATGATACTTTTTTTATTGGAGGACAACAATTGAGAGAGAGAGAGAGGGAGATAAAACACAAAGTTATGTGTGTTGTTTGTGTTGTGCTGAAAAGCGTACCAAAGAGTGGCGGGAAATAAAGAATGTTTCTGCAGTCGTCCAAGCCCTGCCTACTGTCTCCTTCATTCCCCATGAGCCAAGGAAAAGGAATATTACAGGCAGCAACATTTCTTTGAACAAACTATGAGGTGGTAATTTTTATTTAAAAGACAAGAGTATTAGTACTTTAAAAGAGTTTGAACTTTTAAACCATTGCATGTAGAATTATTAGCATATAAGTAATGCACTGGTTTAAGTCAGGGCTATACAATGAACAAATCCTAGTCTATCCAGACTAGTCTACCCATCAAAAATCACAGCATTCATGTTATAGAGAAATTGTGCATCAAACCATCCACTTTTCAATCAATCAATCAATCAACATTTATTTGTATTTATTTATAGCACCTAACAATAACCTCAAGTTAAATCAAAGTGCTTTACAACAATAAAAGGTAATTAAAACAATATATATAACAATACAATTTAATTAATAATAACAATAAAAGACAGGGGCACGGAGGCTTAGTGTTTAGCACGTTCGCCTCTCACCGCCAGGGTCCGGGTTCGATTCTCGTCTCGGCCATGTGTGTGTGTGGAGTTTGCATGTTCTCCCCGTGCCTCAGGGGGTTTTTCTCTGGGTTCTCCGGTTTTCCCCCGGTCCAAAAACGTGCACGGTAGGATGATTGGCACCTTGGAAAATTATCCCTAGTGTATGAAAGTGAGTGTCAGTGTGTGTGTGTGTGTGTGTGTGTGTGTGTGTGTGTGTGTGTGTGTGTGTCCTGCGATGGGTTGGCATTCCATCCAGGGTGTACACTGCCTTAATGCCCATAGACGCCTGAGATAGGCACAGACTCCCCGTGAACCGAGGGAAGATCGGATAAAGTCGTAGAAGATGAATGGATGAATGAATGAATATCAATAAAAGGACAAAACAGAAAATAATCAAAAGCAAAAGACCATTTTAAAATAAATGTTTCTTTAGTTTGGCTTTAAACAGAGGCAGGTCAGTAACAGTACGCAGCTCGGAGGGGATTCCATTCCAGACTGTAGGACCCGCCACTGTTTATATCTTGACGAGGCACCTCAATCATGTAAGCACAGGTAAACAGGTGCCAGGCCATTAATTGATTTAAAAAGAAACAGCAGAAGTTTAAACTGTATCCGGAACTGTACCGGAAGCCAGTGGAGGGAATACAGGACTGGTCTAATATGCTCATATTTGCGAGTCTTAGTCAGCAAACAAGCAGCAGCATTTTGCAAGAGTTGCAGGCGATGCAGACGAGCTTACATTTACATTTACAGCATTTGGCAGACGCCCTTATCCAGAGGAACTTACAACTGAGCAATTGAGGGTTAAGGGCCATGCTCAAGGGCCCACTAGTGACAGTTTGGTTTTGGTGGGGTTTGAACCCGTGATCTTCCGGTCCAAAGTGTGGAGCAATCAAGATGATGACTATGTAATAAAGAATTTCTTCATTTCGAACGAACAGTGATTCTGTTGTTTAAAATTTCCGTATTATGTGTTTTGTTTTGTTTTTTACAATGCATTTGAACCCTGCCGATTTGTTTCAGGAAACAAAACAAAAGAAAGATGCTGATGTGGAGATGAAAGCGATGCGGAGAGACGTCAAATCGAAGCAAAAAATAATAAAAAGAAAAAGATATTTTGCATTAACAGCATTCTGTACTCTCCAAATAGTGATTTGATAACTGATTACGCTGCTTAGGCCAAAGTGTATTATTATATTCACATATATAATCTCGTTTGCTTTTATTCTAACTATTTATTCTGGCACTTTTTATTTCCAATAAGAAAAAAAAAGAAAGGAGAAGAAGAACCTAATGTCTATGGCAAAATGACGGAGCCAACAGAAGAACCATTGAGTGATGAATAGCAATAAAACAAAAGTTATCAAGTTACTCCATCTAGAAAAAAAAAACAAAACAAAAACAATAACAGGAACAGATTACAGATACCAGACACTAAAAGGTGACATTATATGGGGAACATTCTCTCACGACTGATGCGTCATGCTTTACGGTTGCATTTTGGAGCAGTTTCTCGAGTTGATGGTGCGCTCCAGACGAGTACAAAGAACCATCAGAGTATGGGGTGGTGTTGGAACCACCACAAATGCAGATCCACGCTCGGCATGCAAAAGTTCATAGTCTTTAAGAAACCAAAGGAGGCCAAAACACAAGAAATTGACAAAAAAAAACAACAACATATAAACCTTTATAATATCATTGGTCTTGTATGAGTGTGTGTGTTTTTTTAATGCAAATATTTGAATGCATAGTTATATAGCTATAAAAGTTAACTGTAAGTTATATAGCTGTTTTAGAAGTGCTGGGAAGGTTATTTTGGAAATATAATATGTTACAAATGACCCTATTTAAAATGCAATATGTAGTGTAGCTTTTCAATGACTTTATAGTATGACTTTAAGTAAAGTATATGATTACATTTGATTACTTTTGGTTTACTTTCATTTGTCCACTAGGTGGCGCTCAGAAAAAGGGGGGCCTTTAATCTTTGGGATTTTCAAATACTGAAATACTTTTATTGAATATACTTTTATTGAAATACTTTTTCCACAATATTGAAATACTTTTTCCACAATGAAGAAGGAGGAGAAGCCCGTATCATTTCCTGTCAAAAAAACTTGCTGGTTGAAAAGTCATTTTAAGGTCAGAATTTGCCAGGGTATGAATAATTTCAAACGCGACTGTATAAGTATATAATATATAATACTACCAAATAGAAAAACTGCATTCTTGTCGGATTATAAGTCAAGCTAAAAATCTAACTTTTTTCTGTGATTTAAAAGTTATTTTTGATCTTTGAGAGATTTTGAAAAATTTTGCATATTGTTATTAATAAATGATCAGACGTTAGATCTCGTGCGAGAGTACGTAAGAGTTTATGTGAAGTTGAAAGGAATCGATCAGCTGTAATTTGATTAAACGTTTTACTGTTACTTTTATTTTGTAATCCATCACGTAACGCCATTACATGTAACTACTTACTCCCCAACACTGCATATTAGCTATATTAAGTTATACAGCTATATTAAGCTAGATAACGTAATATAGCTACTCTTTACAACCAAGGAAAAAAGCACTCCACAATATTGACTTTGAGGCTGATACCAGATAACCTGTTGTGGTTAACTGAGTTATTATATTGTTGCCATTCTCCTTTGCCCTCTGTCATGAACCAAGTGGTGATGTACTGGCTATCAGTCTGTCAAACATTAAACCACAAGTTAAACACGTTTGGTGTGACATCTGGCACCAAAACATTACGAGCAGGTCCTTATTGGTTGGGTCTTAACTTGATGAAATGCTCTTTAACACACTCTTAAACAGTGTTTTTGGACAGGAACAGGACAAGAAACAATTTCAAACGTCAACTAAATTTCTATTGTCACAAAAATTAACAATGTTTTTTTTTTGTATGGAGCAATAAAAAGTAACAGGAACCGTCCTTAGTGATAAAAGTGCAATGAGGAAGTGTGAAGTGGCTATCACTTATCTCTTTTGTCGTCATTTCTGAATTTTTTTCGACAGTGATAGTGCTGTTTTGAAGGATCTTATAAAAGTCGCACAAGCCCATTTTGTCTGTTTTTTTTTGTGTGTGCCTGGTATTGGACACAGGTGATTTGGTTTAGGAATCGAAACATAAGAAAGGTGAGAGACCATGGATGCCAATGTGGAGATGAGAGAGCTCACTCTCTCTGAAGCACAGGATAATGAGAATAAAGAGAAAGATGAAATGGAAGGTAATTAAAAAAAATTAATTAACAATTCATTTGTTAATTTACGCAATTCATTCATTCTTACTGACAGCGTTAGGCATGCAACAAATTAACTGGTAACTGATAAGACCAAGAGATTATATTCAAAATATCTCCCAGCTTGCATGTTTTCCTATTTCCCATTTTCACTACCTCACTTTATTTTCCAGTATGATTTTTGACATATTTTAATCATATTTTAATCATTTAGTCTTTCACTTTTTCTTTGTAAAAAAAAAAAAAAAAAAAAAAAAAAACCTTGTTCAAGTCAATTAGGCTTTGAAACGAAACAACATTTCTCCAGGACCAATGTGGTGTAACAGACAATATAAATAAACAAGACACAGTACAGTATGTAATTCTAAACTAAAACAGAAAGAAAAAAAAATAGAAAATCTAAAAAAACACAAAAAAAAGTACAAAAAAAAACATTTGTGCCATGTAGTGCAAAAAAGGATTTGTTCCTATGCAGTGAAATATAAATAATGTGATATTTTAATCTAAACAGTATAGTTTACAGCATATTTACATAAACATTATAAACATATACAGTTTGTTTACAGTATAGTATTGTTCGTTCCAAATGCTTTAAATTTTCGGTTTTGGAAAACAAAAAAAGATCGTCTACGCACATTTTCTTTTCTTTTTTTTTTACCATTTCAGTGATTATAAGATTTATTACGAGATTTATTAAGATTTATTTATTATTATTATTATTGCCTATGAAATGTTTTAAAACATCTAGTCTTTTATTGCTTTTGAGACGCATGCATGTCTCTTTTATTCTATGCAACAATTTATATGGAGAGTGAATGCCTGGAAGAAAATTGGACTTTTTCAGAATCAGAAACAGTGTTGGGGAGGAACGAGTTACATGTAACAGCGTTACCTAATTTAATTACAAACTGAATGCAACTGTAATTCGTTACAGTTACTCAGAAAAAAACGTGCAATTTAATTACAGTTACTTATGAAAATCCCATAATCCCATAATGTTGGTAACTCACATAGAGGAAAATACATTTAACTATACAGTACACCAGGGGTGGGCAATTATATTTTCCAAAGGGCCACATGAGAAACCTGAGGTGTGTTCGTGGGCCGAACCAACAATAACGTTGAACGTAACTTATGTTCAATATGAATTTTTTCCTCTTGTAAAGAGTGTTAAATATCATCATGTTCATTAGGCTACCTACTATCCTTAAGAATAAGGATATTCTATTTAAGGAAAAGAAACAACAAAAAAATGGCTGTATTTTTCCTTCATTTTTAACACTGAGCATACTCCAACAACGTCAGCGTTGCTGTGTGGTTATACATTCTTCTCGTGCAGCAAAGAAGCCGAAGCAGTTCAGCGGGCCGGATTAAAAGGACCAAGGGGCCGGATGTGGCCCCCGGGCCGTAGTTTGCCCACCCCTGCAGTACACTGTACATTTAGCTTATAGACAAGACTATACAAGACAATACAGATTAGATAAGAGAACAATATATAAAGGGAGACTTATATATGTATTTCTTCTTATATATAGACTTATATTAGTGCTGCAACGATTAGATACTTTATCGTTTACTGTCTGTGATAAGAACACATGCAAATAAAACTGCAATGTACCATAACAACCGGTGGGGGCAGTAGTGTCTTTTAACCGTTTGCGTCCTAAATCACTCAATCACTCAATGGAGTAGTAGAACACGGAGATCAACATTGGCAGAGGCTCCGGCTCTGTGTGAAAATTATGTAATGAACTTGAGGCCGCGACTATCTAAAGTTTTTTTTTTATTATTAAAAAAAGAGAATAAATATAATAAAGTCAAATGCGCCCTCTGTAATGTTGAGTTGGCCGATCACGGCAGTACAACGACGCTGCGCGCGCATCTTAAGCGAAAACACCCAGGATTGGTGTTTACAGATGTTAAGTTTGAAGTTTTTGTTTACTTTTTGTTTTTGTAGAAAATAAGTCTTTCGGTCTAGAGTGTTATAAAGTAAATTTAGGCCTTTTCATGAAAGACGGTGTTGTGGGGACTAACGTTACTCCACTTGTAAAGCAAAAAGTGGCGAAATTCGCGTTTGCGCGCGCAGCAATAAGCCATACGTTTAAATCTTTTCCGACTTTTTGTTTACACGTGGCCTTATTTCAACACTATAAGTCGCTTTAAGACACAACAATGTTACTTATATCAGTGTTTACATTTTCTCAAAGTCCATGGCCAGTTTGTGGTTTCTTAAGTTACTGGATATTAACTCAGTGTTTACATTGTGTCCTGTTGCGTGGACTCTACCTTTTATTACTTATTAGGCTCTTGCACTTTATTTTCAGTTGTGAAATATATACTGTATTAAAACCACTAGAAAGGACTAGTATATGACGGATTTGTACCTGTGAGAGGAGAGTTAAAATAAATAAAAAGTAAAAAAAAAAAAAAAAAAGATCCAAATAAAACCACCATATTATTAGCTCAACATGTCTATTAAAGGAGTTTTTTGGTCCGAGATCGCCCTCTACAGGTGGAAGCTGAGTACTAACCTACACGCTCTCAAAGCGCTATGTACACGAATGAAATTGTGCAAATGATAGTGTGAGGTGTCTAGAGCAATGTCAAAGGATGGGATCATATTTGTTGTTTAATACTTTAGTATTTATTTTACATGCATATACAGTGTAAGCTGATAAGCGTTCAGTCTTTTGGTGCTGTTATCATTCTTTTCAGAGAGACTTGATGTTGACCGATACAGGTTGTGGAGCAAGTGAAGTCAGGGCAGAAATAATCGCTGACTAATCGGAAACAGAATCTATAGATTAGTCGACTACTAAAATAATCATTCACTGCAGCCCTTTATATATATATAATTATATATATATATATATATATATATATATATATATATATATATATATATATATATATATAAAAACATGTAAATATACACAGTATATACACAGTGGTTAAGGCAGTGGGCTCTCGACTGAAAGGTTGCAGATTCGAGTCCCATTCTAGCTGCTAGTGGGCCCTTGAGGAAGGCCCTAAACAACACCTAATTGCTGGTTCCATATATGTTTATATATATATTATATTACATTATATTATAGGTTTATATAATGTGTGTGTGTGTGTTTATGTATGTATATATAAACTTCTCAATTGCAGTAATGCTTGCTCAGATTCAAAACTGCACTACAGTCAGTACACTCAATAAGTCCCTTACAGCCTCTTGAAGCCCCTTAAAAAAGTGTAGTGTAGTAAAAAACCTCCAGAAACAGTGCCCAACACAGGCTGAGAGGTTACCATGGAGACAAGCACGGAGAATGGCATTTGGGCATTCAGTAGCTGGGTGTGCACAACGCATTATAGAGAGAGCGCACAGAAATCAACCACCTCAGACACAACAAACCTCCTTCAAACCCTGATGCTGAGAAGTTTGCACACTGAAGTGAAATTTTATCCCAGCATCTTAATCAAATTTTGTAATTTCGAACCCAATACGGATGCGAAAGTTTCTGCGCAATCAAAGGAGGAACCTAACACATGTAAAGGATCTCAACACACACGCACACAGAAAAGCTGGGGTGTTATGTCTTAATGTCATGAGACTGATCTAACTCCTTATCTCTGTTTATGTTTAGATAATTACAGGCGAATTCGTCTGTACAAGTGGATTTCTGCTCTTTTGACCGTTCTCGCCATAGTCCTTCTGGCTGTGGTTTTTGCTCTGGCTATGAAGTGTAAGTAGAGCTTTTGACTTCTTATCCCAGACTAGTGCTGCATAACAAAAAACAATAACAATCAATCATTCACCTTCATTCAAATAAAAACAATAACATTTGATGTTTGTATTATGAGTTTTCATATTTATTTGTGCTTGCGTGTGCTATTTCTGCACCGTGCCACTAGATGGCGCACATGCAACACGTCACTGAATTACGTATTGTATTGTATAAATAAATAGTACAGAAGGGGAGAGAGTTGTGTGCAGATATGATAAGTAATAGAGAAGCCGTTTTGCTATTTTGCACCATATAGTTCTCTTATAGTTCTACACACTACATAATGTGTAACATTATGCATAGGACTTTAACTGTATGTTGTTTAAACGGACTGCCTTGATTGTTCCCTTAATGCCAAAACCGCAGTAACAGAAGTTCAGCACATCCAGAAGTGTCCAGAGACATTTGCACTTAAACAACTTGATGACTTGAACTGTAGCCGCCAACTGTGTCAGGCCAAGTATCCCTCAGTGCAGTCTGCCCAGCACCATGGTAAAGCATTTTACTGTTTTGTACATGTTTTATTTATATTAATGCTCTATTGCCATGTGTGAATTCTTTATCTTTTCGAGGTGTGTCTTCAAACATGCCACTTCTCTGCAGTGTATCGGTGCACTCAGTGTGAGACGGGCTGGACAATGTTCCAGAACACCTGCTACTTCAAATCTAAGGAGCGTTTAAACTGGCAGGAGAGCAGGGAGGCGTGTCAGAAACAGGGTGGAGACCTGGCTGTCATCTACAGTGAAGATGTGCAGGTAAAGTTGGTCGTTCGGCAGGGGGAACTAATTAAAACACTTTCTTGTCTTATCTTTCTTATACACTTTCTGTCTTTTATCGCTGTTAGAAATTTCTAACTGAGACTGGGGGTCTGCTGTACTGGATCGGGCTTCGTTATGGCGAAAAGAAACCGTGGAAATGGGTTGATGATCGATCAGTGACCAAGAGGTGAATCATCATTGCTTCGATTTTGGTCAACAGTCAGTTCTGTATTGCATTTGTCCATTTTACACAACAATTAATAGAATAGCGTTTATTTTTCATACATGCATTACAGTACAGTGAAATTCTGTTCTTCGCATATCCCCAGCTTGTTTTTGCACAGGGTCAGCCATGATACAACGCCTTCTGGAGCACAGAGGGTTAAGGGTCTTGTACCCAAGGGTGGCAGCTTGGCGATAGAGTGGCTCGAACCCCCGATCAGTAGACCATCGCCTTAAGCCACTGAGTTACACCCCGCCCCAATAGAATTAGTAGAACAAGGATAAAACAAGGATTACTGATCTCTTGATAATTATTACAAAGACAAAGTACGCTGATGAACATCGCAAAAACCGAGGGAAGTAGGAAATATTTGCTTTTTTTGCCATGAAAGATAAAAGTCTTAAAAATCACATTGCACATTACACAATAAATCTTAAAGTAAGAAAAATTTTACTTGTTCAGTCTAGGTAAGGCAATATGAATTCCTTTTGAGCAGAGTTTCACTAGAAACTAGTGGCAGCTTTAAAGTGCAAGAATAAAGTGATTGTTCAAATAGAACGTTGTGCTAATTATATCAAGATATCTTAAGAAAGGTTCCAAGTGTTTATAAAACCTATAAGGGAAGTGGTTGCTCAATGGTTAAGGGATTGTCCTCTAGACCAGAAGATCATAGGTTCAAATCTTACCACTAAGCTGCCACTCGTTAAAAAGTAAAAAAAAAAAAAAAAAAAAAAAGCTTTCTCTGGTTAAAGGATCTAGTAGAATTTATTATCATCTGGAAATTTATGCTAGATTGAAGAATTTTGCTTATGTTATCGGCCGATTGTTTCGCTTGATTTTAGTACATTTTAGATAAGATATAAGTGAACCTTGATTGTTTCAAGGGGGGCAGAAAGAATACCATGCATTAATGTCAAACCTATAAACGGCAGGTTCTCAGGAATTTGCTGCCATACCTCTAAATTGTATTTAGCTGTAACATTTTGTAATGGTCACGTTTGTAGCTTAAATCTTATGGATTCTTGTTGATATTGCATTAGAAGAGCATAACTGTTTTGAGGTAAAAATGTTACGTACAGCTTTAATTTGAATTTAAACGAGTATATCGAGTTGTCTTGGAAAACTCATGGATGTGGCTGGTGAAACTGTCTTTTGGTTTTCTATCTGTTGCGTAATCTGGCACTTTACCCTGTATGCACCAAAATAAGTGTATTACAGCTTGTAAATAGGTCATGCAGTAAACAGGTGGACTAGAAACTGAAACTGGGAAGCACATGCAGATGTACAATCAATTTAGCTAATCTAGTACATGTTTGTCTATTTATTTATTTTTTATATCGACAGTTTCTGGGCCACAGGACAGCCAAATCTAGACACTCAGGAATACTGTGTACTGCTGAGAGGACGGACAGCACACAAGAGCAACTGGTATACAAACCCTTGCAGAGTCATCTCACAGTATATCTGCCAAAAAAATTAAAGTACAGAACCATCACATATAATAAATTGTATGTACTATAAATAAATATAAATATATATATATATATATATATATATATATATATATATATATATATATATATATATATATGTAAATACAGCTACGTCAATAAGTACACAAACAATCTTTTTCTGTTATGAACAGTCGAGTGCTTCATATTTTATTTATTTATTTTTTTACAATTGTGATCATTCTAAGGGTAACTTTTCATTTTAATGTTAAAATACAAATGAGGTCATTTGCTAATAATTAGCGATGAGCTTTCCAGTGGCTGGATTGAAAATTCGACTGTTTTATTTGCTTTTTTATATAATGCGCACTTTATAGCCCACGCAATTTCTGTCGTATGATTTTTCACTCAATAAAATATGGAAACGATTGCAAATCAACAACTGTTGAAGTTGCACAACAAAGACAACGAGCTTCCAATACATTTGATCTCTCAAACGGGTTTCATCTTTAGATCATCCACATTCGTGTTGCTCTTCATTTCTGAAAAGGCGGAGGTAGATCATTTAAGACTATACATACCACCTGCTCACGACTAAGGTCTTAATTATTTCTTAAACATTCATTCATTCATTCATTCATTCATCTTCTATCACTTTATCCCACTTCTCTGCAATATCCACACACACACTCACATCGGAGGTGGGAAGCAAACGTGCCCCCATTTACATTCTTTTTTTAGAACACATCAATATGCTGCCCAATTTTCTTTGATGTAATTATAGTACATGCGGTATATGAGATATTTCATATAAGAGATATATTATTATTATAGCCAGAATATTATTGGTCAAATGCTTGTATTTCTTAACAAGCAGTCTCCCAGGCTAGAGTGCAAACCACACTTGCCCAGCCTTGGTGAGCAGTGACATCCAGCAGCACATTGGTGGCTTCCACTAAAAGAACCCTCACCAGTCATTATACATGACACAGAAGTGCATTCAGTACAGCAAAGCAGTCTAATCCTTTTGTCGTATCTCTCCGAGGAACTCCTGAAACACACCAGCAATTCAGGAAACACCTTCCATGCCATGGTCAATGTCACTGCTACAAATACATGAATGTCAGTATACAATATCAGGTATGTAATTTTCGGAAATGATTGACACCAATGGTAGTTCGAAAAAGACAAGAAAGCGGTTGGATATGCTGTGTGGAAAAAAATATTGATCTCGTGACCAAGTCGATTAAAACTAAAGTAACAAGCCTGATTTGAAAATGTAAGAAAGTACAGATGTTTGTGTAAAAATTAGATTGAGTAAAAGTAAGTTGTCCAAAAGATAAACGGTGAAGTAAACAACTGATACCAGAAAACTCTACTTAAGCACTTAAGTGTTAATATTTTTGTACTTCAAGTGAACCTGTGTAAGCCTGCTTATTTTTGGTTGCATCAAGCTTCAAGTATGGGAAGGTTTGTCTGGGGACAAGTTTGCACTTGTTTTATTGCTTTGGAAATCTAAAAATACATAATCAAACTACTACGGGACCTGCTTTAGTTCACACCTTAGAAATCCTGCAAAACAACAAACAGGAGAGGAAATTCAATGTATGAGAGCGTTTGAATATGTAAAACAGTGTGGATTTAACTAGATTTAACTTTAAGGTCCAGTATATTCATAATTTTTCGTTTATTCACCAAAACACTCAACAAACTAATATTCATGCCCCATGTGTGTTTAGTATCCTCAGATGAGTAGCCAGCACAGTGTTCCTGTTGAAGGTCAGAAAGCCAGAGAGAGAGAGAGAGAGAGCGTTAATTCCAAACATCCTGACAAAATTCCGGTTTAGGTAAAAAAAAAAAAAACAACAACAATGCTTTCGGTGAGTTGTTATATGACTGTGGCGTTGTTTGTTTTATTCATGGTTTTCATTGACATTCAACATTGTTCCTTTCATCAAACCATCATAGAAAGAACCTCTTGATCGCACGGCCCATGGCCATCGTTTATCGCACAGTTCATAATCCCCATAATTTCCATTTCACAAAAGAGCTTCAGATCTGGGGTATGCCAAATATATCTGCCCAAATGGTGTAATTTCCATGTTGGGAATTTTTTACTTCTCATTGATGAGTCAGAAGGAAAGAGCTGAT
Organism: Kryptopterus vitreolus; assembly: GCA_030449085.1. Classification (NCBI taxonomy): domain Eukaryota; kingdom Metazoa; phylum Chordata; class Actinopteri; order Siluriformes; family Siluridae; genus Kryptopterus; species Kryptopterus vitreolus. Next base: position 14,184,602 of record JACRUU010000002.1, on the reverse strand, counting down.
GAATAGGCTTTTATTTCTGTCAGTTTAACTTGCATCGAAATAGGCAAAATCTGTTGGGTCAGCATGCATGTTATTTTATTCGTGAAATAAAATGCATTGGATTTCCGGAGTGTTTCAAAACAGGCCATAGAGCACTGTTTTAATCTTTCTGAATGGTCTGCTTTGTAACAAAGCTCTTTGTTCGGTGAATAACAGACTGGTTGTGTCGTTCTCTCTCCGTTGTGCTTCTTAATCAGACAGCAAGTATCCATGAAACTAGGAAAAGCGCCTTTCATTAAGAAAAATTCCCTTCCTCCTTCCAGCTCTTTTGCTTTCTGTTATCGTGAATGAGGTATCACATACACAAACACACGCTACACACTGGTATACTAGTGCACTAGCCCAGTCAGGTCTCTGTGTAAGGAGCAAAAGAGATTCTTATTTGTTGAAATAAAAATCTTTACCAAATCTAAAGTCAATACTCCTGTAACCGTTTCTATCATTTTTCAAGTACTTTATTAAATACCACATAAGGCTGAGATTGTTGGTTTGAATGGATGTAATAACGTTTTAATGTGAAACTAGGACATTGCGAGTATATATAGAAATGACGGGGGAAGAAAAACAATTGAAATAATATGAAAATATGAAAACGGGGAAGTTAAGAGATCATGGGTCGGTACAAAATTATCCAACATTTCCCTGAATCTGGCCCAGGTGCGACTCGTATGCATTCATTCATTCATCTTCTACCGCTCTTTCCAATCTCAGGCGTCTATGGGCATTAAGGCAGGATACACCCTGGATGGAATGCCAACCCATCGCAGGGCACACACACACACACACACTCATACACTAGGAACAATTTTCCAAGGTGCCAATCAACCTACCGTGCATGTTTTTGGACCGGGAGGAAACCGGAGAAGCCGGAGAAAAACCCCTTGAGGCACGGGGAGAACATGTAAACTCCACACACACATGGCTGAGACAGGAATCGAACCCAGACCCTGGCGGTGTGAGGCGAACCTGCTAACCACTAAGCCACCGTGCCCCTGACTCGTATGTATTTAAAGTAAATTTAAGTTCTTTGTATATGGTGATATATATAGAACTTTATTGTATATATAGAACTTTATTGTCATTATATATCTATATATATATATATATATATATATATATATATATAAAATGACAATAAAGGTTCTGTATATATCATTGTATATACATATATATGTATATCTCAATCAACCTACTGTGCATGTTTTTTGAACCAGGGGAAACCGGAGAACCCGGAGAAAAACCCCCCTGAGGCATATAATATATATATATATATATATATATATATAAATAAAAGGGGATAAACGTGCTAACATAAGCTAAACCGTGCCCCTTTTATATATATATATATACTTATATAGAAACTTTATTGTATATATAGAACCCGGAGAAAAACCCCCTATTGAACAGAATAGATATAATATATATTATTATTGTCTATATATATATATATATATATATATATATATATATATATATATATCTAGATATATATATATATATATATATATATATATATATATATAAAATGACAATAAAGTTCTGTATATATCATTGTATACATATATATGTATATCTCAACCTACTGTGCATGTTTTTGAACCAGGGGAAACCGGAGAACCCGGAGAAAACCCCCCTGAGGCATATATATATATATATATATATATATATATATATATATATATATATATATAAATAAAAGGGGAACGTGCTAACTAAGCCTACCGTGCCCCTTTTATATATATATATATATATATATATATATATATATATATATATATATATATATATATATAGGGTCCGGGTTCGATTCCCGTCTCAGCCATGCGTGTATGGAGTTTGCATGTTCTCCGCGTGCCTCAGGGGGTTTTTCTCCGGGTCCGGGTTCTCCGGTTTCCCCCGGTCCAAAAAACATGCACGGTAGGTTGATTGGCACCTTGGAAAATTGTCCCTAGTGTATGAATGTGTGTGTGATTGTGAGTGTGTGTCCTGCCTTAATGCCCATAGACGTCTGAGATGGGCACAGACAGCAGCAAGGCCTCAGGATCTCAAGACTCAAGACAGGATCTCAAGACAACTGTCCGGCTGTAAAGGTTCAACTCTGGTGTGCTACAGCTCCAAGAAGCCCCTGCCTGGGAACTACTCAAAGACTCCTCCAAGTTCAAAGCAGGTGGCTTAAAAGGACACACACACACACACACACACACACACCTTGCTGTTCTCTGGTTTTTCAAGCTCCTCTGTGTTCCTACTTCCTTAGATTTACTAATTTTGTTTAGTCCAAGGACTATTATGTGGATTACCCGTTATTTTGGGAATATCTTTCGTTTGTTCCTACCTGAGTGTTTAATAAAGCTGCACTGGATCACCTACTTCAGTCTCACCCTGGTCATGTCTCTCTTCAGGTCATCGTGTGGTATTGCAACCCCACTGTTACACCGACCATGTATTCCTCCATACAAACACTATAACACCAAGCAATTATCATAAATGCCCTTTATATATAGTGATTTATTTATAATGAATGCTTTACCATGCTGTTTTATCATTGGTATAAATACTTTATGTTTCATATTGTCATTCTACAGGCTATTATTACATACATTCATCTTGTTTTTTATGTGGATAAATGGATAAATGCTGTAAATGACATACATATTTTGTCTCTTTCTCATGCTCTCGCAGGGCGGAAACAGGGCAGAGACTTGGCTGGACAAACATGAAAACTTAAACAGACATCAATATGAAAACATCCTGCATTCAAGACAGGGTAAAGGTGTAAATTTTACTTTATATGTTATTACTGCTGAAAATACTAACTGAAAATGAAATTGGGCTTTGTTATTTTGAAAAGCAACAGTGGATGTAGAAAAGCAGCACTAAAACAGAGGTGAGCCATTAGTATTTAGTTTCTCATTATAGGCAAGATGTGTTTGTGGCGGGAAAAAACAAAACACACAAGTAATATATAAAATATCTCCTGTTCACACGCTGATCACTGCGCTTAGGGATATTATGTGTGTTGTCTTCATATTTTAACTTTGCTTTGACTTGTTCATACCTGCCAGTGCTGGAGGCCTTTCTTCTCTGAATCTCTATCAGCATTTTAACCTCATAACTAATAGATGGTTTTTATATTCATTATATTATATTCATTTTAATAACCGCTTTATTTACGTCACAGAAAGTCATACAAAATCTATCTATCTATCTATCTGTCTGTCTGTCTGTCTGTCTGTCTGTCTGTCTGTCTGTGCATGTTTGTGTGTGTGAGATTTTGTTTTAGTTTGCATTGTTATCATTTGTGTAGTGCAAATGACGCCTCCTATATGAACGAAGACTAGTCTATTCAGATTTTTTTTATAAATTTATATTATATATCTTATAATTGTAACGGTAGGTGCGCTGCACAGAGACGCAGAGATCCGGAATACAAAACAAAAGATTTATTTAAATAAGAACAGAAGAGACGCCGCTCAAAAGGAGCGGCCAGACATGCTAGGGAGCCTTGCGCGCTGCGCGCCGTGATAACTGGAGTACCGGAGAGCAGGAGCGGGTGCGGACTTGGAAGTCCGGGAATCTGGAACAGACAGTATTCGGGAACTGACTGCAAACGGGAACAGACAAAAGGTTAGCCATATATCTATAACGGGTCCGCGACACTACGTATATTCTACGAGCCCGGACGCCGAATGTCGGGAGGGGAAGGACCGGGCTTATATCGGGAGATGGAGAGGGAGCTAGGATCAGGAACACCTGAGGCTGATTTGTGTGTGTGTGTGTGGGGGGGAAAGAGCAGGGAGGAGCGAGGAGAGGACAGGTGAGGCTGATTTGTGTGTGTGTGTGTGTGTGTGTGTGTGTGTGTGTGTGTGGGGGGGAAAGAGCAGGGAGGAGCGAGGAGAGGACAGGTGAGGCCGATTTGTGTGTGTGTGTGTGTGTGTGGAAAAGCGCAGGGAGGAGAGAGAGAGCACCGTGACATTACCCCCCCTCCTAGGAGCGGATTCCAGACGCTCCGACACTAAATAGGGGAGGGAGGGCGGGCCAGGGAAGTCGGCCGGGTCAGGGGGGCCAGGAGGTTCCGGCTTCCCTGGGAACCGGGGCGGAGCCGGCGGGACAGGGGGACAGTGGGCCAGGGCGGAGCCGACGGGACAGTGACTGACGGGGGCAGTGGGCCTGGGCGGAGCCGGCGGGACTGACGGGAAAGTGGGCCTGGGCGGAGCCGGCGGGCAGGGACTGACGGGACATGAGGCGGGACTGGGTGGGCCTGGGCGGAGCCGGCGGGACAGGGACTGGCGGGACAGACTGAACAGAGGGCCTGGGCCTGAACAGGCGGAACAGGCGGGAGGGCCTGACGGGACAGCCGTTGACTCGGGAGGCCCACGGGGGGCCTGGGCTCGGAACAGTCGGGCGTGTCCTCGGGCTCAGAGGCCCCCACGGCATCGGAGGCCCCCCTCCTCGGGCTCGGAGGCCCCCTCCAGTCCTCCTCGGGCTCGGGGGCCCACGGGCTGGGGCTCCTCGGAGGCCCCCTCGGAGGCATCCTCCTCGGGCTCGGCCCTAGGCCCCCAGGTCCTCGGCACGGAGGCCCTCTTGCTCTGGGCCGCGGGCCTGCTCGGAGTCGGCCATCCGCGGGTTGCACGGGGCTCGGGTTCGGCGGCCATCTTGCACTGGGCCGCGGGTTCGGCGGCCATCTTGCACGGTTGGGGCACCGCGGGTTCGGCGGCCATCTTGCTGGGCCGCGGGTTCGGCGGCCATCCTTGGTTGGGCCGCGGGTTCGGCGGCCATGGACGGCCCTTTGGTTCTTCGGCGGGCCATCTGCTCGGGGCCGCGGGTTCGGGGCCATCTTGCACAGGGTTCGGCGGCCATCTTGCCTGGGGGCGGGTTCGGCGGCCATCTTGCATCTGGGCCTAGAAAGCGGGCCCCCCCAAAAAAATTCTTGGCGAGTGTCCATACAAACACTATAACACCAAGCAATTATCATAAATGCCCTTTATATATAGTGATTTATTTATAATGAATGCTTTACCATGCTGTTTTATCATTGGTATAAATACTTTATGTTTCATATTGTCATTCTACAGGCTATTATTACATACATTCATCTTGTTTTTTATGTGGATAAATGGATAAATGCTGTAAATGACATACATATTTTGTCTCTTTCTCATGCTCTCGCAGGGCGGAAACAGGGCAGAGACTTGGCTGGACAAACATGAAAACTTAAACAGACATCAATATGAAAACATCCTGCATTCAAGACAGGGTAAAGGTTATTTTATGTTATCCTTATTACTGCTGAAAATACTAACTGAAAATGAAATTGGGCTTTGTTATTTTGAAAAGCAACAGTGGATGTAGAAAAGCAGCACTAAAACAGAGGTGAGTCATTAGTATTTAGTTTCTCATTATAGGCAAGATGTGTTTGTGGTGGGAAAAAACAAAACAAAACACACAAGTAATATATAAAATATCTCCTGTTCACACGCTGATCACTGCGCTTAGGGATATTATGTGTGTTGTCTTCATATTTTAACTTTGCTTTGACTTGTTCATACCTGCCAGTGCTGGAGGCCTTTCTTCTCTGAATCTCTATCAGCATTTTAACCTCATAACTAATAGATGGTTTTTATATTCCCCCACGGCATCCTCCTCGGGCTCGGAGGCCCTCTTGCACGGGGCCGCGGGTTCGGCGGCCGTCTTGCACGGCCGAGTTCCCCCCAAAAACCTCCCAGATCCCCCCAAAAACCTCCCAGATCCGGTCCATAAAGCAGCCCGCCGACTGCGTGGGAGGTCCTCCCTGGCTCCAGTTCTCAGCCGCCCAACGAAGAGCGGGACCTGTTAACTGCAGGATGATGTGTGAGATCTTGGCATGTTCAGTCAACAGCGGGTCTGGATATTGGCTGAACGTTACCATGCAGCGAACCAGGAAGGCGTGGCAATCCTCCTTCGAGCCGGCGTAGCGCACGGGGGGAGCGACGATGGCATCCGCGGACGTCGAGGGGGGCGTGTCCCACATGCCGAAAACACTTTGCTGGGGCATCGGCAGCGCTTCTGACCCTGGCATGGAGACAAAAAAAGAAAAAAAGAAAAAGGAAAAGGAAAAACCCTGGACCGCGGCGGAGCAGCTACTTCCGGGTTTGACTTACTCCGAATGTCCGTACCGCGGCGGAGCCGCGACTTCTGTATTCGGCTGTCACGGGCGCGGCTTCCGTACCGCGGCGGAAGCGCGACTTCCGGGTTCGGCTGTGTCGGTCCAGGCTTCTGTAACAGTAGGTGCGCTGCTCAAAGACACGGAGATCCGGAATTCAAAACAAAGGGTTTTTTTAAAATAAGAACAGAAGAGACGCCGCTCAAAAGGAGCGGCCAGACAGGCTAGGGAGCCTTGCGCGCTGCGCGCCGTGATAACTGGAGTACCCGAGAGCAGGAGCGGGTGCGGACTTGGAAGTCTGGGAATCTGGAACAGACAGGAATCGGGAACTGACTGCAAACGGGAACAGACAAAAGGTTAGCCATATATCTATAACGGGTCCGCGACACTACGTATATTCTACGAGCCCGGACGCCGAATGTCGGGAAGGACCGGGCTTATATCGGGAGATGGAGAGGGAGCTAGGATCAGGAACACCTGAGGCTGATTTGTGTGGGTTGTGTGTGAGGCTTTGTGTGTGTGTGTGTGTGTGTGTTGTGTGTGTGTGTGTGTGTGTGGGGGGAAAGAGCAGGGAGGAGCGAGGAGAGGACAGGTGAGGCCGATTTGTGTGTGTGTGTGTGTGTGTGTGTGTGTGTGTGTGTGTGTGTGTGGAAAAGCGCAGGGAGGAGAGAGAGAGCACCGTGACAATAATCAATATATAATGCTATCGAGAAAATTTATATAGGTGTATAGGCGGTGTTGGGGAGTAACTAGTTACGTGTAACGGGGTTGCGTAATTTAATTACAAACTAAATGTAACAGTAAGTCGTTACAGTTACTGAGGAAAAAGAAACGTGTAATTAAATTACAGTGACCTATGAAAATGTTAAAGGTTACAAATAGGGTTACATCTGGGCAATTTCATGTCAAATCAGTGCTTCAGACGACGGCATGATTTTCAGATGAAACGTGATGTGAATGATGACAATCGGCTGAAGTTTCATTTTCGAAATAATAGAACCGATTTCTTTTCCAGGGTTTGAAACTTTTTTCCTTCGAACGTTAACTTAAAGTGCCACCTAGTGGCCAATTGAAAGGAATCAAAAAGTAATCAGTTACTTTACTTTTATAAAGTAATTGAAACGTTACACTACTTACTTACAGATTACTGAATTTTGTATAGTGTATAGGTATTTTAATCCAAATATTATTGGCATTCTAGAGCTTTCACCACAGATGAAAAACAGATGAGCTGATAGTATGCAGGTTATGCCTTGGATCTGAAGGAAGTCTGCAAGCACCCCAAATATTAGATAATGTGATGTACACTAAATGGCTTAGTGGTTAGCACGTTCGCCTCACACCGCCACGGTCCGGGTTCGATTCCCGTCTCGGCCATGTGTGTGTGGAGTTTGCATGTTTTCCCCGTGCCTCAGGGGTTTTTCTCCGGTTTCCCCCGGTCCAAAAACATGCACGGTATGTTGATTGGCACCTTGGAAAATTTTCCCTAGTGTATGAATGTGTGTGTGTGCGCCCTGCGATGGGTTGCCATTCCATCCAGGGTGTATCCTGCCTTAATGCCCATGATGCCTGAGATAGGCACAGGCTCGAGGAATGATTACATAAAGCGGTAGAAGCTGAATGAATGAATGTACACTAAATTGGTGAATGTATACACAGACGCTTTTGGGAGTTTTCTGAAGGTCTGGAAAAGGCAGCGAAGGTGTGAGTTAATATGTGAAAATAGCCTCTCACAAGAGTGAGCTGTTGTAAAAGATGTGAATGTACAACCTTGTGTTCCTCACTGACTTGTTCTCCTGCATTTGACTGATAAGCCACTTGCTATTCGGCCTATGTAGGAGCGTTACATTTGTTTGTATGTACGTTCTGTTCAGTGTGAAGCATTCCAGAAAACTGCTGCTATTCTGACCACACCACGTTTCCACATCTGAAACATCAAGTTAGAACAAAGAGCAAACATGGAATTCTAGATGAAACCTGGCACACCGCACGCCGATGCTACGATGTGTCGCCCGAAGAAATGACACCTGCGATTCAAGAGCGGAAAAAAAGAATATTAGTAGAAGACGACGAGGGACCAGAAAGGTCTTAAATATCGAAACCATTGTTGGAGGACAATCCACACGAGCTCACTTCCGAACACTCATGCTGCCTTGTCGCACTATTTTGAAGGTAGTAGTGTGTAAATGTAGATAAATAAAGATGCGTGTGAACATTTTGATTATACCTTGTTTGATGGCCTACATTAAACCGAAAAGTCAGGGATGACAGTGATTATTTATTTATTTATTTTTGTCATCTGTGAAAGGAAGAGGGAAGTATCTGGGTGATGTGTTAATATAAATGTGTAATGAGGAAGTATGAAGCAATCAAGACAGTCAGTGACTATATATTATGGCACAGGCATTTGATTTAATATCTCAGACCGTTTCAAAGACGACTGAATTACTTACATAAGTGACTTTTGTCTCCCCCCCACATTCCTGGCATCAGAAACTGGGGATCTGGTTAAGAAAACGAAAGACTAGAAAGAACAGAAAGTGAGAGAGCATGGATGACGAGAACGTGACCACCGTGGAGATGAAAGCGCTCGCTCCAGATGCGCCGGAAGATGAAATGGAAGGCATCACAGGTAAAAAAAAATGTTTAAAAATCAGTTAATAAATTCATTCGCATTGAAAACATTTTGTAAACGGTGATTTGGTAACTGATATGCTGCTTATTCCAAAATCTTATAGTCTACAAATCCTCCAGTATTGTATTTTTCCAGTACCGATTTTATCGTCCACTTCACTCATATTTGAATCATTTAGTCGTTTATATTATATACATTATAATAAAATACATTATATATATTATATATATATTTCCTATAAGCTAAAAATGAGGAAGAAGAAGGAGAAGTAGAAGAGAAAGGAGCTCATGTGTACAGCCCACTGAAGGCTCCAACCGAAGAAGTTTCTTGTTTCACTAAAATCCCTGTTTCTCCTGCAAAAGCCAATGAAGGTAACAACACTGCAATATTAGGTCTTATTTAAATAAATAAAAAATAAAATAAAGGGCTTAATTTTTATTTTTAAAAAGTATACTTGAGGTTGTGTGATAATGTCTAATGTATGTATATGTTTAAATTGCATACATTTGTAAATGTCCAGCTGTCCCGGATATCTATGTTATAGTCTGGAAAAAAAAGAGGAACGGACACCAGACACACACACACACACACAGACACACACATACACAAATAAAACGTGATTTCATGGATTAACAACAGCAAAGTAGAAATGATTCTTTGTTTAATTATGAGGTTATAATATGACAGTTAGGTAGGTAGGTGGGTTTGATTGGCACCTTGGAAAATTGTCCCTAGTGTGTAAATGAATGTGTGCGTGTCCTGTCATGGGTTGGCATTCCATCCAGGGTGTATCCTGCCTTAATGCCCGTAGACGCCTGAGATAGGCACAGGCTCTCCGTGACCCGAGGGAAGATCGGATATAGCGGAAGAAGATGAACGGTGAACGAATATGACACTTTCACTCTGTGTGTCATGTTTTTAGGGTTGAGTTTTTCACTCATAAAGGGCAATTCCATTCTTCACCACTTCGATTTGTTTTGTTAAAAGCGCAAACTGATTTATCTCAGTGATTTATATGCAATCCAGAAACTCCTCGAATATCTAATATCTACCATCACACTCACGGAAATTGCCTCCACCATCTCGCCCGTCTACCCCAAATGCATCCTGGTGCCATATATATATATATATCTATATATATATATATATATATAGATATATATAGATATAGATATAGATATATAGATAGATATAGATATAGATATATATATATAGATATATAGATATATATATATATATATATATATATATAGATATAGATAATAGATATATATATAGATATATATATATAGTATATATATATATATAGCATATATATAGGGCGGTTTAGTGGTTAGCACGTTCGCCTCACACCGCCAGGATCCGGGTTCGATTCCCGTCTCGGGAATGTGTGTGTGGAGTTTGCATGTTCTCCCCGTGCCTCAGGGGGTTTTTCTCCTGGGTTTCCCCCGGTCCAAAAAAAATTGGAAAATTGTCCCTAGTGTATGAATGTGTGCGTGAATGTGTGAGTGTGTGTGCCCTGCGATGGGTTGGCATTCCATCCAGGGTGTATCCTGCCTTAATGCCCATAGACGCCTGAGATAGGCACAGGCTCCCCGTGACCCGAGGAAGATCGGATAAAGCGGTAGAAGATGAATGAATGAATGAATGAATATATATATATATATATATATATATATATATATATATATATATATATATATATATATATCATGCTCAACTGTTACTAGATAGTCACTGGTATTCACTTCACCTTTCAGTGTGAATATATTTCTGAAAAGAAAATCTTCCTGCAAAACCCCAAACAGGATTCGAGAATGATTAGGGCCAGAATGTTTAGGGAAGAATGTTTAGGGAGACGTTCAAATAACATTCTAGGGGGGGAGGTGTTTCTTAGTGTAATACAGAGAAACATATAAGATGACATCACTGGCAAGTAATGAGAGTAATAAGAGATGGGGACGTGGCCGGCCTGGAAATAAAGACTAGTCGCTGATTCAGACAGATAGTTCGTTCTGCGCTCTCTTAACGTGCGTGCTGACTCTTGTGCGAGCAAAAACTATACTATATGTATGCTGAAAGAATCCTGCCTCTTTAAAAAAGACAAGACAGTCCAGAAACCGTGCTCAGCATAGGCTGTGAGGTTACCATGGTGACAAACGCAGAGCATGGCATTGGGGCATTCTGTATCTGCGTGCATACTAAAGTGAGAGCAGACATAGCAAAGCTCCTTCGAACCCTTCTGAGAAGATTGCGACATTCAATCCCAGCATGTACATCAAATTTTGTAATTCCGCGCCCTATGTGGATGTGAAAGTGCCTGGGGAATCAAAGGAGGAACCGAGCACAGGTGAAGGATCTAAACACATAAAGACCCATGCTTGAAATGTTATGCGTGCATGCCATTAGTTATGTTTATCTGTTTTTCCCTGTTTGTGTTTAGATGTTTACAGGCGACTTCGTTTGTATAAGTGGATTTCCGTTGTTCTCACCCTCCTCTCCGTAGTCTTACTGGCTGTGGTTTTTGCCCTGGCTATGAAGTGTAAGTACAACCGTACTCCCTATCCCAGACAAGTGCTGCTGTAGATCAACAATAAGATCTACTTCCTCCAGCCTTCACTCAAATAAAGAGAATATAATTTCGATGATAAGTTTCTATTTTGACTTCCTTCCCTTTTTATCTATTTATCTTTTTTTTTTTTATAATTTTTTTTTATGGAGGCCAGGGTGAGAGATATCCATCAAGGACAGCATCGACATATTAGTGTGTACATGTTTCTTTTTATGCACAGCACTACCACTATGAAGCAAGGATATTTATTGAGTTACAGAAGCATATCACATAGTTATATAAGAACAACACCAAAAAAAAACAAAAAAACAAAACCCATTATTGCGCCATTTCGTTAAAAGAGCTGTAAAGGAAGCTAAATAGAATAAGGAAGAAGAGAGTCACCAAAGCCTTGATAAGGTGGTTGAGACTACATGTATGTTTGCAAAAATAATAAGTCAAATAAATAGCATATATAATTTATAAACTTTCATTAATTTGCCATGTTTGTGCTTTTTTTGTTCTTGCCACTAGATGGCGCGCAGATGCAGCACATCATTGAATATGTATTGGAATATGAATGCTTTTTACTTTGATTATTTCAAACGAAATTAAAAACGGTTAAGATCTTCTCAGTTTTATTATTATTTTTTTTATTATTATTATTTTTAGTAGTAGTATTAGTATTAAGTTTTCAGTCCTAATTTAAATTGGCCTATGTTAAAAGTTATTTTTCACATTATCATAAGACTTTTTTTTGGTATTATTTGTTGCACAATTACTCTTTTCAGTGCACATAATAGCTGCCTTGAATATGTAAGCGTTACACATTACATGATGCATAAAGCCGAACAAGCACCCTTGTGTGAAGTAGAGTGCATGAAATGGTGTTTGTTTTTGTTGGTTATTTTATGTCGATGACGTTAGAGCTAGAATTCTGATGGTGAAGTATAAAATGACTCTTTGAAATTGTACGAATATAAATTAATAGATAAAAACAGAGAACGATATAGATGTGTCATCTCTTATAATGTCGATTCTGTTAAATATAGTAAATATTAAATATAGTGATTAAACAGAGTGGAGCTTCCTGTGGCTTTAAGAGTTCATATTAAGTCTGACAGAAATGAGCATTCTCACTAACCATTGTTTTTTCCTCCCACAAATTAAAACATGTCTCTGTCTATTTTCCCCTGATTCAAAAACCCCAGTATCTGAGGTTCAGACCAACCAGCAGTGTCCAGAGAGGCCAGAATTTGGAGTATCTGGAGACTTTAAGTGTAGCCGCAAACTGTGTAAATCCATGTTCCCCTATTTACAGGCTGCCCAACACTCTGGTAACACACTCTATTGTCAAATCGTATTGTTAAACATATATATATATATATATATAATACTTGATTGCTACATTTTATTAGTGCTTTAATTCTTTATATTTCTTTATGCTGTCTGTGATCTGTGCATTCAAACTTGCTGTTGCCCTCTAGCGAATTATTGCCCTTATTGTGGGAAGGGCTGGATAATGTACGAGAAGACCTGCTACTACAAATCGAAGGAGCGTCTAAACTGGGATGAGAGCAGGAAGGAGTGTCGGAACAACGGGGGAGACCTGGTGGTCATCAGCAGTGAAAATGTTCAGGTAGTCATTCGGTTCATCAGAGGAACTCATTATCTGGCATCTCTATTAAAGCACTTTGTTGTCGTGTCTCTGTGATGACACTTTCCGTCTTTGTCAACGTAGAAATTTCTAACTGGGATCGGAGGTCAGATGTTCTGGATCGGACTTCGTTACGTTCAAAAGCATTGGGAATGGATCAATGGCAGCGTGGTACAAAATAGGTAAATCAGAAGCCACGGGCAGCAGTCAGTACTCTAAATATTAATATAACAGTGATATTACACAGACAATATTTCACCTCCAAGACAAAGTATTTAACAATGATACTTACAATGCTGGAGTTTTAGTTTTATTGACAATGTGGTTTTCTTAGATGTGGTTGCATTCTGGTGAAACAGTCTGGTATTGGTTTTGCACTGCTGTTCATTTACTCATTAGAATACCCTGAAATTAGTGCAGCATTTTGAAAAATGGTGATACGGCTAAATAACTAATACAGTACACAGCTACACCAGGCTGAAACTGGGATACACATGCAACTGTACAATCTGTTTTTTCTTTCTTTCTTTCTTTCTTTCATTTTTTACATGTATTATTTATTTATTTACAATTTTAATAAATTTTTCTTTTAATTGGCAGCTACTGGGCCAAACCACCAAATCCAGACACTGGAGACATCTGTGCATTTTTGGAAGGTTATACACCCAGCAATAACAACTGGCATGCATACCCATGTGATGCGATCTCACATTATATCTGCCAGAAGGAATAAAAAGAGACGCACCATACCATCACCTATAACGCAGCTGCCATATCTACCTTTGATGATCTTAGTTTTAATCCTTTACTTTATGCAGTTCATAAATCATAACAAATCAATACAGGAAACAATCTTGTCCTAAATTGCACAATCAAGTAGATGTGCTGTGTGTGTATTCCATGATTGAGAAAAAGACATGATACGTATATCTGTTGAGTGACAATTTCATTATATATATTTTTTGCATTAGACTCTTTTCAAGTTAAAATATATGCGGATATATGCATATATATATATATATATATATATATATATATATATATATATATATATATATAATAAACCTACACATAAGTAGCTGCTTTTAAAATACGTCGATGCTTTTACAGTTATTTTACTTGAAATCTGTGGTTTTATTTGCACTTTGTTATTCGCACCAAAATGGACATCTTGTGATTTTTTCACTTAATAAAATATACTAGAATCATTGCTTATCAATTTACTATTGCAATGGGTTGGAATTCCATTACAAGTCACAGGTAGTCTATGCCTATCTCAGGCGTCTTGGGGCATCAAGGCAGGATACACCCTGTATGGAATGCCAACTTATCGCAGGGCACACACACACACTCTGTACATTTTTCCAACGTACTTTATCAACCTACTGTGGATGCAACCTCCACAAACAAATGGCGGAGGCAGGAATCAAACCCTGACCCTGGAGGTGTGAGGCGAACGAGCTAACCACTAAGCCACCGTGCCTCCCATTTCAAGTTTTAGTCCAGCCAAATGAAGCGTTTTCCCATTATACAAATCTTGTGAGCTTGTGCATAGTGAAGACCCCCCTTGTATACCTGCTCCTAGAACGGGCATACTAAACTATATTTAGGATGATCTCAGTATTACGGAAGTAAATGTGTGGTGGCTCAGGGTGATAGTTATATTGAAACATACATATATACATATTGAAACAGCTCTTCAGTGGTAGAATTTCCCTCGAATAATTAACGGAAACATGTACAAACTAATGTGCCATTGCTAGAACTCGACCACAAACAACTCTCTCGATGCGTTTTGTTCGATTTAGCTGAGCAGCGGTTTGGGTGAACTCGCCAGTGTGTTCGATTTCTCTAATACATTAAATATGTAAACTTGACCAGAGTTCATGTGGGAAGAAGAATTTAGCGAGACTTGATGTGAGACCGATATTTTATATAGGAATACAGAACTTTAAGGACCTCCTGTGGGAGACCTAAAGGTGAACATGCCTATACGTTTAATAAAACAAACAACAGATGAGTGACAGACAACGTCAATTAACAAGACACAGTGTACATAAGTCTAAACTAAAAAGAGAGGAAGAAATAGAAAATAAAATTAGGTAAAAACCACAGTGCACATAGGCGGAAGAAAAAAAGGGCAGGGCTGGGGGTGAACACAATACACACTTAACTGTGCGCAAAGTGCGCAAATTAGCAGATTGTGTAAATAGAGGCTTTTTTTGTTTTGTTTTGTTTGTCCATATATATGTGTGTGTGCATAAGTGGAACAAAAAGCTTTCTGTCTGCGCACGCGTGCGAGTGCTGAGTGTCAAGTCAAGTCAAGTAGGCTTTTATTGTTATTTCAACAATATACAGTGCAGTATAAAGTGAAACGATATAACGTTTCCCCAGGATCAAGGTGCTATAACATATACATTAACAAGACACATGGCTGCACAGAATTCGAAACTAAAACAGAAAGGAAAAATAAATAGAAAACTACAAAGGAAAAACACAAACAGAGGGCAAAAAAAGAAAGGTGGGGGGAGTGAAGACAATACAGTAAACTATGGCTGCAACGATTAGTCGTCAACGTCGACTTTATATCTATGATAAGTCTATGATATGAACACATGCAAATAAAACTGCAATACACCATAACAACCGGTGGGGGCAGTAGTGTCTTTTAGCAATTTGCGTCCTAAATCAACCAATCAATCAATGAAGTAGTAGAACACGGAGATCAAGAATGGCAGATGTTCCGGCTCCGTGTGAGAAGAATGTAATGAGTTTTATTTATATATAAGATAATAAATATAATAAAGTTAAGTGCACTGTCTGCAATCTAGAGATGGCTTCTAACGGCAGTACAACGGCGTTGCGCGCGCATCTTAACCCCCAGGACTGGTGTCCAAAGTTCCAGATGGGTAGGTTTGCAGTTTTTGTTTACTTTTTAGTAAATACTCTTTTCAGTCTAGAGTGTTATAAAGTCATTTTTAGGCCTTTTCATGAAAAACGGTGTTGAACAATGAGCATGCAGATACTAACGTTACTCCACTTCTAAAGCAAATAGTGGCGATATTCGGGTTTTGCGCCGAAAGTTCACATCCTTTCCGCCTTTTTGTTTACATATTGTCTTATTTCAGCACTTTAAGACACAACAATGGCACTTACCTCAGCTTTTCTTTATTTTCTTAATAGCCATAGCCAGTTTGTTGTTTCTCAAGTGACGTTAACTCAGTGTTTACATTGTGTCCTGTTTGCGATAATGCTACCCTTTATTACTTGATAGGCTCTTGCATTTTATATTCAGTTGTGAAATAACTTCATTTGTTGTGCAAAAAAAGTATTTGTTCCCGTGCAGTGAAAAATAAATAATGTGATATTTTATTGTAAATTGTGCAAATCAGTAGAACTTTGTTGTTTGTCCATAAAGTGTGTGCGTGTGTGTGAGTGATTGGAGTAGATATATCCATATCCGTATAGGCATGTATTGCATATAATTTAAGGCATTTTTAGTGTAAGGGAAAGGAAGCATGTTAATGAAGGCTTATTGGTAGTTTGAAAGAGAATGTGGCATCTTAAAATATTACTCAAAATGCGAGGGGGTGGAGCGCTGGCTTTGAGGTCAGCTTGTTTTGGTCATGTTTTGGCTTCTCTTCTTGTTGTAGAGACTGTGTCTAATTGCAAACTTGATGACTCACTAAATAATCTAAACACAGTAACTGTTAAACTTAAATGGTTCTTAGACTGACTGTCTTCTTTTTCTCTTAAGTGCAGTATGAGTAAGAACGAGAAGTGGCTGTTTTAAAAGTGTAAAGTGTGATGAGGAAGTGTGAAGCAGTCAAAACACCAGATAAGACCGGTAAACTAGGTCTTATCACATAAGGCACGCTTAATTTCTATGAACAGTGGTTTTGAGGTAAGCACATCATTTTCAGTAACAGAGTGACACTGGTTTGCATTCACACAGATATAGTTATGTAAGTTCTTTTTTTTTTTTTACGTTTCTTATTTCTTTTAGGTCAAGAAAGCAAAAGCACTCAAAGAGACCATGGACGGAGAGAAAGGGACTGAGGTGGAGATGAAAGAGCTCGTTCCAGCAGAACAACAAGAGGATAAGGATGCCGGGAAAGGCAAAACGGAAGAAAAACAAGGTAAATTAAACAACAAACAAAACAAAAATTCAAATTGAAAATTAGACAAAACGTGCTCCCAGTTTCTATGTTCCTCTGCGTGTTCCTTTCCTGTGGAAGGGTTTCGGGTCCAGTTCTTTCATATTTAAACCACATAGGAATCCATTGTTTTGTTCCTTTGAAGCAGAGAAAGTGGCGGACGAAAAAAATGAGGAAGAAGAAAGCAAAAAAGATGAAAAAGAAGAAGGGAAGAAAGAAGACGACAAAGGCAAAAAAGAAAAAGAAGATAAAAAAGAAGAAACAAGTGTCTACTGCAAACTGCAGACTCCAACAGAAGATATTTATAATCCTGTGATGCCCTCGACTTCCAAATGCAAAGGAGGTAACATCTTTAATTATTCAATCAACAATAATAATAATAATAATAATAATAATAATAATAACAATAAAAAGTCAGTAAAATGAAGAGAGTTCGTGGTCTGAGAGAGATGATTCAATGCATTCATAAGATGCATAAAAATTGTTCATTCTAGAGTATGTATTCTATATATATATATATATATATATATATATATATATTATATATATATAGATATATATATATATATATATATATATATATTTGAACATACTCTATGAACAATTTTTATGCATCTGGTCCAGATGCATAACTGGTCAATTGGACAATTGGAAAATTGTCCCTAGTGTGTGAATGTGTGTGAGTGTGCGTGTGCCCTGCGATGGGTTGGCATTCCATCCAGGGTGTATCCTGCCTTAATGCCCATAGACTCCTGAGATAGGCACAGGCTCCCCGTGACCCGAGGGAAGATCGGATATAGCGGTAGAAGATGAATGAATGAATATATATATATATATATATATATTGCATGACAGTACACAGTAAAATGGTAATAACAAACACTTATGGATTGTTGTTATTTGCAAAGAAAAGGATACAGAGAAAGGCAGAACAGAAAGAGAAATACATTTCTAATGTTTCTGCTTAAGTTTATACCCTGTGCCTGATTTTATTTTGTCCAGTATTCTTACTGTATATTTACACCACTTGGTAAACCTTATTCTTACGTAGAAGCTGAGAAAGAGGAGAAAGAAATAACTGAAGAAGAGCCGCTGTACAGCAAATTGCAGTCTCCGACAGAAGATGTATATAACGCTCCTCTGACTACTTCCAAGAGCAAACGCAAAAAAGGTAATGTTTAAATTGTGTGCTACACCATTAAACCATTGTCTCTAATTTATCAACTGCAAATGAAAAAGAAAAGATATAAGTAATAAATAAATAAAAACTAAGATAAGCGAAATGGTAGAAAAGATATACATGGGCCCATGTATCTGAGTATACAATCAAATATAATAAATAATATAAAATGGACAGGCTGGTTTACGTGCTAAAAAAACTAAAAAAAAAAACATATACGTGTAACATGCAACGTGTAGATGCAGAACTTCAGAAAATACCTCTCCGCTTTCACTTTGCAATTTCAAAATCCCCTCAGTGTTACAACAACCTTATTCGCCTTTGTGGCATAAACCGCTTCTTTAACTAACACACTGCAACATGGTAGTGCGTGATGTGAGGGATGATGGAAGGTTTAAATGAAAAAATATAACACACAGCATCATTTTCCAAAGTAGCATGCTCCTGTTATTTAATGTAAATGTATTAAAACCCTGCTTAGATCAGTTAACCTGTGTTTAATTTGTATAGAACTTTTAACAATGACCCAAAACCGTATGTAAATAGATTATGAATGTCCTTTATAGGAAGAGTTCTCTGTCTATGTCCACACACCCTTAAGTCATGCAAACTTACCATTGTGGCCTCGCGACAGGCTCTCGTTTAACACGCTCAGTTCACGTACGTTCAAATGTATGCATGTTTTCCTGGAATGTTGTGGAGTAAAGACTGGACGAGTTTGCACATGAAAAACAAAATATTTTAAACTAATATTAGATGGGTTCTACTAATTAAACTAGGGCTGTACCGATTCCTCATGTAATTCGTTTACAAAAACTCATCCATTTAACTAAACACAGAGGATCATTTTTGGTTTATGGATCCATTATGGATCATTTTTTTGTGTCAGCAAAAAATGGTGAGGAGATCAATGATTTGTTTTCCATTTATAAAGTTCTTCTGAGCCTCCAAACACAGCCAATTTAGTAATCCTCCAATGCCAACTGATGCACATTTGACACATAAAATAGATCATTTTGGAGGCACTATTTGCACAATTATAGTATCAGCTTGAAAGCATACAATTATTTTTATATGATTGTAAATAAATTCAGGCAACAAAGGGTTTAACACGCGATCACTTGACTGCTCTGTGTAGTTATGAAATAAATTATATAAAGCAATAATAATTATAATAAAGCAATATTGTCCCGCAAAAACAGATTATTTTATTTTGCTATCATTAACAATTATATATTTTAAAACAAAGATCTGTGGGTCCCATGTGCAGAGCCGTTAGACTGCTACTATTTATATACAGTGCGTTCAAAGCATTTATATACAGTGCCTTTTAAACTGCCAATACATACATGGATATAGTTTGTGGAAAATTTCAAGCAGGAGACAGAAATAGTGTGCAAGATGTAATAAATAGATACACGAGTGAGAATAATAATGAGTTTAATCAAACAATAAGTTTCCCATGACTTACTGTCCACGTCCAATTCTGTGGGGCTTTTTTAACTCCATGTATTTGTATTTATATGTAATATGGCAATTAAATAGGGGCACAGTGGCTTAGCACGTTCACCTTGGGGTTTGATTCCTACCTGCGCCATCTCCCCATGCCTTTTTCTGCGGGTTCTCCTGTTTCCCCCGGTACGAAAAAATGGACGATAGGTTGATTGGTGCCTGGGAAAATTGTGCCTAGTATGTGTGTGAGTGTGTGTGCGCCCTGCGATGGGTTGGCATTCCATGCAGGGTGTATCCTGCCTTGATACCCGAAGACTCCTGAGATAGGCACAGGCTCCTCGCGACCTGAGAGAGAAGTCGAATAAAGCAATAGAAGATGAATCTCTTCTTATTACTAAAATAACCCTTATCAACAGCCCTAAATTAAAGTGTCAGGATTTGGAATGAAAGGTAATCAGTTAAGTTTTATTGTTGCAATAAATAAGGCAAAAAACTAAACAAAACAAGAACAACAGACAGATTATTTGATTTCATTTAATATAAAAATGAATCTATCAAAGCCTCCAGCCGTTAGACCGAATGACACCAAACTCTTAACCTGATTTTGTACATTTGGATTTGTTTAAAGAAGTAAACTTCAGGAAAATGAGTTAGCCAGCTATATTGAAGTAACGTTCTCATCCTGAATCCACTTGGTCATTATTTCTTCTTCCCATAAATGCTGAAAAAGAGGAAGAAAAAGCAAAAGAAGAAGATGTGTACTGCAAACTGAAAGATCCATCTGAGGACATTTATATGTCTGCAGTGACCAGTTCCACTCTAAGACAAGCTAAAGGTAATGTTTCATTTTAACTGTACTTCTTCGCAGAACGTTTAATGTGTATATATACTAAGATATATATAGTATATATATATATATATATATATATATATATATATATATGAGATATATATATATATATATATATATATATATATATATATATATATATATCATATATAATATATATATAGTATATACACACCCACCTCATATATATATACTATATATATATATATATATATATATATATATCTATATATATATATATATATATATATATATATATATATATATATACCTATAAAAATATATATATTTATATATATATATATGAGACCTCATGAGTCAGCAGCAATTTTGCCCACAATGACTCACAGCGATACTGTGCCAGAGCCCGAACACAGCCACTTTAATATATGTATGCCCCAATGCAATTTGATGCATCAATGCACATACCATATATCATATTGGGGTCACTATTTGCACAAATATTATATCTACTTGAAAAACACACATAATTAATATTTTAATATTAATATTTTAATATATGATTGTAAATCAAATCAGGAAACAAGGGGTTAAAACTATGCATAATCTGTGTCACTTTCATTTTAGAAGCATGTTTTCTTTGTTTAAAATTAAATGGAACTTATGAGTAAACATGCTTTACCCATGATGAGGGTGGTGGTGTATCATAATCAAATAATCAGGAACACATTCTGAATTCAAGGAATTAAAAATTCGCATTCGTCTATAAAATGTTCCCTTAAATCTTTAATAGTAACTTTGTTACTATTAAACAAAGCTTTTTTGTTACTAAGATAAAACTATTAAGGACCCATTTGTGACCTTGTTTTAATTTTTATTATTTTTGTATTTTGTAGTACACCAGTCTTTTTTCAAGGAAAACACCCCGTGCAACATGTGATAGTGTACTTTCAATTTAATACTATATATTTCTGATTATTTTATGTAAACAGTTTGTTTCATCTACAAAGGGAATATTTCTTCAAATGGCTGGCTGTCATTAGCATTTCATTCCTGTCCTGGCATAGGACCTGGCAGTAATGTAATTAGACTCAAAACTGTGCATTAACACTCAAAATTGAACATATTCCAGCTTGAAATGCTTTAGCATGTTTTTCTCTATTTTTGTTTGTATTCAGAAGTCGACAGGCAAGTTCGCTGGTACAAGAGGATTTCCGCCGTTCTCGCCATTCTTTCAGTAGTGTTATTGGCTGTGGTTTTTGCTCTGGCTGTGAAGTGTAAGTTCTGGCTTTTTTGCATGCTCCAGGCTCCTCAAATAGTGATACATAGTGCTTGTGGCTTTTTTTCCCACAAGTGTTGTGGGTGCAAATTTGTTCGCTAAATAACGAATATATTAATAATTGAACAGCTTTTATTATTTATTTGTTTTATTTATTTTATTTTTTGTTTTACGAAATATGAAATGGGAACGCATCTTTAGCATACGTCTTATGACCTACAAACCTAGACATGTCTGTGTATATATATATATATATATATATATATATATATATATATATATATATATATATATAATATATATATATTTATATATATATATTTATAAATCAGAATAAATATTTTCGGTGTAGCAAAAATATCAATATAAAAAGATTTCATAGATTGAACAAACATTTTTTTGTTTAGTTCTATTGAATTGAACAGTACTTGGCAAAACCCTATCTGGCATATGTAGCTATTCATAATTACAGCTATAAATAATGAAATTTCTGTTTATAAAAATGTTTTATAATCTCTTCTCTATCTTTTGCTCTGATCCTCAGTACGTGAATGCCATCCAATCCGCTGTCCAGTGCTCACAAAGGCTTCTGATTACAGTCCAAGTATAATACTATCACATCCTAACATTTAAAATCAAATAAAATTAAATAATAATCTCACTCACTCTGTTTTATCAGTGGTGTCAGTTTTTGTCCTCTGTGAGTAAAGATGCTGATTCTCTGCAGGTTATCCGTGCTGTAATAAGGAATGGTTCAGAATCGAGAACTCCTGCTACTTCAAATCCAGGGAGCGTCTAAACTGGCAGGAGAGCAGGACGGAGTGTCAGAGGCGTGGTGGAGACCTGGCTGTTGTAAACAGTGAAACAGTGCAGGTATCAGCCTGTCAATCAGGAATAAAATTAGGCGTCGCTATTAAAGAATTTTGCTGTTGCGGCAGACTCAAATCTATATCTTTCTAATGCAATTTCTGTCTTTATTGATGTAGTGGAAGCTAAGTTTGCGTCGAGGTGTGCTTTTCTGGTTTGGGCTTCGTTATGCAGAGACAGAACAACAGTGGATGTGGATTGACAATACCACACTATCTAAGAGGTGGGTCATCAGTGCTTAGTTTTTCACTTTGGGTTTCTCTACGAAGAAATAACCAGGTCTTTAATACAACGGTTCGCAAACTGGGGCTAGCCCACTGGATGGCGCTAGGAGGTCGAAGTGATATTAGGAAATTATTTGAAATATATATTTTGCCTGTCAGGTTTGTCATAATAATTAAATATTGAAATATTTAAAAAATCAATTATTATCAGGTTTTACGCTGCAAACTACACTGAAACTGCACTGTTCACGGGTCCCCAATCTATGGCACACGGGCTGGATGCGGCCCGCTCCCACATTTGACCCATTCCAAAGACATATTTAGAAATTTTAGTTTTAATATATGTGTAAAGGAATCATTGGTTCCAGCTGGAAGGAATAGAGACAAACAACAGTTCAGTTTTCAAACATCCGTTCGGTATCTCACTGTGGGAATCGCCTCGGGCGTGACCGATCCACACCACAGACAGACCAATCACGACAGTAATGCGGGAGTCCCGCCTCCCTATTCGATAGGTGCCCCGACGCTTTGCTTCCCTCATGCTAGATTTTTAACGATTTTTTTCATACTGGATTTTTCCATCCCGCTCCCCCAAGGTGCTATCCTTTTTAAGATTTTTACTTTCCATCCTGGGAATGTGGGAAGTAGGAACGGGACGCAGCAGCTCAGTGTTCAGTGTTCTCAGTTGCATAAATGAGACTAATGAACTCCTCTAAATGTAAATGGTACACAATCTCCACCAGCCTGGATTGTGGACACAATAAAATGTTGGGTCCATGTATTCATTACATTCATCAGTCCAGGTTTACCAGTCTGATAGCGGCTGTGAGCATTACCCGAACAAGCTGCTGGTCCGTACTCTGCCTGATTTTATACAGTGCACTGCTGCAGCACAATTTATTGGTTCATTCATTCATCTTCTACCGCTTTATCCGATCTTCCCTCGGGTCACGGGGAGCCTGTGCCTATCTCAGGCGTCTTTGGGCATTAAGGCAGAATACACCCTGGATGGAATGACAACCCATCGCAGGACACACACACACACACACACACACATTATCACATTAGGGACAATTTTCCAAGGTGCCAATCAACCTACCGTGCATGTTGGACCGGGAGGAAACCGGAGAACCCGGAAAAAAAAACCCTGAGGCACAGGGAGAACATGTAAACTCCACACACACACATGGCAGAGACGGGAATCGAACATGGACCCTTGCGGTGTGAGGCGAACGTGCTAACCACTAAGCCACCGTGTACCCTTTATTGGTTCATAAAGGTTATTTTAATAACCACTGCGAAATGTTGTTTTTAAGCCATTTTGTTACGAAGATAAAAGTATGAAGAACCTTTTTGTGTCCTAGTTTTAACTTTTTTGCCCGATGACCCGATTGTTGCATCAGTATTTCTCAGACATAGTCCTTCCTCTATATTTTATAGTAAACCAGTCTTTTTCGAGGAAAACATCCCTTGCAACATGTGATGGTGTACTTCTGATGTAATACTATATATTTCTAATCATTTTCTCTAAACAGTTTACAAGGAGAATGCTTCGTCAAACGGCTGGCTGCCATTAGCATTTCATTCCCGTCCTGGAGTAGGGATTTCATCTGGCAATAATGTAGTGCATTAAGAATGTTTTTTTTTTTCATTACTCTATTAAGGAGAATTGAATTCTGCTCTGAATGGCTTATCAGCAAGCTGATTTGGTCAGTGTATATGTTCGTGTATATAAATAATTAATTCTTTTTTTTTTTTCGCCAGCTACTGGGCCCATAAACAGCCAGATAATGACAATAAAGACCCGAGACACTGCGTTCTGCTACAAGGAGGGACAAACTCGAACAACTGGTATACAAACCCCTGTTATGCCATCTCCCAGTACATCTGCCAGAAAAGTTAAAAGTGGAAAATTAACATATCACTGTTGGCTTTTAATATTTTCATTCGACATTTGATATTTTACGTTTAGATTATTGGACTTTTTACAAATGTAGTTCACATGCAATATACCCATGCTATAGCAACAAACAAAGGACCAGAACATGAAACGGTCCAATTTCTTTGATGCATAATCATGACGGACGGATTTTTTTTTTACTGCTTATAAGCCATATTGCTTTTAGTTGAAATGATACTAAATGCACTGATAGAAATCAGACCATATTTGCATTTAGTTTGCATAATGTATTAAGTGTAATGTATAAATAGGGGCCGCCTTTAAAGACATTATTGTTTTTACACTGATTCAGTTTCTAATAGGATAAAATGTGATTGTTCTTCACGAAGTTGTATCATCTTATAATACAATGAAATATAATGGACCGATTGCAAGTATTTTCCAGCATGTATTCACTTCAGTTCATTTCAATGAGATTTTCCACTTTTGTTTTCCTTCTCCAAAAATCTGCTAGCAAAGCACTTTTGCATCCTCCATCATTGTTTTTTTTTTGTATGTGTGTGTGTGTGTGTGTGTGTGTGTGTGTGTGTGTATTCTGGGTGTTTGATTGCTTCTCTCAATTCCCCTTTCTTGTCTGAATCATGAAACACATCTGATCCCCTGCATAAACTGGTGGTAATTCTCTAAATAAAATTAATAAATATGGGGTGTGAGATCTGGTCGTGATTATTATTATATTCATGAGTCACCACACGTGTGTGTTCCTTTGCTAGCGTTCTCGCAGGCCATAGTTCATACCACAGAGGCATGATCTTGTTTTAAAAACACGGCGATTCTGCATCAGTAAAAAAAATTGTGCGTTGGATGTACTTTTTACACTTTTGAAGTAAAAATAAGAAAATACATGTTCCAAAAACGCAAATATTTTGGTTTCCTCAAATATGTAAGACCAATAGTATTCGACAATTAATTACTTATTTGTAATTAATTAATTTGTATTAATTCTATTCAAAAAGAAAAAAAAGCCCATTTGCATTTATGAAAAGGACATGCACTTGTAACAGACCGGACAGTCCAAACAGCAGATAGAGTTCAGAATCTTTATTAAAGTTGAGAACGGAGAGCACACAAGGAGTAGTTGGGGTCTTGGAATGGAAGTAAGGAAGGAGAGGACAGGAACCAGGACCTACAGGAGCTTGTGAGGAAACCAAACTATAGCAATCAGGTTTAGGTGTTCTGTGTCCTGGTACAGGGTACTCAGATGAGACTTCTAACCCTAGAACTTAAGTACATAGACTGAGGGAGGAGTAAGTAATTGGGAGCAGGTGGAGCTGATTAAGGGAGAAAAGGAGAGTGGGACCTGACTGAGGCAAACTTGACGAAAGGTCAGTCCAAACTGTCTAAAACTGTTGTTAAACTTTGGAGAATTTATTCTTAAGTTACAAAAACACAACTGGCTGTAATTCCAAATCCACTGGAAAACTATGTGCTGAAAAATGCACACAAATGCTTGCAATAATTTTTAATGCTATTTTTAAATATTGATGCGTCTGCTAGAGATGTTGTTTGCTACAGACCTATGTAATTGTGTATTTCTTATAGTGTGTGCATTGTTACAGCGCTGTGTAGCATGTGTTTGTTGACAGTTGCTGAAATTTTGCGGGGTAATGGTGGTAATTTTGGTTGTAATTTTGCGTTGGGGTTCTTGACATTAGATGGCGCCCTAGACACTTGATTATCGCAACAAAAGTGGGAGACCAACACAATATTAGGCAGGTGGTCATTAGGTTATGCCTACTAGGTGTAGATATGTATTCATAAGTAATGTTTTTTTTTTTTGTATGAAATATTTTGTGGAATAATCCGTTCTCTTCCATGCTCATACTACAGTACAAGAATGTCCGTCCGTCGCAAAGTCTGGTTCAAACCCAAAGTAAAACTTGTGTTAATATTCACAATCGCTTTATATAATTTAAAAAATGTAATTTAATATGGTTCACTTTTATCTTTGGTCTGTCATCTATGAGCAGCGTATTCAAAATGGCTGCTGTTCTGTTCTGAACAGTTCTTCAGTTCAGTTCCATTCATAACGTGTTTAACAATGGATATTGTCTTTACACAAATGACTGTTCTTACTATACTATACTATATAGCTTGCCTCTAATGAGCATGACTCTAGAAGCACCCCATCCACATCTGGGTGACACCGAATGTCCTCTTGTTATAGCACAGCGATCAAATGCAATGCACACTGTAGTGTGCTACACTGATTACAGACAGTTGACATTAAATACAGCCCACATTTCCACTCCCAGTGGCTTTCAATCAAAGAGAACATCAGTCAGAGGCAGATCTGACGAGAGCGTATAATATAGTGTATAATACAACTGATGCAAATGTTGTCTTTATAACTGTAGGAATATCTATATTTGCGACGAGGTGTGCTGCTCTGGATTGGGCTTTCTTATGCAGAAACAGAACTACAGTGGATATGGATTGGCAATACCACATTATCTATGAAGTGAGTTATGTCTTTAATGAAAATAGCTGATGGTCCAAATACATGCATAGTAGGTTGATTGGCACCTTGGGAAAATTGTCCCTACTGCATGAGTGTGTGTGTGTGTGTGTGTGTGTGTGTGTGTGTGTGTGTGTGTGTGTGTGTGTGTGTGTGTGTGTGTGTGTGTTTGCCCTGAGATGAGTTGGCATTTCATACAGGGTGTATCCTGCCTTGACGCCCGAGAGAAGATCGGATAAAGTGGTAGAAGATGAATGAATGATTGATTGATTACAAACTAATGACACAAACGACCTTAATCTTTTTGAATGACAAGACAGTGAAAAAGGAAGAAGTGTTACATGATTAAATTAATAAATAAACGCGACACTAATATGTTACAGTTACTGAGAAAAACGTGTAATTAAATTACAGCTACTTATGAAAATGTAAAAGATTACAAATAGGGTTATAGCTGAACAAATATCAGCTATTAGCACATTTGCATCACTCCTCCTCGGACTGGGGTTCGATTCCCTTCTCTGCCATGTTACTTGCAGAGGTTTCCTTTCATATCTATGCAATGACTTGATTTCTGAAACATCTTTTTTTGTGTTATTAAGTCTGGCGTTGTCGTAACTGTGCTTAAAGATGTAAATAATATAAACTTAATTCAAGTGATGAGCGATGTTGAAATTCTAACAGTAAACAAGAGTTTTGAGTTTTGCTGTAAGGATAACTGTAAAGGTATAAATGTTTGGACTGATTTAGTTGGAAATATACATTAGAGTGTAATCAAATGTAATTAGTTTCTTTACTTTTAGTAAGTAATTGAAAAGTTACCCTACTTATTACATGTTGAACAGGGTCCTTTGTGATCTGTAACCTATTACATTTCCAAAGTAACCTTCACCAACACTGTACATTACCCAAAATGATATAATGGCGCCATTACACTGATGTAGGGAGTAGTGGAAGGCTGGCAAAATGTGCCTCGTGACGTCATTAAGGGGGGGGCCGATGAGGAACACCAATCTCACTAGTCCATATCTGCCTGTTTTTTACCGCTGTAACAGTTTGCTGATTAAATTATTGCAGGAACAGTAATGAAACGTCCATATTGAGTGTGACGTGTAGTTTTCTTTTATTCTTTAAAGGGGAAGGGAATTCTCCTCTGACTTTCTCTTGTCACCAATATTTAATTTAATTTACTTCTTTTAGTTATTTTTGTTTTATTCTTGTTTGATAGTGCTTTTTTTTTTGAAATACTTTTTAAAATTGAATTTTTGTATTTATTCAGTGTATATTTGTTTTCATCTTTCTTATCTATTTTTTATACTCTATCCTGGCTGCTGTAACAATGAAATTTCCCCAGTGTGGGACGAATCTTGTCTTCATATCTCAGTCCGAAATGATCAGGATTTTCTGACCATCTGGCACCAAGAGAACATGAAAACGTGTCCTCCTGACGTTATATGAAACGCACCTCTGGATCCACCTCTGTAATGCACTCTTCCACTGGGACATTGATGAATAGAGTGTATGTGAATATAAATCAGTTTTAATTTATTTTGTATTGTTTATTTGTTTCACTCTAAACTAAAGATACTGTGGATTCTACATGGAGGAACAAACCCAGAGCAGACCCTGTCATGCGTGCGATCTCCCAGAAAGATTAGAAGTGGATAAATATCAAACATAATCAATATATTCTTCCCTGGCTACTTAATTTTACCCAGTTTACTATATGCAAATACAATCGCAACAGAACCAACACATGTTTCCTGCTTATAAGTTGGAGTGCTTTTAGTTAATATGCAATAAAATAACATATATGTTGTTAACGATGTCTATTTGTCCTAAAAAGCTTGCAGAAGGCTTTAAATGTATACATTATTCCCTTTAGAAATTTAATTTCAAATAGAATAAATAGTGATCGTTCACTAGGAAATAATATTTAGAAGAATAGACTTTATTTGTCATATATACATTACAGCACAGTGAAATTCTTTCTTCGCATATCCCAGCTTGTTGTTGGTAGCTGGGGTCAAAGTGGCATGATACGGCGCCCCTGGAGCACAGAGGGTTACAGGTCTTGTTCAAGGACCCAAGGGCGGCAGCTTGGCCATACCAGGGCTCGAACCCGGATCATCAGCCCAGCGCCTTAGACCACTGAGCTACTACGTCCTTTAATATCCGCCCTCTGTTCAGACCACGCCCCGCTCCAGTGGTCCATTGCATGGTGGATAAGTCTGTGGTATCTTTATTCATCCGTTTAAATTCAAGGTGGATCAAATAAAGATCACATAAAATCTACACCAGTAACAACACGAGACGCCAACAAATGTCGGATGCTCAAACCAAATATTTGTCAGCAGTTGATTATTTTGTTCGTCGCTATTTTTTATTGTTATTGCCGGTTAGGGGAAGGTGGCCACTAGATGGCGCTCCGCCCAAAAATCAATGTATTTATTAGTAACCAGTTTTTGCTTATCAGTGATGAGACGTCAAGGGAGAGAAGGGGCATTACACAGCTGACCCACAGTCATTTTATAATCCTCGTTCGCTTTAACCTGCTCATTGTACAACATGACATTCTCAAATCCTTGTCATGTGATCTCCCTGGGTGTTTTAACCAGATCAAAAAAACAGTAATGAATTATGGCCATCAATGACACCGGCTGTGTTATTGCCTTTAATATCATCATTTCACTACTTCACTTACCTTTCCCAAAAGCTGGTAATAAACGGTGACTAATACAGCACACAAGAAACGATCCCCACTGTGGAATGCATCATTTATATACAAGACATGCTTCATATAGTGCATGGTTGAGATCATAAGACAGGCGTATGCATTGAAAGTGACTCTGTGCTTCTTTTACTTGTGAATTAGAATGCTTTTAATTGCCCTTAGACAATATAATTACCTTGCGTTGATTTCAATAAAATCTTATTTGCATAATATATTATTAAACTAAATATATATATATATATATATATATATATATATATATATATTTATATATTAAAAAAAAAAATATATATATATATATACCAATTTAGCTGCCTTTACAAATGCGCAGTGACATTTCATTGTTTTTAAAGTGATTAATTGTTTTTAAAGGAAATGAAATTCCATTTCAAAGTCTATCGTTCTGTTTGTACGCCACCCTTTCTAGCCCTATGCGATTTGATTTTTTTTTCCTTTCTTTTTTTTTTCCAACATAAAGTAGCATTCACTCGATAATATAATGAAATGATTAGTAGCTGTACAAAAACACGCTCTCATACAGGTCTCATCTCTTGAGAGTCCACATGATCGTCGTTCTCGAGCTCTAAACCCAGGAGGCTGTGGCGGATGATCTGCCAGCAAAGCACCGACTTCCTGTTGCTATTTGCACAGTCGAGCTGTGCGTATTTTGTGTCTAATGGTTCGATGGCAGTGCCGGCGGTGTCGCCTTTCTCACAGTCCCCCTTCTTTTCCGATTCGTCGTTTTTGGCAAAAATGTTAGCGTAGCGTCTGATCTTCTGCATGAACTGGTCATTGCGGTCCTCCACTCTGAAACACACACAAAATACAGTCATATTATTCTTTCAGCAGCATCCGCTCTTATTGTCAAGTTTGTAATGAACCCGCAGCCCTTGCTGCACACATTTGGCCTGAAGGGAGAATATGCGGCGGGAGTGAGACACCTAGGCCACCCAATGACAAACGCAGCCCCCTTTCCCGGTGCATTTACATTCACACAATCATTACCCATCTAGGAAGATCTAAATTAGCCGATTCGATTCAAAACTGAAGAACACATGCCGACACAGGGATAGCAATATTATGATTATTGTTAAATATCATAGTGTGATATGGTTATACTTATTATTATTATTATTATATATTAATAGTAAAAAAAATAATGCAAATATTATTGTCTTGTTTGCTTGTCTTCCATACCGGAGAAACCAGCGGTCTCCCAGGCCATAGTTCAGACCACATATGCCCAGTCTTGGGAACAAACATCTCGGCAGTCGATGTTCCAGCATCAGAATGGTGGCTACCACCTACACGGGAACAGAGTAGACGGTAACGTCTCATTCCAAAGCCTAGCATTTCATTCAAAAGTCATCCCTCAAAGTCCAGTATTTTTTTTCTCTCTCTTTACCTGGGTCCTCCAAAGCTCATCGCGCTCTTGTGCAACCCTCCACTGCGTGTCGCTCATCATGGCCGTGAGGAGGCTGAGAAGGAGGAGATGGGACACCACGCTGAAGCAGCAAAAGACCAAATACGTAATGGGGTGAGTGTGGACGGTGTGGTCCACTGGCAAGTCAATCAGACCCACGGTCAGCTCAAACATGGTGAAGAGCGTGATGGGGTACGAGCGCATCTGAGGTATGGACAGAGGCTCCTGAGTCATGTATACAGTCCACTGAGCTGGGGTGCAGATGTGGGGGGGAAATGGGAGGTTAAAAAAAAGTATTTTTAATTTTATTCTTTTTGGAAAAAGGACAGGAATATGAAGAGTTTGATTTACCTGTGGAGAATCCTATGAGGGCAATGGCACTCAGCCACATGAACTTGCTTAGGTCTCCAAATATAATCTACAAAATAGGGACAAAAAAAACACAAGATTTATAACAGAAACTGTAGATGGGTTCAAATGTCAGTGCATGTGAATGTCTGTGTGTATATGTATGTGTATATATATATATATAATATATATATATATATATTATATATATATATACAGTGTATATATATATGGAGCTTATCCATATTATGTTATAAATTATTGATAAATTGCTTTTCCAACTGATTTCTTTACTAACACTTACTTTTCCAAACATTTGTTTCCCTGCGTTAACCTTTTTGAGACCTGTTATAGCCATCAAATTCAAAATGATCTTTTTTATACCAATAGATAAAACATTGTAATGTTACTGTTTACTTGATTTACTTTTTTATTGTGAATAAAAACGGATTTATGATACGTACATTATGATATTTCTACAAAATACAAATAAATTAGCATTAAGAAGCATATTGTAAACACAGAAATGAAGAAGTGAGAGGATGAAAAGGGCTCTGGTCACCTTCTGGATCACGATGACGTAAGGGCCGAGCATTTCAAAACCTCGGGCGAAGTACAAGACGTTGCACCAGCCCAATACCAGGGACACGGACATCATCCCGGTCTCACCGCGCATCTCCGTGAGTCTCACCACACACAGTAACACCACCAGTAATGCGTAAGCGATCCTACACAGCAAAATGAACATGAGACCAATCAGATGAGGACGAGTGACAGGATCGATGACAATATGAACTAAATCGGACTTACAGTGTGATATGAAAAGGGCCTCCAAGTGCAGTCTGACCGAAATATCTCTTCACTCCTACTCTCAGGATATCTGGGATCTGAGCATGACCAGATGAAAAACCACACATAAGCCCAAATATTATTATATTAATTACGTATCTGTTTGAGCAATTATTTTTTTACATATACAAGCACTTATTGAATATATTAATTTGACTATTTGCTAGAAATATAGAATATTGACTCAGAAATTCTGATTACAAAAATGGGTATTTGTGCGCGCGCGTGTGTGTGAGTGTGTGTGTGTACCTCCAGCAGTAGAATGACGATAGCTCCTATTACGCTGATGATCTCTCCACCCAGCCGCAAGTGATCTGCGTAAGACACGTAACTCTCCTGCACACACACACACACACACACACACACACACACATGTAGTTTGAAAGTTGAAGATGCAGACATGCACACACACACACACACACACACACACACACACACACACACACACACACACACACACACACATATCTAGGTGTATACTATTTTTTCAAACTTATAAGTATTTATAATCATATTTTTGAAACTGATGATTATTTTGTTTTCTCTGTGACCCATTTTGGTGTTTTTTTTTCTAATTTGCTGAGCAGTGATGAGAAAAGTATTTCACAAATGCTTTATTGAAGAAAAAAATGTGTGTGTGTGTGTGTGTGTGTGGGGGGGGGGGGGGTGGGGGGGCGGGGGGGGAAGGGTACCTTAAGAGATTTTTGTATCTTAACGGTTGCATCATTATCTGCTTTGGTGTAGTTTTCAGGGATATCCTTTAGAGGGCGGAACATACAGCACAACGTGAACGTCCCGATGTACAGCAG
This sequence comes from Kryptopterus vitreolus, assembly GCA_030449085.1. Taxonomy (NCBI): domain Eukaryota; kingdom Metazoa; phylum Chordata; class Actinopteri; order Siluriformes; family Siluridae; genus Kryptopterus; species Kryptopterus vitreolus. The sequence goes on along the minus strand of JACRUU010000002.1, from coordinate 14,151,027 downwards.
GTACATCAGCAGCAACATCCTGCATGACAGCATTTCCCAGGATATAAAACCAACATGATACCAGCAGCAGTTCACTCTCCGTGTGGGCATTTATTTACAAAACCTTACATATCTGCCACATCAGTGTAATAAGATGATATTGATGTTCCACAAAATCTGATATGAGGCAAAAGCTACAGAAATGTACTATATCGTGTTCCGTGGGGGAAAAAAAACATGTTGCAGATAGACTGGGGAAATCTAGCAAATAAAAAAAAGGCATAAATAAATAATAATGACTTCTAGTTACTTCTATAGTTAGTATAGTTATTTCTGATCTTTGTGGAACATCCTGCCATCGCCTTCATTATAGTTGATCCCTCAAAGTTCAGGAATAAAGTCACTTTTTAAGCCCCATATATTTATAGTTATATATATATATATAGTTTTATATATATATATATATATATAATTTGTGTGTGTATGTATGTATGTATGTATATATATATACTATATATATATATATATATATATATGTATAAAAATATAACATTACCTGAAATAGTATTTCCCATAAAGATTCCACTTTAGATTGATGAGCTGCTGGATTGGAGTCAACTCTAGAAGTTTCCTGGCCTGTACAAGAGATAGAAATTGAACAGATATAAGAAGTCGTAGGATTAGAAGTCTATGCATGAATTACAGTAGAAGGCACAGGCTCTTCTCTGTTGATCTCATTTCACAGTTTAACACCTACTTTCCTTTTTTGACTGGAGACAATGACCATGAGCACCGAGATATCCTCCGTATGGGTGTCTATTTCAGTAAGGTCATAAAGGTACGAGCTCAGAGATCCCAGGCTCCACTGGAGGATGCGCTTGCGGTTCACCATGTGCTGAAAAGCCTATTGATAAGGAAAGAACATTTGCTCATTTCCCAGAGATCTTTCTTGCTAGGTATCGCGAGTTTCAGCGAAGAGCATCGTGTAATGTTTGCAATGGGATCAAAATGTTCACATCACGTTTCAGAAGGAAGAAATTGCGTGACTGGTCGTAGCTTGGGTGTTTGTTAGCAGATGTTATGGTTTGCCAGAAAGTACTGATGATCTGGGATTTTTTAAATTTTTTTTTCACACACAACACAAAACATTGGGAACTCTTTACAGCTGTGGTGAGCAGAAAAGCATCTCGGCATGCACAACCAGCAAACACTGAGGTAAATGTGCTACAGCAGCAGAAGACCATATCGCTATGGTACGAACAAGAATCTGTTCTGGTTATAGCCTTGCTAAACTTGACAGTAAAAACACACAAAAACAAACGACTTGTATTATCTTCAATCAAGTTGTGCTCATGATCACCTCAGATTCCCAGTCCTAACCCTCCTCTATTATATATTAATATGTCATATTGAGATGTTGTTTTTTTTTGCTTATCATGCTTGTAAAAGAGCGATTACTATCGCACCTCGGGACCTTCCACCTGAAAGCACTCCCAACGCAGAACGTTAAAACGATCGTTATGCTTCCACACTGTTCTGCACCAACCACATGCCCTGGTTAATGTCACAGATTTATCTTCCTCCTGATGTTTGTGTGAACTTTAACACAAACACTGAATGCATTGTGTCTCTGCTACACGATTGGCTTCTTGGGGAACTGTGTGAATGTGATGTTCACTTTACCCGCCAGTGCATGTTAGAAGGCTGTGTGCAGGGTTAAGGCGTAGCGTTTCTCACCACGACGTTGCCCTTCTTGGCAGCGAGCTTGAAAGGCGTGTGGCCTCTGTAATTCACCACCATGTCCAGCGGCGTTGTGGAGTCCAGCTCCGAATCCAGACTAAGCAGCAAGTCCATCACCTGACACGCCATGATTTTATTGGGCTGCAGAACCAAAAGGTGCAGAATGCTGTTCCCTGTTCAGGAGGAAAGGAATGGACAATTAGGGGAGGTGGGAAAATGTGGTTTAACATATCTGTAGATCACTTTTCTAAGGTGGCCTGTTATCATCAAGGGCTTGATCCTTACGTTTGCGAACTTCTTACTAGCATTTGAGACGACACTAACAAAGCTGCTGTTTGTTATTCCAGGTTCTTTGTGACACTAACTTACGGTCAGCAACACAGTCGCCATAACCAGAGCCATCAGTTCGTCTTCTCTGAATCTTGACTTTGACTTTGACCCGTGAGTACATTTTAATATTGTTCTTATAGGTTGAATGAGGAATATTGAAATGAGTAAAGAATTTTGATTGTAGTCAGCAATAAAAACATAGTAAATCACCCAGGAGCTTACCAAGAGAGTCCTGAGCCCGAATGTTTGCACCGGCCTTTATCAACGTGGTAATGATTTCCTCGTTACCGATACAGCTGGCGAAGGCCAGGATGTGCTCTCCTAAAAACACAGAAAAGTTCGCCCTTTGGTAACATGTATAGGAAGCTAAGTGACATGTCTGTGCAAAGTATTTATTTATTTATTTATTTATTACCATAATAAAGAAGTCCTCCTTTCCTTTTGTTGAAGTAGACGCCTGTCGCTCTGGGCGTCGTGACATCAGCGCCTCTGTGGACTAATTCATTGACCAGATTAACGTTCTGGTTGATGACAGCTATATGAAGGGCTGTTATACCTGTAAGAGAATTCCTTGTTAAATAAATAAACAAATAATCCCGAGAATAAACACGCTCAGGGTGATTTCATGAATGTTTTTATTGCCGACGCGTTTCAACGTGCGTTTACCCTGGTACAGTTCACTGGTCATGGGCTCGTTGATGAGCTCTGGAGCGCCGTCCATTAGGGCCACAGCTGCGTCAAAATTGTCGTTTATGACGGCCACGTGCAAAGCCGTCTCGCCGATTGCACCTAACAGGCATGCGCACACAACGCTTACACACACAATACATAACGACTTAAAGCATATCACAGAACACGTGTAAGATGAGCTCACCTCTTTCGAAGATATTGGTCGTAGAACAATCCAGAAGTTTCTTAATGCAGCCCACGTTATTTGACTTTGCCGCATAAAACAAGGGGATTTCGTTTACCCTACCGGACAAAGAGGCAGACATTTGATAAGCCCTTGATGCGTGCCATGTTTATGACATTTAATTTGAAAAAATGATAAATGTATAAATCTATACTTTTTTTCCTGTCTATTATTACAAGACAGTAGTGTTTTAATCATTTAAAAATGCGTGCATATATATATATATATATATATATATATATATATATATATATATATATACATACATACAATAAAAATCACAACCTTTTAGACTGGAAAAGAAACGTCTCATCCAACATTTCATCCCAGCCCTTTTGGTTCTGCATTCGGAATTTAAGGTGATTCCACCAGTGCGCTATATTCCCTGGAGCCATGTTCTTGAGGGGAAAGGGGGGTTATATGACAGGATGACAATAAAAAGCGAACTTAAAACAAAAACTTTTTTTTTTCTATTTTATTTCAAATTTTAATATGTAATAATCCAGTCAGACGGACAGCGGCAACATTAAAGTAGGTTGCAAAAGGACAGACACTTATCCCATATGTAAATGTTTTTCGTACATGCTGATTACAATACAAAGTAATATTGAATTATTCTACCCTAACATTCATAATATTACTGTGTGGATATGTGCATGTTAAAATCAATAATAAAAAATTACAATACAATACAATATATAAAATGTATATTTAATATAGACTTACCCTCGGAAAAGTTTCAACGTCCAATGACCACTTTTAAAAGGAACACAACCCACTGGAATAAAGTCCTATGATTCCTTATAATACACAATACACAGCAGTGTTTGTTGTGTCACCTGTATTTATACATAGGCAGTGCTTTAGGTCCAGGAGGTGTGACAGAGGAGAGAGACGAGAGAGAGAGAGAGAGAGAGAGGAGAGAGAGAGAGAGAGAGAAAGGTGAGGAATAAGCACAAATTCACAGGTCACTGAGGGAGGGGAAGGTCACAGAGAAATATCTAAACTACGCCCTACCAGTGTCACCGCTGGTCCTCTTTCTAAGTTCGCCTCAACCTGGGTTGGAAAAAAAAAACACATTAGAATGAGGTAAAGTTTAAAGGAGTGAAATTGATATTTATTTATTTTAATGTATTTATTTATTTTTAAAAGGGGGGGGGGGGGGGGGGTGAATGAAACTTGACTGGTGACGACCACACAATGTCCAAAAGCGACTTAGTTCAAACACCACAGAAATCCTGGAGAACTTGTTTAATGGCTTTAACAAGATAAAACGACTTTCCTGTAGGTTCACGCATGTGTTTTCTGGCAGGCCTTGTGAAAAACCACAGTCCTAGACAATGGTTAATTAAAAAAAACAACAACAATAACAACAAAACATACCAGCGTACTAGCATGCTAGCATTTAAAGTTACTTCAGGTCACTATAGTGCGTCCTGTCTTTCTCAGGCGTAGGTGAGGTGGGGTGGGGGATGGGGGGGGGGGGGATTTGACTCTGGATTCCAGGTGTCCTGCTGTAAATGACTCACCTTACAGGTTTCACATTTTCGTTTCGCCACCAATTACAGTAACATAAGCACTGTTTATGTTGCCTCGCACTTGTTTATGCATGGAAGTGTGAATTAGTCCTGAAAAGTGTTTGTGTGTGTGTCCGTTTTTTTTTTCTTTCTTCCAGTCTGACATGCCGAGCAGCATGTAACTATTAAGTGAGAATAACAAGGAGATACTTATTTATTCTGTTGATAATTGTGTTCAGATGACGGGCAGCAAAAATGAGCAAAAATCCAATATCCTCAGAAGGCCACTGTAATGTCTCATAGTGTATAAAATAATGTCTAATCCGGTAGATTAATTTTGCTCAAAGGTTTAAACAAAACGTCAGATTACTTTACAGCTGATGTGGATGCTCTCAGACACATTCACACACACACACACACACACACACACACACTCACGCTCATCAAAACTCATTCAAATTGCTGTTTGCACAAATTGCCGCTAAGCCACCAGTGTTTACGTGTAAAAAAAAAATTGTTATAGGGACAAACTCGTCTATTTTCGGCTATTGTACTTGCCGACGATGAAATGTCACTGTGTTAAACTAATAAATGTTAGTTTAACACAATGTAAATGTCTGTACATGTCATATCCCGCTTACTTTTATTATATTCTATTAATTTATGCGCTTTTATTTAGCATTTAGCATTCCTGGAGAAATTGTTTAGTTTCATTGTTTATTGTGATTTGAACTATGTACAGAAAAGGCCTACCGCTCTTGAATTGGCAAGAGGTAGCTCAGGGTATATATGTATATATATATATATATATATATATATATATATATATATATATATATATATATATATATATATACACCACATAACCCCTCCAATGCAATAAAAAGCCATTATAGCATCAATTAGCATTATTATTAACATTATCAACATAATAATGATTATTTGCATTATTTAAAGACCCTTTTATTCACTTTAATTCTAGGCTGCAATAGAAAATTTGGGACACTTTGGAATATTTCTTCTGCAGCTGACTGAATTCTGAATTATTATTATTATAGAATGAAATGAAACATACAGTTTTTTATAATAGCCATATAATAGCCAAGTAGTATTAACATATAAATGTAACATAATATGAATACAGCATACATTAAAATTACAAAAGCTGGACAACTTACCATCAAATCCATGCACTTTGTACACATGTGGATGTGCAACACATTTAGTCACTGTTTGCTGTAATTAAAAACCTCTCGATTGTGGCTTTGGAGATTTGTGTTCATCCAGCAGGAATAGGCGTCGGGTGACGAGGCCTGGGGTGCAATAAGGGGTCTATAACAGAACATGCTGGATCTTTTACTTCAGCCAGATGTTCAGTGAGCTGGCATTTGTGGAATTTCATCGTTCAAGATAAGCGAAAAATAAAGTTCGGTCCACACCAGAAACTGTCTAATCAGAAAAAGCACACACAGCTGTATCCATCTCCAACACCATTTAAATAAAATCTATCTGCATTTAACAAGTCTTCAGCAGCAATAAAAATGCCCTCATATGCCATCATTTGCATACTGTACATGCCACAGTTATCACCAAGCTGCTACTCATGGGTCCTTGAGTAACGTCCTTAACCCCCTGTGCTCCAGGGGGCGCTGTATCATGGCTGACCCTGCTCTATGACCCCAGCTTCCAAAAACCGGCTTGTTATATGCGACGAAACAGTTTCCCTATGCTGTAATTTTAAATGAGACAAATAAAGCTGCTTCTATTCTATTAAGAACCCACTCATAAATCTCAGTAATAAATAGTAATAATTTCTTTTTTCGAAATTGCAAACATTTGAGACTGAATCTCTGAGGACTTAATTACATCCAGATGCAATCTGCTACATAAGATGGAAGCATATTAACATTTGGGACTAATTTATTCATCTAGAGGACTGGGATTTCTGCTGCGTTGTACCGCTCTACACCAGTTCTTCACGTCTCTTTCTGCCTGTATTTCTTCGTGATTATTATTGTAACCACCGACAAGAAAAAAAGGTGTTTCAAATGACCAGATCTCCTACCATTTGCTGTTCTGTGCCACGTTTATATAACGTCTAAACACTACTATTGGTGAAATATAGTCAGCGGCTCTGAAATATTCAGAAATCCCTCCAGTTAAAGTTAAAAGTCAAGCTTCTTATAAATAAGTGCCGCTACAAAGGGCTTCTGTCCGCTAATAATAAAGTACTTTTGTTGTTTTGTTTTTAAATCATCAGCCGACGGTGTGTTGAGGAACAACAAGCCTAATGATATGTTTGGGGGGGGCATTAAGAAAAGTTTTGTTGCTATTTGAAGAAAGGGATCTGGACGGATGAGCCAGAGATAACACAGAGTCCACATCATGTAGCTTTAATGTCCACATGGAACAAAAAGAGTCCTTGTATGTTAGCCGTTTATCAGCTTAAATGATTTGTGTTTGTTGATCCGTGAGGGGAGCGAGAGATGGTAGGGGACGATAGTCAGCACGGGTAGTGAGTAATAGTGGTCAGCCAACTGCTTTTTAAAGGATGAGTGAATGTCTTAAGGAGGCACTGTGCGACACTATCTTTAGTACAGGTGCTGAATCCAGGTCCACTCGGTGTTTACTAAGGCCTAATGACCGCCTTCGGCTCTGTAATGTTTTGTTGTGTGCTGTATCATTATGGCTCTTTTGGATGTCCTTACCCCCCTTGTTTTTACACCTTCTTCCTCGGTGTGTTTCGAGGAGATGTGTTTTTGTCATCCTGGACCTTTTCATATTTTTGATCTCGGCCGAAACAAAGTGACGCAGGAGGACGAAAGTGACAGAACTGCCGAAAGACGTTTCATCGGAACGACTAAATATGCAATGTTACTGTTCCTCAAGAGAAAGTCTTTTTTAGCAACTTGGCGCTTAGCGCTTTACTGCTACTTTGAACTAGCATATCCGTTCACGTGCCACACGAGGCTTTATATCCCGTGAAAAACAGACATAACACTTCCCACTAGGCATGCGAGTTGAACAATACGCCCTTCCGAACTCTTCGATTACTACATATTGTGGATTGATTTCAAATCCCACGGCTGCTAAAGTTGAGCTACCGAAGATGGCAAAGCTAACACGTCTTTTGCTAGGATTGGATTGTGCTTTGCAGAAATGTGGATAATAAAATAAAAAAAGAAAGAAAGAAAAGGACTATACTTGTGGAGATGGAGACTGTGTATTTTTGGAATTAACCACCTTTAATTTAGTGCTAATATCTAAAAACACTGAATGCCGACCACCACAAAATATCAGAACGAATGAAAAAGACTGATTCCTGTGAAGAGAAGGCAGCAGGATGTATTTCGGGAATACCGTGAGGTGTGATGATTTGGGTGATATTCTTCTGGGGAAATCTTCTGGGAAAACTGAATGGGTATCATCTACCAAAACGTTGTTGCGAAGTGACAGAGGCACAAACCTTCAGATTAGCCGTTTTCCCCAATGGCAGTGGACTCTTCCAGCAGGATAAACACTCAGGAGTAGTCTGAGGAACATGACCAAGATCTTGACTCGGCTTCTAAATTAGTCTGATCAAAGAAGGCCCCACCTGGAGGCCCCGCCATACAGGACCTGCGAATGTCTTGTTGCGAGATACCACAGAACACCTTCAGAAGTCTTGTGGCATCCAGACCTCGATGGCTAAGAGCTGTTTTTGCAGCACATAACATCAATACAGTGGCTTTAATGTTAATGTTATAAACTATATCAAGAAACGTCATTTAAATAACTAACCAAGAAACAGAATATAAACATGATTGTGTTGCTTATAATCAGTATTGAGTGTACTAATAATTCCTTGGAAACTGAATATATATATATTTATTTATTTAACATAAAATGTATTTTATATAGTACACAAAATATAAAAACGCTTCTTTATTTCTCGCCCTTTCGAAATTTTAGAAATGCTGTTTGTGCTTTTCGCCCCTATAGTAGATTAACATCTTGTCTGTATACAGATCTCTTGATCTCGAGCTGACTAAGACCGAAAAAAAGCTATCTGCTGACCTGCATTGTTTTATGGGAACAGGGCAAGACATGACAGTAGCAAGAATGGTGGATTATGGGAATATGTGTGGTCAGGAAATAAAGCTGAACATTGGCATTTATTTTTGATTTTTAATATTTCATATAACATTTATATAAGGTCAGCAGCAATTTCCTGATTGACAGGCTCTTCTAAACCCGAAAGGAATGGCGCTAGTGCTTGAGTGGTGCGGTAATACCTGCGATTTTAAACATCAATATAATTTGGTTTAACATCATGTTGTTTTTATCAGAATGAAGAGAATTGCCACGTTAGTCTCACGTTGGATATATTGGACACACCTTCCCGTTGAATCATTTTCCTTTGTTTTTATCACAATTTACATTGTAGATTCTCACAACTATGAATGACCACATCTGGAATTGTGTAGTAAACAGTAAACAGGAGTACTGCGCCAGATCACCTAAACCCAATCGAGATGGTTTGGGATGAGACGGGGTGCAGCGTGAAGGCGAAAGGGCTAACAAACCTCATGAGGCTCATAGGGAATGAGAAAAGTGTTCAAAGCAGTAATAAAAGTAAAGGCGGGGCTATTTTAATGAATATCAAATGAGTTATTTCACCCGTTTTGGTTTACTACATAATTCCACATGTGTTCCTTCATAGTTTTGATGCCTTCAGTGTCAATAGTCAACAATGTATGTACCACTTGTAATGTTAGGATGGAATCTAAAAGAGGCGAGAGATGTGTTTTACTAATAAAAAACAATCAGCAACGTGCATTCACATGCATTTCCCAAGATTACGCCTACTAGCTGCGCAGTCACAACAGATATGAGATCCTCGCTATATTATACTGTATGTAACCTAAACGTATCACCAGTTTATATGGGGATACACCATATAGGGGGGTGGTAGCCCAGTGGTTAAGGTGTTGGATTCTGGACCGGAAGATCAAGCAACCTAAAATTGACATCTCAGTTTGGTTCACTAGTCTACACAATCATGTGGAAGACTGCTGATCCGACAGTGTACTGAAGACAATCACTGATCCGCTTCACAATGAGGGTAAGCCACAAACATTCATTACCAAAGCTGGCTGTTGACAGAGTGCTGGATCCAAGCATATTAACAGAAAGTTGTTTTTTGTTTTTCAGAATAATTATAGTATATATATATATATATATATATATATATATATCTATATATATATATATATATATATATATATATATATATTATATTATATATATATATATGTATGTGTATGTGTATATATATATTATATATGTATATATGTATGTATGTATGTATGTATGTATGCGTGTGTGGTGTGTAATATATATGATATATATATATATATATATATATATATATATATATATATATATATATATATATATATATATATATATATATATATATATAGTTGTGGAACATGACTTTTTCTTAGGTGCTTCCTTATAATGGAGAATCAAAGAGTTTTTTCTATTATTCCATTAATTTGAATGCAGCATTAAACACATCATCACTTTATTTAAGTTCTGATATCAAGAATGTCTTGAAATAATTTTCAGCTGAAATTTAGGCACAATATGCAATAGATAAACACTTCCTGCTTCCAGTTGGTGGCGCTATGACTCAGATTCAAAGGAGTCATGTCCATGTATTTATCGTTCTGCAAAATTGAAATATTTAATTGAATTATACTCGCACACACGTCACACTATAGGGCTTGGATTTTATTTGTCGACATGGTCATTTATTACTCGAACCCTGACTACTTACCGGGCCTGAAATCACGGTCATGGACAAACTCACCGAGACATCTGGGAGGACGTGGGGCGAAGGTGTTTTTTTTGAGCATCGTGCCATCTATTAGACCAACCGACTCAAAGTTAAGTTAAAGAAACAAGCCAAGTTGGGATTCAATCCCAGAGATTCAGGCTCGCGTCAGCTCTAACCCAGTTGGGAGTGAACGTGGAGAAGGAAGTCTTTTTTGAGGATCCTGCCATCTATTAAACAAAAGAGCTCAAACATAAAGAAATTCAATTCAACACACTGAAATCAACTGAGCCACAAATGCAGACCTGAACACGAGTCTCTTTTTCTTAAACACTTATCTTTTAAATCCCAAAAGTGATCCAAATAATAAACAAGCACGGGGATTGAACTCAGAACCTTTAGGACCACAAACTATTCATGGTACATCCCGACTGAACCACCATGAAAGACATGTAACGCGGCCTCTTTAAACAGTCTTTTTTATTTATTTAATTATTTTAAACACGCTTTAAGGACATACATTTTAACGTAAACAATCAACATATTTGTTCCTGTAAAAATTTAATCAAAAACGAACTAAACATTTTGATCTGTTTCAGAGGCTCAGGAAGACATTTAATCTTTTATCAGTGCTGCAGTTCAGAGTGATTTTTTTCTCTTTTTTTTTTTTTTTATTCCCACCCAATTACAGCACTGATTCCATACCTGATACAGAGAGGAACTGAGATTCCCACCTGTTACAGGTACAGACATTTATCCCACTGAGCCACTGGAACAGACAACAACACACCTTTTTTTAGGGGGTTTATCTTTTAATTTAACTCTTTACCTGCTGCTGAATTAAACTGTTTAAAGGCTGGTTGGGTTCGTGATGGTGCGAGTCTGAATCCCTGAGTTTTGTTGGATCGAATCCCACCTTGGCTTTTTTTCTTTAAGTTAACTTTGTGCTGGTTTGTTTAAGAGAAGACATGATGCTAAAAAAAACCTCCGTCTCTTGTTCCTTCCTAAATGGCTTGTTGGTTAGTGCTGGTGCAACTCTGAGACAGTGAGTTGAGGTTTGTGGGATTGAATCCCACCTTGACTTGTTTCTTTTAAGTCAGTGTTTTTTAGTCTCATGTCATCTATAAGAACAAACAGTAAACTAAATGTAAGTCATGATAAGTAGCTGAAAGTCACAGTGGTTTGTGATTGTAATGTAAAAACTCAGGTTTGAGTCCCAACTTCAGCTATAAAACCTTAAAACTTTTAATGCAGTGTTTAATGGTAAAAAATAAATCCTCTTAAAATGAGCAGTTCTATACCCTGTTCCTGGTGGTGCAGTGGTAGGTGAGTAGGTCTCCTAACATGTGGATCCAGGTTCAAATCCCAGTCCTGGTGAGTTCTCAGTAATTTAAAATGATATGTTTTTCTTGCATCAATAATGTCTAGGTGGGAAATTTAAAAGATAAACCCCCTAAAAAAAGAAAGAAGACTTGTCAGCTCAGATGGCTCCCTGGGTTAAAGGCGTAGTCCGGTCTCAACAAGAACCTCGGTTCGAGACTCCCGGTGTGTGTCATCCACTGACCCCCGTGTGTGGGACTGTAAGTTACCGGCAACCAGAAAGAAAGAAGAAGTAAGACCGGCTTGTCCCACTGGGGCCTCCGGGAGAGATGAAACAGGGGGTTATGCTGCTCTGCGCTATATATGATATATATATATATTATATATATATATATATATATATATATATATATTTATATTTATTTAATATATATTTTTGTTATATATTTATATTATATCTTTTATATATATATATATATATTATATATATATATTATATTATATTATATCTTTTTTTTCATTATTATACTTATTATATTCATTCTATTTACTTTGCATCATTTTTGTTTATTGCTTTTATTTACTTTCGTTACATACTTAAACACAATTTGAACATTTTAATATAAAATAAAAGAGATTTCTTGAGATTTGCAGAACCTGTTGAGACATCATTCTCACTGGGATTCGAACCCTGACAGTCACCGGTCCTGATATTACGGTCACGCACAAACACACCGAGCCATTTGGGAGGACATGAGGAGAAGATGTTTTTTGAGCATCATGTCATCTATTAGAAACAAACCAGACAAGATAGAAACAGGCCAAAGTGGGATTCGATCCCACAACACTGAAAGATTCAGACTCGCACCAGCACATCAACCAAACGCGCCATTCGGGAGGACACGGGGGGGGGGGGGGTGTTTTTTATTCGAGCATCATGTCTTCTATTACACAAATCAGCTGAATGTTAACTTAAAGAAATAAGCCTAGGAGGGATTCCATCCCACAACACTCAGGGACTGAGGCTCGGACCAGCACTAACTCAACGTGCCATTTAGGAGGGAATGCACAGGAGGTGTTTTTATTCGAGCATCATGTCTTCTATTAAACAAACCAGCTGAAAGTGAACTTAAAGAAACAAGCCTAGGTGGGATTCGATCCCATAAGACACAGGGACTCAGGAAAACAGCAGCACTAACGCAAAGCGCCATTTGGAAGAGAACGAGAGAAGGTGTTTATTTCAGCATTAAAGAACAGAGGGAACCGAGACTGGCTGTGAAATAAACACAAGGTGGGATTCGATCCTACAAATCTGCGGGATTCCAGCGAAGACCAGCACAAAGCCACCGAGCTACTTGGGAACGAACATGACGATGGTATTTTTTGTTTTTGTAGCATCACGTCATCTATTAGAAAAAACGGCTCAAAATTTACTGAAATAATCACAAGGTGGGATTCGATCCTACAAATCTAGAGGATTTCCGCTCAGACCAGCACAAATCCACCACATGGAACAAACCAACAGCGCCACCAGGAAAGATATAAAACACGCCTGGATAAACAGTCTTACTTTTTTAAAGACTTATTTTTAAACTCCAAATGGAACCAAATAAGAAACATGCACAGGGTTCGAACTCAGAACCTTTAGGACCATAAAACATGCATGGTACATCCCGACTGTGCCACCATGACAGACACGTTACATGCTTTAAAAACAGTCTTTTATAAAATACTTATTGTAAACACATGCTGTAAACACAGAAAATTTAACTTAATCAAAATATTATTTGTTCCTGTAAATAATGAATAACATATTTGTCTGTTTTAGTGGTTCAGGAAGACTTTTTTTCATTTTCATCAGTGCTGCAGTTCAGGGTGAATTTTTCTTTTTTTTATTCCCACCCAATTACAGCACTGATTCCATACCTGATACAGAGAGGAACTGAGATTCCCACCTGTTACAGGTACAGACGTTTATCCCACTGAGCCACTGGAACAGACAACAACACACCTTTTTTTAGGGGGTTTATCTTTTAATTTAACTCTTTACCTGCTGCTGGATTTAACACTAAACACACATCAACACGACTGTTAAAGTCTGTGATGGTTTTTGGTGTTCAGTCTGATATTATATATATATATATATATATATATATATATATATATATATATATATATATATATACATATATATATATATATATATATATATCTATATATATAGAGAGATATAGAGAGATCTAGAGAGAGAGAGAGAGAGAGAGAGAGATAATAATAAAAATAGAAAAAAAGCTGGAAAAGAGTTAAAATCCCTAAAAGATAAACCCCCTAAAAAAAGGTGTGTTGTTGTCTGCTCCAGTGGCTCAGTGGGATAAACGTCTGTACCTTGTAACAGGTGGGAATCTCAGTTCCTCTCTGTATCAGGTATGGAATCAGTGCTGTAATTGGGTGGGAATAAAAAAAAAAATAAAAATTCACCCTGAACTGCAGCACTGATAAAAATGAAAAAAAGTCTTCCTGAACCACTAAAACAGACAAATAAGTTATTCATTATTTACAGGAACAAATAATATTTTGATCATGTTAAATTTTCTGTGTTTACAGCACGTGTTTACAATAAGTATTTTATAAAAGACTGTTTTTAAAGCATGTAACGTGTCTGTCATGGTGGCACAGTCGGGCTGTACCATGCATGTTTTATGGTCCTAAAGGTTCTGAGTTCGAACCCTGTGCATGTTTCTTATTTGGTTCCATTTGGAGTTTAAAAATAAGTCTTTAAAAAAGTAAGACTGTTTATCCAGGCGTGTTTTATATCTTTCCTGGTGGCGCTGTTGGTTTGTTCCATGTGGTGGATTTGTGCTGGTCTGAGCGGAAATCCTCTAGGTTTGTAGGATCGAATCCCACCTTGTGATTATTTCAGTAAATTTTGAGCCTGTTTTTGTCTAATAGATGACGTGATGCTACAAAAACAAAAAATACCTTCGTCATGTTCGTTCCCAAGTAGCTCGGTGGCTTTGTGCTGGTCTTCGCTGGAATCCCGCAGATTTGTAGGATCGAATCCCACCTTGTGTTTATTTCACAGCCAGTCTCGGTTCCCTCTGTTCTTTAATGCTGAAATAAACACCTTTCTCTCGTTCTCTCCCAAATGGCGCTTTGCGTTAGTGCTGCTGTTTTCCTGAGTCCCTGTGTCTTATGGGATCGAATCCCACCTAGGCTTGTTTCTTTAAGTTCACTTTCAGCTGGTTTGTTTAATAGAAGACATGATGCTCGAATAAAAACACCTCCTGTGCATTCCCTCCTAAATGGCACGTTGAGTTAGTGCTGGTCCGAGCCTCAGTCCTTGAGTGTTGTGGGATCGAATCCCACCTAGGCTTATTTATTTAAGTTAACATTCAGCTGGTTAGTGTAATAGAAGACATAATGCTCGAATAAAAACACCGCCCCCCCCGTGTCCTCCCGAATGGCGTGTTTGGTTGATGCTGGTGCGAGTCTGAATCTTTCAGTGTTGTGGGATCGAATCCCACTTTGGCTTGTTTCTATCTTGTCTGGTTTGTTTCTAATAGATGACATGATGCTCAAAAAACATCATCTTCTCCTCGTGTCCTCCCAAATGGCTCGGTGTGTTTGTGCGTGACCGTAATATCAGGACTGGTGGCAGCCAGGGTTCAAATCCCTCTGAGAATGACGTCTTAACAGGTTCTGCAAATCTCAAGAAATCTCTTTTATTTTATTTAAAATGTTCAAATGGTGTTTAAGTATGTAACGAAAGTAAATAAAAGCAATAAACAAAAATGATGCAAAGTAAATAATAATAATAAAAGAAAAAAGATAATAATATAATATAATAATAAATATAATAATATATAATATATCTATATATAGATATATAATCTATAGAATATATAAAAAATCTATCCTATATAATCTATAGAAAAATAAATAAGATATATATATATTAAATATATAAAAATATCTAAAATATAATAATATATATATATAGATATATATATAAAAAAATAAAAAAAAAAAAAAAACAAAAAAAAAAAAATATATCTATATATATATATATATATATATAGAGCGCAGAGCAGCATAACCCCCTGTTTCACCTCTCCCGGAGGCCCCAGTGGGACAAGCCGGTCTTACTTCTTCTTTCTTTCTGGTTGCCGGTAACTTACAGTCCCACACACGGGGGTCAGTGGATGACACACACCGGGAGTCTCGAACCGAGGTTCTTGTTGAGACCGGACTACGCCTTTAACCCAGGGAGCCATCTGAGCTGACAAGTCTTCTTTCTTTTTTTAGGGGGTTTATCTTTTAAATTTCCACCTAGACATTATTGATAGTAGAAAAAACATTTCTTTTTAAATTACTGAGAACTCACCAGGACTGGGATTGGAACCTGGATCCACATGTTAGGAGACCTACTCACCTACCCACTGCACCACCAGGAACAGGGTGTCGATCTGCTCATTTTAAGAAGATTTATTTTTTACCATTAAACACTGCATTAAAAGTTTTAAGGTTTTATAGCTGATTTTGGGACTCAAACCTGAGTTTTTACATTACAATCACAAACCACTGGGACTTTCAGCTACTTATCATGACTTACATTTAGTTTACTGTTTGTTCTTATAGATGCCATGATGCTAAAAAACACTGACTTAAAGGAAACAAGCCAAGGTGGGATTCAAACCCACAAACCTCAACTCACTGTCTCAGAGTTGCACCAGCACTAACCAACAAGCCATTTAGGAAGGAACAAGAGATCGAGGTTTTTTTAGCATCATGTCTTCTCTTAAACAAACCAGCACAAAGTTAACTTAAAGAAAACAAGCCAAGGTGGGATTCGATCCAACAAAACTCAGGGATTCAGACTCGCACCATCACGAACCCAACCAGAAAAACATGCTTTAAACACGTACATTTAACTTAAACAATCTACATATTATTTCTTCCTGTCAATGTTGAATAAAAAAATAAACATTTTGTCTGTTTCAGAGGCTCAGGATGACTTTTATCTTTTATCAGTGCTGTAGTTCAGAGTTATTTTATCTTTTTTTTTTTATTCCGACCCAATTACAGCACTGTTTCCATACCTGATACAGAGAGGAACTGAGATTCCCACGTGTTACAGGTACAGACGTTTATCCCACTGAGCCACTGGAACAGACAACAACACACCTTTTTTAGGGGGTTTATCTATTTTATGCCTTCATTTTTATAAACTGGCTTTTCTATTTATTTTTATTTTCTCTTTTCCATTTTTCGGTTTATTTTCATCTTAGCAATTTATTTTGTTCCTCATTTTTGTGATCATGTTAAAAAAATAAGTTACTTTAGCGTGACTTGTTAGGAGAGCTACTTACCTTACACTGCACCACTAGGAAGAGGGTGTTAGAGAGTTCCTTTTGAGAAGATTTATTTCTTTCACCATTAAACGTTGCATAAAAAGATTTAAGGACCTTATAAAAAGCACCTTCTTCATGTTTCCTCCCAAACGGATCCCGCGGGAACCTGAATCTCTCACTTTTTGTGGGATTAAATCCCTGAGTTTTGTGGGATCGGGATCGGTGTTCAACTACAGCACTGATTAAAGAAACTGCCCTATATATATATATATATATATAGCTATATATATATATATATATATATATATATATATATATATATATATATATATATATATATATATATATATATATATATATATATATATATATATATATATATATAAGAAATCTTAATCCTTCAAGAAAGCCTGAAACTGACAGAACACCCTTTCAAAGACTTTACTTTAACAGTCGTGTTCCATGTGTGTTTAGTGTTAAATCCAGCAGCAGGTAAAGAGTTAAATTAAAAGATAAACCCCCTAAAAAAAGGTGTGTTGTTGTCTGCTCCAGTGGCTCAGTGGGATAAACGTCTGTACCTGTAACAGGTGGGAATCTCAGTTCCTCTCTGTATCAGGTATGGAAATCAGTGCTGTAATTGGGTGGGAATAAAAAAAGAAAAAAAAGAAAAATTCACTCTGAACTACAGCACTGTTAAAAGAAGAAATGTCTTCCTGAGCCTCTGAAACAGACATGAATATTTAGTTATTTTTTAAATTAAATTAAATTTAATTTAACCAGAAAGAAAGAAGAAGTAAGACCGGCTTGTCCCACTGGGGGCCCCGGGAGAGGTGAAACGGGGGGGGATTATGCTGCTCTGTGCTATATATATATATATATATATATATATATATATATATATATATATATATATATATATATATATATATATATATATATATATGTAACATATTTATATATTATTATTATTTACTTATATATCATTCTATTTACTTTGCATCATTTTTGTTTATTGTTTTTATTTACTTTCGTTACATACTTAAACACTATTTAAACTTGTCATCAAGATTTTTTATAAAAAAACAAGCACATTCAGATTTGCAGATCCTGTTGAGACCTCATTCTAACAGGGACTCGAACCCTGACTACCACGGCCCCTGAAATCGCAGTCATGCACTAACCCACCAAGTCAATTGGTAGGACATCAGTAAGGGTTTTTTTACGCATCATGTCATCTATTACACGAACCAGCTCAAATTGAACATATAGAAACAAGACAAAGTGGGATTCGATCCCACAAAATGCAGGGATTTAAGCTTGTACCAGCACTAACCCAGCACGCCATTTACGAGTGAAGATGTGGACTGTGTTTTTTTGAGTATCATGTCTTCTGTTGGACAAACCAGCTGAAAGTTAACAAAGAAAGACATGCAAGGTGGGATTTGATCCCGTACAACTCAGATATACATGAGGTTACCTGGTCTTACCACATAAGCCATTTGGGAGAGAATGAGAAGGATGTTTTTTTTTTTGAGTGTCGTCATATATTAGACAAAACATCTCAAACTTAAAGAAACAATCAGAGGTGGGATTCGATCCCACAATTCTCAGGAATTCCGGTTCAAATCAGCACTAACCTACCGAGCCATTTGGTGAGGAATGTTTAATAGGTTTTTTTTAAACATCATGTCATCTATTAGACAAAAAAGCGCAAGGTTAACTTAAAGAAATTTAAGCTCAAATTAAGCACACTGAAATCATCTGAGCCACAAGTGCAGATCTGAACATTAGTCTATTTCTAAAAACACTTATTTTCAGAATCTCAGAATGATTCAAATAACAAACATAAACTGGACTCGAACTCAGAACGTTTAAAACCGTAAACTATGCATTGTACATCCCGACTGAGCCACAATGAACGTCTCTTAAAACAAATTCTTATTTTAAACATGTGCTTTAAAGACATTACATTTAACACAATCAACATATTATTTGTTCCGGTAAATGTTGAATAAAAAAAATAAATAAACATTTGTGTCTGTTTCAGAGGCTCAGGAAGACATTTCTTCTTTTATGAGTGCTGTAGTTCAGAGTGCATTTTTACCTTTTTTTTTATTCCCACCCAATTACAGCACTGTTTCCATACCTGATACAGAGAGGAACTGAGATTCCCACCTGTTACAGGTACAGACGATTATCCCACTGAGCCACTGGAACAGACAACAACACACCTTTTTTTAGGGGGTTTATCTTTTAATTTAACTCTTTACCTGCTGCTGGATTTAACACTAAACACTAAAGTTGTCGAATTAGCGGAATCTCAGGTCTCGAGTAGGGCACGCACCTCTCCAGGTACCCATGGCTTTCGGCTTTAGGTTTTGGACTTTGCTTTCGATTTTTAAAAACATTTAACTTCAAATTACCTCCTCAATTTTTCAGTGCTATAAATGATAATAAGAAAATATAGCCCCGAGCAGCGATGATGGGCCCAAGCCTGTGTGCCATAAAAACGTTTGCAAAGTACTGCATATACAGTGGTACCTCGGCCAGCGTCTGTTTCTGTAAACAATCAATTAAGGGTCACACCTGATAGGCATTGAAAATGAAAATCATTATACTGAAGCAGGACAATTTTAGGGTGGACTTGGTTTGGTTGGAATGAAAACCTGCACCCACACTGGCCCTTTGTGGGATTGGACAACCCTGCACTAAGCCATCGTGCCCCTGGGGATTAATATAAATGCTGTTTTTGATACATTTTTAAAAACTCACACAAAACCTTACATTCATCCTGATCAACACTAATATGCGAAGAAAAGAATTTCACTGTGACGTAATGTATATGTGACCAATAAAGGATATTATTATTATATTATTATGTTTTAACTGGAAATCTGTAACAGGTTCCAGTGGAAAAGGCCAGCAGAGAGAACACTCCAGTTATAACACGTACAATCAATAACATATAAGCATTTACGCACTGCATCTCCATTCGTTAAAAATAATTTCATCTGTCAAGCCTCATAGTAAATTACACTGAGGCTTAATGCAGTGCCTTTCCTTTCTTTTTACCTCATAATTCATCTTCATAAGTGTTTTGCAGTATATTAGGCACTCTCTCTTTTTTTTTACGCGCAAACTTATACAAGTCTATGAGAAAACAGAAGGTGATTTTCCCATAAATAAAAACATTATACCAAATTATACCAAACCATAATACACAAATGATTCGCATACGCTCTTTTGTCTTCTACCTATTTATTGTTCTAGAAATGTATGCATATTTTTGCATGTGTACCATTTTGGGAATAATTCTAAGATGGTGGGTGTCATTATTATCAAGAACAGTGTACACTAATTACATTTCTAGCTTTGCGTGTGACACAAAGATAGGATTCTGAGAAGAGACAACGAGAAAGCCAGTTATAACTTTAGGAAAGTGTTTGTGTATTGAATGAAATGAAATATTATTAATGATTTAATGAATTGTAGGGACAAATATATTAGATAAGAGGCACGGTGGTTTAGTGGTTAGCACGTTCGCCTCACACCGCCAGGGTCCGGGTTTGATTCCCGTCTCGGCCATGTGTGTGGAGTTTGCATGTTCTCCCGTGCCTCAGGGTGTTTTTCTCCGGGTTCTCCGGTTTCCCCCCCGGTCCAAAAACATGCACGGTAGGTTGATTGGCACTTTGGAAAATTGTCCCTAGTGTTTGAATGTGTGTGTGTGTGTCCTGCGATGGGTTTGCATTCCATCCAGGGTGTATCCTGCCTTAATGCCCATAGACGCCTGAGATAGGCACAGGCTCCCCGTGACCCGAGGGAAGATCGGATAAAGCGGTAGAAGATGAATGAATATTATACAAATTTATATATTTCTATATCCCTAGATAGAATATAGAGAGGGTAGCTCAGTGGTCTAAGGGCGCTGGGCTGCTGATCAAAAGATCCAGGTTCGAGCCCCGGTATGGCCAAGATGCCGCCCTTGGGTCCTTGAGCAAGACCATTAACCCTCTGTGTTCCAGGGGCACCATATAATGCCTCTGACCCTGCGCTCTGACCCCAACTACCAACAACAAGCTGGGATATGCGAAGAAAGAATTTCACTGTGCTGTAATGTATATGTGACAAATAAATGCTATTCTATGGAATAAGTAACCCATCTTCATAGTGCTTAGACCTTTGGATTTAACACACAAATGCTTGTTCAGACCAGGTTGAACCAATCGCTGAGGTTTGTTTGTTTGAAAGCTTATACTGTGTCTACAAAAGGGGACCCCGATTTCCAGTAGCCATTTTACAAAAGTGAACAGGAATAGGATAATAATGAGCAGATAAATGTGGAAGCAAACATCCATCTTACTTAATCAATAATTTATTTAATGCAATGGAATTGGCAAATTCCAAAGCGAAATCACTATTATTCTCTCTCCATGGAAATATTGTACATGTGCTACAGCACCCTTTTTGCAAACAGGTGAATAAGTGCACTTGTGCCGAACGTTTTACATTATGTCATCGTGAACTATGGAAAAAAAACAAAAATAACAAGTTCTAGTTGCATTTAATGATTTCGTACACTTCAGTGCAGTAGCTCGCTTTCTATTCAGCTCCGTGCTCAGTACCAAAATGACGAACGTGATAATGACAAGGCAACAAAAGTGGCAAAGGTTACTGCTTGCCTATAACTGATACTGAAAAATACACTATAAGGACGTACGTGTGTGTGTGTGTGTGTGTGTGTGTGTGTGTGGACTCCTGACCATGACATTCCAAATTTAGTCCCCGTTCACGGTGATAATAATCTAATAAAGTCCTCTGGGAAGATGTTCCACTGGATTTCGCAGTGTGCATGTGGAGATTTGTGCTCGTTCAGGCCTCGAGGGGTTTTAGTAAAGGCAGATACCGAAGGAGGCAGTCAGAATTCGAACTCGTCCAAAAAAAGAAAAAAAGTAAAAAAAAAAAAAAGAATACGTATATAAATAATAAAGCTAGATTTATTATGTATAATAATAATAATAATAATAATAATAATCCAAAAAATAATAATAAAATGAATAAAAAACTAATAATAATAATAATAATAATAATAAAAAAAACACGTGTCGTGTGCCTGCAACTTTTGGGAAGAATCACGTTATGGTTGAAAAAAAAACAAAACAACAAAAAAAATCTATATATACGTTTATCAATATAGTGCATTTGTCAGTGCGTGATGCAAATTCGTTTACAAAATGAGTGCACAAATAAGGACCCTTCTTCGTAAAATGATTAAAGCGATGTAGGTCGGTTTTAAAAAAAAAAAAACGACCAAAATCTTTCCGATCTCTAATTCTGCCGAACCGTCATGCTGACACATGTATGACACTGACACGCCCGGCATTCCTTTGTGCAAATGTAGGTGACCCACATGGGACGTTCCTGCTAACGGTGCTTAAATTTGCTCATCATGCATCTAAAGTCAATGACCCGGAACATTGCTTATAGGGTCCAGTGACAAAGAAAGGTAACAAAAGGTCAAATCTGTATATATATATATATATATATATATATATATATATATATATGTATGGCATTTCTTTGCAAATATAGAGGTGGCAATGACCTTCACATGTAATGTAGTTCACTATAAGGAATAAGGTTCATTTAAATTTGAACAAGGTCACATTTCCATGGATCCAATATCCAAATGCAATTAGGAATCAGAAGAAATTAACATAATTAGTCAAAAGCTGGATCTCTCCCACCTCAGCCTTAGTAATCTGAGCCCAATCTGTTGTTGTGGTGTAATGAATGCAACGTCTTAGTTAGAATTGCAAAGTGGCTAAAACAAAGGGATTTTGAACAGTGGTGCTTATATATATATATATATATATATATATATATATAATATATATATATATATATAATATATATATATATATATATATATATATATATATATATATATATATATATATTAGTACTTAAAATGACCTGAAACACTACATCAAAGTCTCAAATTGCATTTCTTAATTATGAAGTGAAAGTGAACAAATTTGACTTCCTGATTAGTGCTTCGAAAAATTAATGCGCGAACGAGAAGTGGATATAAAAGCGTTTCCGCTCATGAAAGACTCACTGAACGGCCTCGTGTATAATAGAGATAAGACGAAGGAGGAGAAATAATAAAAAAAGAATTGAATTAGCGACCATGTTTAAACAAAAGCCTCAAAGCGGCGAAAACCAACCTCCCACTTGTGTATGTATCTGACAGTAGTGGTGAATCCCTTGGTTTGTTTCACGTTTGTCCGTCATTTGCGTTACAGATGTGCAGTGTGCGTTGATGGTGAACGGATGTTTGCATGTGCGAGGACACGTTGGAGGAAAAATGCGGATCCGTCAACAATGGAGAGAAGAATTGTAAAGAAAGGGAGGAAACTGGTGTGTACAAGATGGACAATGCAAATAAATATACTATTAAAAAAAAAAATACACTTATTGTATCACTTAAGTCCTTAAACATCTCCCTGTGCTGCCAGACCTGGGCTGCTGTGTGTGGTGGACTGGACCTCTGTGTATGATAGTGAAAGAAAGGGAAAGTCCTCTACACTTCCACCTGTCCCTGAGTGAGATGAGTCCTGAGCTGCTGTGCTGCGTTTACAATCTTTCGCTGGTGGCCCAACAGGTTCACTCCCAAAGCCTGCACATCCCTGAAACACACACACACACACACAGAGTCAACAGACATAAACAGACTCTGTCTTTCAATAAAATCGAACAAAGACTGCTGAACAATGTGTTTAGCGCCAACAAGATCCGTATGCATATTTAAAAAAACCTGCCACGAAACACGCTCTCGCAACGCCATTATCACCGCTGTGTAGAAAATGACTCACCATCCCGATAATATCCGCTTCCTGGAGTCCCTGTGTTATCTGATGAAATGGCCAATGGGAAACGGATCGACGCTCGAGCGTATGCTCGGAGACGCCGTTAATATCATGTTAACATTCGATGGGCCTTCCGTAACTTGCGGTTAAAAAGAAAATGCATATTTGTCTGCGCGCGTCCTTCCCTGCTGGCTTGGTATTTCCGGTGTGCAAATTACTATTAAGAGGGGGCGAAAGTGCTTTTGTCTTTCATGGAAACGATGTTTTCGGTTCAGATTGATCGTTAATCACACGGGACGCAGACACTCGTATATATATTAAAGCGATGTGGCCCTGCAAAGCTCATTTCTTTGGATTACAGAATCTGGAGGTGTGAAACACTAAAGTGTTTTCTTTACCGTATGGTCCAAATGGCTCTTCGAGTGGTAAAGGTTGCCGACCCCCGGACGAGGGAATTAGGGTTTGTTCGTAGCAGTTGCCATTTGTGTGTAAGCAAAGTGTACTACTCACTCCATAGTGAGCAAGCTCACTCTCTCCAAGCTGTGCATCTGCGCTCTCTCGAACTCGTCCTTGTAGCGCTCCATCCTCAGCGCACTCAGCCACTCGCTGACCGTCGTCACCGCTGACAGATCTGTGGAGGTGGGACTAAGCAGGGGTTGGGTGGGGCTTAGAAAGGACACGTTAAGAGGGATATAATAGGAGAGAATGCAATTAGCCTGAAATGAATGCGTGTATATATATATATATATATATATATATATATATATATATATATATATATATATATATATGTGATATATTCTTCAAGATATTTCATTTCGCAGTGCTGCTATGTGCAGGGATAAATGTTTGTGCTACTGTATCTTTCACCAAACTGAATATTTTTCACCCATCAGTGATGCTTGCTGACAGGAAGGGAACTGAGATCACACAATAAATACCAATAAGGTGTGAACACAGCATGATCTGAATGCAGGGAGGCCGGTTTATAATTCTGCGTCACTCTGCAGTGACTACTCCGAAACACTAGTTGGCGGTGGTGTGGTGTGGCTTTCTGCTGCAGCAACAATGGCGCATTCCCGCAATGACCGGAATTAGATGGCAGCCTTTGTAAAATGGCGACGTAGCGGTGGCGATATTTTCGCACTTCTTTGTTTCTTCACTATGGACTACGGTACCGAGGAATACGCCGGAATGCCGACCAATCGCAAGGTGGCACACAATGGACAAGCCGACCAATCACATACGCACCAGGTCACGGCGTAGGCTACGACCTGTACTCGGAAGTGAATCGCCGTCCTTTAGAAATGAGATCGTATGAATCGAGATCGTGATCCCCCCCCCCTCCGATTAATCGTGCAGCCCTACTGTGAGGTATTGCTTTTCAGATTAAGTCTTTTTTTAAGATTTTTGGTTGCAAAATCTGACTGCACGCTACAATCATGTGAATATTCCCAGGATGGACCTGAGAGGTTTTAAAATTTTAAATCCCGACATTCTCAAGGACACACACACACACACACACACACGAGTGCTAAAGGACAGGTCTTGATGGAAGGTTTTGTTTGCAGTGCTTGTCATACCGAGTGTGCTCAGCCTTGAGGGACGCGGGGTGACGTATGAGCCGGTCCAGAGAAGAGAGGATAGAGTCGAATCTGGGACGGTCCTGTCTATCAGCCTGCCAACACTGCAGCATGAGCGCGTGCAGTGCAGGGGGGCAGCTGTTAGGAGCGGGAAGACGATACTGATCGATTACTGCCTTCATTACCTACAGAGAAATGGAGGGGGGAAAAAAAAACATTCAAACAGCATTCCTTCCCTTCTTTTGTCCCTGTTGTGGTTTAGAGATCATAGCATAAATGCTGTGGACGTAAACATTTTGACCTCACACTATAATAGTCAAGTACACTGTAACAGGCGAAATACTGTCATGGCTCCTTTAAGAGTATTTTGGGCATTGTGGGAACAATCAGAAGCTGTTTTCTTCCTCTTCTTTTATTTCTTTTCCTTCTTTTTTTTCCCCTTCGAGTGATAAGGAAATAAAGCTATTATATACAACTTGAAAGCGGTTTTGGCTAATCTATCTCTTCCCCTTCAGCAAGTCGAGTCAGGCAAATTAGCATGTGACCCCTGACTCGGAGCGCTACAGCGTGCAAAATAGCAAATTGTCAACCACACGCGCATTTTTAAATACACATTATTTTTGCAGAACTTCTGGGCACAAATGTCGTTGTAAAATAAATAAATAAATAAATAAATAAATAGACATTCAGTCCACATGAATAATATTGCTTCAATGGTATGTTTTTGGCTAGAGGCCGTTGATGACATTATGCATCTTGGTGGGCACTCCAGACACACACACACACACACACACACGAGCACGCGGGCACGCACACGGCTTTGAAACAGACTGAATCGCATAACAGTTCCATCATCAGAATGCTGCAGGCGTGCACCGATTTTTCAGCCGTGCACATAGCCGACTTAATTAGAGGTGAAAATACTGAAGGTTGGTTATCATGTCTTGCTCTGCACTGCGCAGACGTGCTGAAAATAGCTAAATCGAAATGCAATTATTTGAATGAACCCTCGGATGAACCTGTACTTAAACAGCCTCCTGGAAAAGACACCCATTTATATATATATATATATATATATATATATATATATATATATATATAAATTGTACTCATTCCTTTACTTTCATTCATTCATTCATCTTCTACCACTTTATCCGATCTTCCCTCGGGTCACGGGGAGTCTGTGCCTATCTCAGGCATCTTTGGGCATTAAGGCAGGATACACCCTGGATGGAATGCCAACCCATCGCAGGACACACACACACATTCACACAGACATTCATACACTAGAGACAATTATCCAAGGTGCCAATCAACCTACCGGGCATGTTTTTGGACCGGGAGGAAACCGGAGAAAAACCCCCTG
>JACRUU010000002.1:14111738-14119238 GCA_030449085.1 Kryptopterus vitreolus | reverse complement strand
ACTGCGAGGAGGGTGCGCTTCTCTTCGGAGTCTCCAGAGACACCTGTCAACCTGTCAGACGTGAAAAATTACTGCGCCGGCTTGAGAATTATTTACCGACTCGGAACATCGAAGCAGAATATATCATTTGTTGTCTTTGACACGCCGATACATTATAAAAAACAAAACCCTGTATGTAATGAGAGAGAGATAGAGAGAGAAAGAAGGAAAGAAAAGAAAAAAAAATGAAAAAAAAAAATGAAAAAAAAAAAAGGAAAAAAAGAAAAAAAAAAACAAAAAAGAAAAAGGGAAAGGATGTGTTCACGATCCTTGTGAAATGCTTTATAGGTTCGAGGAAAAAAGGCGATATCACTTTTAACAGTAACTAGTTACATGTTACGGCATAATTGCGCAATTTATTTAAAAAATAAATAAATGTTACAGTAAATTGTTACAGTTACGGAGAAAAAACGTGTAATTAAATTAGTTACTTATGTAAATGTTAACGATTACAAATTGGGTTACATCTGAACAATTTCTTTAAAAACCTAGGATATGCTGAACAAAATAATAATAATAATAATAATAATAATAATAATAATTTGTTGGCGGTTTGATTCCCGCCTGCGCCATGTTACTTACCAGCGTGTCCTGCCATAGCAATGCAATGATTTAATTTCTAAAGCAGTATTAAATCTTTAATAATTAATATAAGCGTAATTCCATTGATGAACGATTTTGAAATTCTAACACTAAACAAGAGTTGAGTCCTACTTTAAGGATAACTCATTCATTCATTCATTCATTCATCTTCTAACGCTATATCCGATCTTCCCTCGGGTCACGGGGAGTCTGTGCCTATCTCAGGCGTCTATGGGCATTAAGGCAGGATACACCCTGGATGGAATGCCAACCCATCGCAGGACACACACTCACATTCACACACACATTCATACAACTAGGGACAATTTTCCAAGGTGCCAATCAACCCACCGTGCATGTTTTTTGACCGGGGAGGAAACTGGAGAACCTGGAAAAAAACCTCCTGAGGCACGGGGAGAACATGCAAACTCCACACACACATGGCCGAGACGGGAATCGAACCCGGACCCTGGAGGTGTGAGGCGAACATGCTAACCACTAAGCCAAAATAATCAAAACATTTGGAATATGGTCATTTGTAATCTGTAACCTATTACATTTCCAAAGACTATTAATCACACACACACACACACACACACACACACACACACATTTAGGCTTACCTCGGTTGCTAATATATCTCTGAAGCCTGTCACTGTAATGGCTCTCTCTCCTTTTTCTGTCGAAGCAGCAATGCAGCTTCATATGAAAAATATTCATATCTCTCCCAAGGCTCTATATTAGTGCATTTGAACCTAGGAAGTTCATACAGCATATACAGATGATGTTCAATACTGAAATACACTTACGTCCTGAAGACAAACACAATGACGACTGCCGCCACGACTAACAGAAATGCAGCTCCACCCATCACAGACCCCACCAGCAGGGGCAGGTGGCTCTGAATTTGCCTCGACCGCTCTTCTACAGCGTGAAAACAACAATGACGACATCAGATGGCAAGAATACTCCCATCCCAGATCTAAAGCTTTTTCACCCGAGGGGAAGAAACAAGTGGTCTATCTAGCTTATCCTTCATTTTCTTTGCTTTTTCTCATATACACTCATTACTATAGTGTGTATTGTGTATTCACACTGTGAATACACAATTCATTAGTAGTGTGGAATTTCATACAGTGCCATGTTACTGAGCCATTTCACTGTGCACTCTATATGGCAAGTCATAGAGACAGTAGGTACGATTCCATTACACGTTTGCGTAAAACTTGTCGATAAAAAAAACGATGCGAATCATGTGACTAAAACTCGTCCTCTCGCGATGTCACTCAAAAAAAAAACTAGGCAGGCTTACTTATATCGCAGCCAATCGCACGTATATCATGTGGCCTGGGAATGCGGGAAAAAAAAAGGTTTCCATTACAGTTTTGCAAATTAATCCTTTTTCCCATCGTCAAAAAAAAGCTTTTGCGAATTTCGCACGTTTCCATTTGGTGCATATTCGCTATTCGCTATTTAAATTTGCGCATTTTTGAAGGGTAATGGAAATGCACCTAGTGTGAGATGTGCAGATATCTGTAAATATTTTTTTATTATATATATATATATATATATATATATATATATATATATATATATATATATATATAAACACACACACATATATTAATATAAATATATATATATATATATATATATATATATTATATATATATCCACAGTTTCGTTCGTTGTAACTTGTTGTACAATGGCAATAAAGTTCTATTCTATAGATTTTTCAATTCATTACATTGCCATTTCTAATGATTAAACTCTTTTAAACGGTTTTGCACTCTCAGGAAGTCGCAGTCATAGATGATCGCTCTACAGCGACGGCCATAATAATGGAACGGCAGGGAAGAAGGAATAACCGTTCAGAACTGGTGATATCACTGAACAAACCTGTGTAATGACAGACCACTGGATATTAAGTTGAAAAAGGTTGTGGATGAGTATATCATTTCTTACCCATAGCCAGAGTGCTGAAGTAGACCGAGTTGCCGTAAGGGCCGTAGCCTCTTTCGTTGCGTGCCCGGATCTGGAAGGCATAAATGGAGCCTGGGGTCAGAGCAGCCACTGTCACTGTGTTTGTCTCAGTAAACACACTGGTTGCGCTGCTCTCGTCGGAGCTCTGTAGAAGGAAAGGTGAATTGTCGTTAAAAAGTCGTAAATAGCGATAAATGTGTGTTTTGTCGTTACATAATCAGGGAAACCCTGACCTTATTTGACTTATTTTAGGGGGAAAAAATGCACATTTTCTAGATATTCTTGTGGTTTCTATATCAGACTGTAAATATTGTAAATATTCTATATTCTCGTATTTTATATATAAATATCTACATACTCTACATGTGATCATTTAAATCATTTAAATGTTGATCACATATACAGTACATTCTGACTTGGATTTACTGCAGAGCTTGTTTTTTCCTTCAAAAATCAATACAAAAAAACAACAACACTTTCATACAAATGTAGGAACCTAGAAATGCACAAACAACATAGACACATGGGAAAACCTGAATACTGAACCCATGGTAACTATTAGAAATAAGCATAATAAAAATATACAGCACAACAACCTACAAATATAATCAATCATAATTCGCTTTTATTCGTTTCATGACATTTCTTGTATTTCGCATAGACACGAGAATGTTTAGATGGTGAAATATAGTGTAGCTATAGAAACCTTGTCATAGAATCTAAGCTGGTACTCCAGGATGTCTCCGTTGGGCCGGTCGGGCTGAGGCCAAGACAGAGTGATGGAATCTGCAGCACTGTTGAGCTGATGCAGTATGGGAACCTCGGAAGGTACTTCATGCAGAGAGAGACATACAGGGTAGTGAAACTACGGTTATAACTGTAACCACAAGGGGGCATCACTATATATGATGTTATTCATTCAATATTCATGTTAGGAGATCCATCCATCCCATCTGTGTAGTCATATAATGCAATCTCCAGCAAGACGGACGAGTAAACAGGTTAGAGGAAAAAGAAAAAAAAAAAGAAAAAAAGAGATTATGTTCATATTTGTCAGGTATGAAGAAACAATAGACTCTCTCTGACCCCAAAGTCCCATATTAGTCATCCACTCACTGCTCAGCGACAAAACCTCCCCTCTCTGTTACATTCAAATCTCTCAAGCAATCATGTATAAGAGCAGGGACATTCAACATTATGTACTGGAACAGACTACTTGACATTTAAATGTGTGTTACATCATATCACTTTAGGAAGAAGTACAAAGTGAAAACTGTAGCTAGGGAGAAAAGACAGAGAAAGACAGAAAAAAAAAAGTGAGAGTTCATATGATGTGTGGACGGGACCCTGAAATCTCTGTGACCTGTCATAGCGATTAACCTCGTTCCTTTCCGCCTTTCTTAAGCATTACATGAGCTGACAGGCATATCATGACCCGAAACCCACTGCAGTCCGAGGCCAAGCAGGAAAAAAAATAAATAAATAAAAATATGAGGGGAGAGTCCCTTTATATAGTCTGTCATTATAAGTGCACTTATAATGGCCGTCATTAATAAATAGAATGAGCACATGCAAAGCAAGCTATGGAAAGATTTAATTAAACGATCAACAATATTCGAGGGATAAAGAAAATAGCATAGGTGAACCGCATAATGATAATGTCATTTATAGAGATGAAAGCTAATCTTCCACTGATTTGCTCACCTTTCTAGATACACGATGCCCGTTTAGCGCAATAGAGCGTTAAGGAGTGCATCGACAATAAATTACATCTCCCACAAAGCATGCGACAGTTTATCCCATACTGGCGACACGCGGAATTGAGACATTTCTAACCCTAAAATGTCCAGGGGGTGAATTATTGATACAGATGGAAGGCACTTCTAAGAAAGACTGTTTGTGGTTCAAGGAGGAAAAAAAAACAGTATTTTATTGTGTGTTATGAGGCGGTGTCGCTCATCAAACACTATATACTGTCTTATAGCTACAGCCGTAATGCTGATGTGGCCCATGGTGACAATGAGTTTGACTGCACCTAGTGGTAAAAATTGAGAACTGCACATAGTGCTAATAGAGGCCTACTGGGGCGCAGATCACGTTGCCCTGTGATCAGAGAAGAGCAGGGCGTCGTTAGCATTATTAGTGTAAAGCCACGTTGTTATTAATGCCAATCGGTCCCAACGAAATCTATGGTCACGACTTCACTCCTACATGTAAACATACATGTAAAATAAGTCTCACCTGATTGGCTGGTAGTGAAGTTGATACTAGCAAACTGTGGTGAGAATGGACTGAGAGGGGACACATCATTCATAGCTTGAACCTGCAAATAACATTGTTGGCACATCACAGTAAAGTTATATATATATATATATATATATATATATATAGAGAGAGAGAGAGAGAGAGAGAGAGAGAGATAGATATATATATATATAAGAAATATAATACAAGAAATCAAATCTTCAATACACTTCAAAACCCATTTTTCCCCCGAGTGAAAGACGTTTTGTATACAAATAGACCTCCATGTCTATCTGTGAAATTGATGGATAGTCCATTTCGGATCATTTTATCAAACGAGCTGTAAATGAACATCGGTCTATTTTGCTTTCTTCCCGCAGTGATAAACGGCCCACCCCATATCAGGTTTAGTTATCATTATAGAAAATGGGGTCAGATGTCTTTAATAGACACAATTATAGACGGGAACAAAAGGTTTTCTGGCACCGGAGCAGCATAAACACCTCGACGTGGGTTTGTAATGCTGCCTTATCATAATCTTACAGACGGCGTTCGATTATTATTGAGTAAGAGATTTATAATCAAATACAACAACCATATAGATTTGTGTTCTCATGAAGTAATGGAAGTTCTGACATTGTTATGAAAAGACTTAACTGTACAATATAATACTGTATACAAAGTCTCTCTTTAATTGTGCATATTCTTTAATATTCAAGCTAAACGATCTATCTATGTAAATATAATAATAATAATAATAATAATAATAATAGATATTTCCCATTTGAATCCTGTAAGATTACATATAAGATGCTTATTAATATAGCTTTGTGGACCTCTGGGGTCTCTTTTGTTATTCTTATCCTTAATGTATTCCTATTAAAGGCTATGAAATACACCAATCTACATTAAATGTTTCGACACACGTTTGGATATTGTTCCTGCGCTAGCTGAGTGCTCATGGGTAATGTAGTCCGGATACCTGTATGAGATAGGTGACTCGCGTAAGCAGATTGCTAAGGGTGATTTTAGTCTGTCTAAGGCCACTTTTATAGGGCACGTAAGTGACCGAATCTCCGCACCAGGAGCAGGCACCAGGGTGTATCTGCGTGGCCGAGGGGCAAATTCTGCACACCACCCCGTATGTCACTTCACTCCGACCCCCCAGGTCCAGCGGGGGCTTCCAGCGTAGAGACACGCCTCCTTCAGAGCTCTCGTACTCCCAGGACAAAGACACGGGGGCCGAGGGGGGAGCTGTTAAGGCAAGCACGCACTTATTTACAGTTTTTAATGACTTTTTAGTTTTAAT
Organism: Kryptopterus vitreolus; assembly: GCA_030449085.1. Taxonomy (NCBI): domain Eukaryota; kingdom Metazoa; phylum Chordata; class Actinopteri; order Siluriformes; family Siluridae; genus Kryptopterus; species Kryptopterus vitreolus. The sequence goes on along the minus strand of JACRUU010000002.1, from coordinate 14,113,081 downwards.
GTTTTATCAGTTTTAATGATAATATCCTCCTCAAGTTTAACCGCAAAACAGAAAAAACAATTACTCCATTATTTCCCCTTTGTTTTTTTTATTCATTTATTTTTAAGCCCATCAAAGCTTCATATTTGACCATTTTATACTTGGACTATTTGTTTTCTTTTTTTTTTTTTGCCTAGGAATGCAGATCTACAATCCCAACCCTTGTTGACTGTTGTCATGTGACATTTGCAGTGTTACACTTCATTAGGGAATTGTGCAGCAGAGCAGTGGGATATGTGGCCTAAAGACCAATACACCCCAGTTCTGTTCGGATGTGCATTGTTTGTTCTATCTATTTGTTATTTCTTTTTTCACATCATATCATATATGTTCATCATATACATTTTCTTGGTTGATGCATGATTTTTAGATCTATCTATCTATCTATCTATCTATCTATCTATCTATCTATCTATCTATCTATCTATCTATCTATCTATCTATACAAACCCACACTATCAATGACCGATCTATCTATCTATCTATCTATCTATCTATCTATCTATCTATCTATCTATCTATCTATCTATCTATCTATCTATCTATCTATCTATCTATCTATCTATCTATATAGATATCTATCTAGATATCTAGATATAGATATCTATATATCTATTTATCTATCTATCTATCCAAATCCACAGATCTATCTATCTATCTATCTATCTATACAAACCCACACCCACTGATATATCTATGTCTGTCTGTCTGTCTGTCTGTCTATCTATCTATCCATCTATGTAAAAGCAACCAAAAACATTACTGCATAGTGTACAATATATATATAAATATATATATATATAAATGTATGAGAGCCTGTGCTTTGATACAAATGCACTTCAGCAATTTAATCTTTAATGACACTGTTGTTTTTGGGATTCTAATCAGAGCATGGTAGCATTTCAGGCCATCGTTTGTACTTTGCTGATTCGTTTCGACTTATTGCTATTGTTTTCCGCTTTGCTGAAGCTGTCTCTCCAAAAGGAACTTTATCGAGTAAATATAGCTTTGAAGCACTGTTGCTTAACATCAGGCTGAGTAGCGGCGGATAGTGATTATGGCGCTGCTGTGCTTGAGGCCCCGACAAGGTCATTTCTCAACATCTACTCCTCCCTTAAGCTGTATGTTTTTTTATTTTATTTTATTTTGTATTGTCATCCTGCAATAATCGTGTGGTCCTTACCAGTGCAGGCAGTGGTGTTAGCATCACTTGGGGCTCGGTAAAAGCCGCTGCGGCATTCGCACACTTTGGAAGCCTCCACGCTGGTTCTGCTATTAGCTGGACATTCGGTGCATGAAATCGA
>JACRUU010000002.1:14089238-14106738 GCA_030449085.1 Kryptopterus vitreolus | reverse complement strand
AGTAAAATGTAAACGGTAGTGACAAACACAATAATGTGCATAAAAAACAACAACAAGCAGAGCAGCAGTGGTGAGATGTGAAAAAAGGATGTGTAAACAGTAACAGTAAAGACCAGAGTACGCAATAGAACACCATGGTAAAATGTGTGTGTTCTGTGAACATCCAATGAAAAGGTTGTGAACATGTATCTTTGTTTTTACCTTTATAACATGTGCACTTCGATTATGAAAATTCATCGAGGGAAATGAATGTCGTTTAGTTAATTTAACTAAATGCGGAGCATTGTGTTTCCCACGGACCTTTATTACTGACGCACCACCCTCTAAACACCGAGGGCTGTGGACAGCTAGAGGAGACGGCAGAACGAAAAAAAAAGGAAGGAACGGTTCGGATCATTTTATTTTTCTCGGAACAATAAAAAAAAAACCAACAACGCACGGATAAAAACATTCACGGATGGGAATCACGGATCGGATTCTTTTGTCAGATCAGCAAAAAAGGGGGAGGAGACAAAAAATTTGTAACAGTAAGGAAAGGCTACCGTACATAAGTTATAAATAACGCACAAGGCACTGTTCTGCTTCTGCTCCCCCTGGTGGCCGCCGTCGTTGTGAACAGTTTCCGCACTGAAATGCGGAGGAAAAACAAATTACTCGTTCATTTTGCGGGATGAAATAATTGTTCGAATACTCGATAACGAAAAAAGTCCATTCATTGAGTTGCAGCTGAACAATTTCGTGTAAAATCAGTGCTTTAGATGACGGTCTACTTCGAAAAATAGATCTATTTTTCACGGTTCGAAACTTTTTTTTTCTTAGAATGTTAACTTAAAGTGCCACCTAGTGGACAAATAAAAGTAATCAAAACGTAATCGACATATAACCAGAAAAGTTACACTACTTATTACTTTTTGAATAGGGTCATTTGTAATCTGTAATATATTACATATCCAAAGTAACCTTCCCGACACTGTTAAACAGGGACCATTATGACCTTTAAATGCTTTGTATTTGACCAATTGTTTTGGCTTGGCCAATTTTTTTCTGCCCAGAAGTGAACGCGCATACGGGTAAATGTTTTGGGGACTAAACGAGTAGAATGGATAATGTTCCAAAACAGAAAACAGAAAATCGGGGACCTTCAATTTTGCGTGAATTTAAAGTCAATGTTAACCTTTCGGACCTTAAAACATCTTCCAGCGTGTTTAAACAAGGCACAACCGCCGCCTTACCCATAGCTTTTTTTTTTTTACCTATCTTTGCGTGCATTTATGAGCGCGCAAGTCTTGCGCCATTAACTTTCACCCACGCGCGGTACGTTGGACCCCTTTCCCGGCACTTTCTGTCACTTGTTCACAGTCCAGTGGCCAATACATCAACATGACCTATATGTGTCACGTCCTGCTCTTTTTCCTGTTGCCTCGCGCTCTCTGGTTTCTTTCCTCTCCTCTCTAAGATATGTTATCCTGCGATTTCATGCCATCGCCCCAGGAATTAAGCCCCGCCTACTCCTCCACTTGTTGCTGGGTCTCCTGCACTTCTTTCCTAGAGCACTTGCTCCCTCTCTCCTCACATCTCTCAGTTCTATGCACAATGGTCAAGGGTAAGAATTACATAAACACATACACACAAAAAAGGACACACAAAGGGATTTAAAAAAAAAAGCCATTCTGATGACCACATGTGTATTGTGCAGAGAGACAAAAATGTCCAGGATGCCGAGCACACACACAAACAAACAGTAGACTGAAACACACACACAGATACATACACCATAAAAGAACACTGGGTGCTGCAGATGGTCGCTTTTGTCCGTAAACAAATCTGGGCTTCACACCCGTCCGTACACACACTGTCCAATGTATGTAATATCACACACACACACACACACACACACACACACACACACACACACACACACACACACACACACACACACAAGTACCACGTACCCACATACACACCATCTCCTGTCTGTCAAGCAGAGATTATAATTACAGTGACAGAAGGTCAAAGGGACTGACTATTGATTCAGAGCTACAGTGACACAAGGAACAAAAGGCAAAAAAAATGTTAGCAAAGAGTTTGTGTGTGTGTGTGTGTGTGTGTGTGTGTGTGTGTGTGTATATTAAATCCAATTAAATTCAAAATTGTAATATGATTTGTGTATGTATATTTATATATGTATACACACACACACACCACACATATATATATATATATTTTTTATTTTATTTATTTTAACAATATTTATATATATATATATATATATATATATATATATATATATATATATATATATATATATATATTATATATATATATATATATAATATATATAATTTATAATATATTTAATAGTTTTAAGAAAATCTTGTAGTTGTGCTGTGTTGTGCTGCTATATATATATTTTCTTTTTTTAAATAAAATATTTTTCTTTATATATATATATATATATATATATATATATATATATATTATACATATATTATATTTTTTGAAAATCTTATAGTGGCTTCTTTGTCATAATCCTCAAAGTTATATTTGTCACAAAGCCAATAGGAAGCATCATCCAAGGAACACCATAAGGACAGTAAAGTATGGTGGGGTGAAGCATTGTGGGAAAAAAAACATGTATCTAGAAAAGGATAAGCAAAGTCCTGCCATACACAGTAGATCCCCTTATAATTTGAGGGACCGTTTTTTTTCCCCAAAGACAAGTTGAGACAAATTCCATAGACGAGATGTGTGAAGATAACAGAGTCCTATTCACAAAGACCTGCTACCATAATAATGGCAAAAGGTCCTTTCGTAAAGAAAAAGAACTAGTTGAGACCGGGGTAAACACAGTAAAGCTGTGGTAGATTTTGTAGTTTAAAATATTATCTGCATTAAAGTTTCACGCCCAGGCTTTTAGTCCATATTCAATACCAATATGATACACAGTACATCACAGAAATCTAGCTTATGCAGTGACAAAGCCAGTGAAGGCAATCCAACAGTTTCCTTTCACTGTAGCCACGACTGCACTGCTCACATTCCTGTACATCATCACTGGAAGAAGCACCCTGGATTTATTTTGGGGCATTTTTAATCATTCACTCATTCATTCATCTTCTACCGCTTTATCCGATCTTCCCTCAGGTCACGGGGAGTCTGTGCCTATCTCAGGCGTCTAAGGCATTAAGGCAGGATACACCCTGGATGGAAAACCAACCCATCGCAGGACACACACACACTCACATTCACACACACATTCATACACTAGGGACAATTTTCCAAGGTGCCAAGGTGCCCCCTGAGGCACGGGGAGAACATGCAAACTCCACACACACATGGCCGAGACGGGAATCGAACCCGGACCCTGGCGGTGTGAGGCGAACGTGCTAACCGGCATTTTTAATGTGCATTGCAATTTTCCTGAGGAAGTGATAAGAAGGGAAAATGTATATTTTTTTCGATGGGGAAAGAAAATATAAATGGTTCATGAAAAAAAAGTTTCCCAGGTATTTTGACTCACGGGTATTGATGGTTAAGGCTGTGTGCTAATGATGTACACTTCGGAACACCGGTGCTAACTGAAGGACATTGAATATCATCAACTCTACGTTTGATACTTGGATAGTTTGATTTAAATCAACAATAAAACACGTCTGCCTGAAAAAATGAATGTAAATCAGGGGTGTCAATTTAAGTTCCGGAAGCTTCCACCATAATTAAAACACACCTGATCCAACAAGGCATTGAGGCGTATTTGAAAACTACCTCAAGACACTGACTCAGTAAAGGATTGCTAAACTCACCGAGACAGGCCGAGCCATTATGATTTGGTTCATATCCTGCATCGCATGTGCATCCTCCTACAGGCACCATCCATTCCCCCTCAGCATTACAGTGCATCCGGGGCGCTGTCCCGACCTGCGATTGGCTATGAGGTACGCAGCTCCCGGTGACCGGAACCAGGGCCGTGGCCTCGGCCCCCGAGGGCGTGGCCATGTAGGAGGCCAGGTACAGAGTTGTTGCTGGACAGCGGCGGTAAAAGATGGACACGCCCATCAGCGATACACACGCTCCGCTGTCTACTATAGCCAGCACAAATCTGAAAGACAGACAAGGACAGAGAGAGAGGGAAGGAGAGTGAGAGAAAGAGGTAGATGAAAGAAGGGGGAAAATGTTGTGCACTGCATGCTTGCGTCTCTCGTTCATAGTGGAAGAAAACAATCTAATGTGTGGGCTGATTAATTCCCGTTGTCTGTTTTCTTTCCATCCAGACTTGGATGCAAATATTAGCACTGGGATGTTTACTCAGTGGAATTGCTTTGGCCGTACAGACACTCACGGCCGGCTGAACCACACCGTTTAATTTCGATCTTGGAACAGTGACCCATCCCATATCAGCATTGAAGCGTGCAGGGGTACCGTGGAGGGGAAAAAAAGGGTCAAAGGGTGTTGCCATAGTACCCGTGGCGCGTGAGAGGGGCAAAGCTGCGTGTCTTGACGTTGATGCGGCGCATCCGGTCCGGTTTGTACTGGTGAGGAAGGCTGGGCTCGACGCGGCTGAAACTCTTGTCTGCTGCGATGGTGTCTATTTTCACCCAACCCTCTCTGGTCTCGCCACTGGATGTCTAAAAGGGAATGAAAAATGGATTGCGTTTGATTTACAAGCGATACCGCATGACTGTACTGCTTTTAATTGTCATCGGCGAGCCTCAAAACTCATTTTAAGGAAAACGTATTCAGACACCCGACGAGCCATGTGCCGTGCTACCCCTAACTACCCCAAGGCCTCTGACTTGGAAAGCTGATGGCACTTCTTACCTCACATCATTAATTGATCTTAATGATGCCCTTGTACCTGAATGGGAAGAAATCTCGACAAGTGCAGAAGAGGAACATCTTTTCCCAGAGAAATGCATCGGCAGCGATTTGGGAACTCCTGCGTGACATGCTCTGACCCACGTCTGGTAATCCAATGGACGAGAGGGAAATAATCGGCAGTTTGCTGGGAGGTAGTCAGTCCCCTTTGCAGGCCAGGACACGCATGGTTTGTGGACCAATAGGTGGTAGCTCGTTTGGTACGGAAGTGGGTAGCTCAGCGGTGCCCGGTATGGCCAAGCTGCCGCCCTTGGATCCTTGAGCAAGACCCTTAACCCTTTGTGCTCCAAGGGTGCCGTATCATGGCTCTGACCCTGTGCTCTGACCCCAGCTACCATACAACAAGCTGGTATATGCGAAGAAAGAATTTCACTGTGCTGTAATGTATATGTGACAAATAAAAGGCTCCTTCTTCGTTTTTGAACTGCCGTCCTGGTAGACTCCTCTCAGGCAGGGGGGGTAGGGTGGTGGGGGCGCTCAAATGACCCCTGCCCGGAGTTGTGGAGACTGTGGCACCTGAGAGATTGATTTGTGGATGCCATTCCTTTAGTCCCCAAACCTTTCAGGGTCCGAGCACGCTCGAACACGCTCTTTCCCCGGGAGGGTCCCTCCGCGGCTGGTTCACCCTTCAGACTTGACCTTGACGCACTCTTGGCTTTTTAGATTTTCACCCTAGCTCTGACTCACACTATATGCAGGGATTTGTCAGTCCTGGCCGTATTGGACACTCGTTCCCAAAGCATTTCCAATGCAGCTCGGATTCCTGAAAGGGAACATCTCTAGGGTACATATGTAACCCAGGTTCCCTGAGGGAAAGACACGCTGCGCCTCTATGCCACTCCGCAGCGCTCTCTTTCCACTTTCAGAAGCTGATGTCGGCTCGGTCACATGTGCTTTTATGTTTCCTGGTCGTTCCCATTCACCGGACAAGATTACACAGGTGGTTTAGAGCATGTCAAGCGTTGTTCCACTCGTATTCTCTCGAGACGTTACACGTGGACCGAGATAAAAAAAAAAAAAAACGCACAAACAAATCCAGAGATTGTGTTAACTGTAATAACTGATCCTGAGAGAACAAGAGCAAAAACAGAATGCCTGCAAACATAATATTTGTAGAGCATATCCAAGGTTTAAAAAATAATGGAAAAGTACAAAAAAAAAGATGCACAGCATCAATATTATAAGCATCATAGCGGTTTAATGTATGTGTTGTACAAGAATCTAAAAATCTGTTTACGGAAACATAATGAGGGAGGATCCGGAGAGTGATAGTCTAGGAATTCCGTGCACCGAAGGCTCTCAGTTATATTGTATACCTTGGATATGCTATACAAATATTATGTTTGCAGGCATTCTGTTTTTGCTCTTGTTCTCTCAGGATCAGCTCAAGAAAACAGGTCCCATAATAAAAATTCAAACAAAAAATGACAAAAAATGGACAGAATGAAGTGCAGATTTGAGTTTGACAAATAGGTTTAAAGAATATTTAGTTGACTTTGTGGCCATATGCATCCTTGGTTTATAGCTTCCTGTGTACATTTACATTTAAAGCAGACACCCTTATCCAGAGTGACGTACAAATAGTGCTATAAATTTGTTCAGGTATGGTTGATACAAAATAAGCATAGAGTAAAATAAGCATTTTATGGTTTGCTGGACAGTGACAAGGAAGACGTGTTAGGATAGGTGTTGTTGGAAGAGATACTCATAGTGACTCATAGTTCATTGACAAGTTCATTCCACCACCTCGGTGCCGGAACAGAGAAGAGCCTTGAGCTGATCTTACCTCTTCCCCTGAGAGAAGGTGGAAGCAGGCGAGCAGTGCTAGACTCTCCCAGTTAGCGAGGTGCGGTACGGGAGGAGTGCTCGTATCTTTTTACCACTATGTTATGTCAAAAGCATCATTTCTAATTCCTGAAAAAAACTCATCCGAACTGGGAATCTTATAACCTCTCGACATCAATGCAAATCACTGGAAAAGCAACCCATAATTCTGTGCAAGATATGGAAGCAGACACGCACGCTGCAGATCAAGCTGCGATGCTGTGACTGACATTGAGAGAAGGCATTTCCTTCCGCACAGTCTTTTTTGATGATCCTCACGATGCCATTGTTGGAATTTCTTGTCTTGTGGTAATCCGACTTTACATTCCACCAAGATCAAGATCCAACATTCCCTTGCTCAAGCTGTCAACATGTAACTTGGCTCGATAAAGTGTCCATGGAAGCTGTTTAGTATTTTGTCAGGACATTCGTCAGCTTACAAGAGCTGGATTTGCGCTTTATATACAGCGCTTTGTATATATAGATTTCTCCTCCTGACGTATGGACTGGGTGCTTGCATTTCCCCAGAAAGGTTCATTTTATAAATGGGGTGGCTTAGTGGTTAGCACGTTCGCCTCACACCGCCAGGGTCTGGGTTCGAGTCCTGTCTCAGCCACTGTGTGTGTGGGGTTGTGCATGTTCTCCCCGTGCCACAGGAGGTTTTTCTCCTGGTTCTCCGGTTTCCTCCCCCGGTCCAAAAACATGCACGGTAGGTTGATTGGCACCTTGGAAAATTGTCCCTAGTGTGTGAATTTGAGTGTGTGAGTGTCCTGTGATGGGTTGGCATTCCATCCATGGTGTATCCTGCCTTAATGCCCATAGACGCCTGAGATAGACACAGACTCCCCGTGACCCGAGGGAAGATCGGATATAGCGGTAGAAGATGAATGAATGAATGAAGGTTTAATTTTTTTTAAAGGTGTACGTAAAGGTCATCGTCGTGATTTCTTAGCGGCTTAAACGCATAGTCTACGACAACAAAGAATCCACCCAATATCAATGATCCGAATTGAATGTTGAAAATTGTGAATAATTGAGAATAATGAAAATTGAATACTTTGGCGCCGCATGTCAGTCCGATTGACAGGGACCAATTCGGGGATTCTGTGGAATAGGGCAGGTTACACGTCCCTCCGACGGTATCATTTGCCCTGCGACGATGCAGGAAAAGATGCAAATAATAGCTTTGAGGAAGCAGGTACTTTACCCTGTCATTCATGGGTTGGTAAATGTTAGATTACAAGAGGTGAGATAACAAGTTTGGAGGGGGCACGGTGGCGTAGTGGTTAGCACGTTCGCCTCACACAGCCAGGGTCCGGGTTCGATTCCCGTCTCGGCCATGTGTGTGTGGGGTTTGCATGTTCTCCCCGTGCCTCAGGGGGTTTTTCTCCGGGTTCTCCGGTTTCCTCCCGTTCCAAAAACATGCACGGTAGGTTGATTGGCACCTTGGAAAATTGTCCCTAGTGTATAAATGTGAGTCTGTGTGTGTGACCTGTGATGGGTTGCCATTCTATCCAGGGTGTATCCTGCCTTAATGCCCATAGACGCCTGAGATAGGCACAGGCACCCCGTGACCCGAGGGAAGATCGGATAAAGCGTTAGAAAATGAATGAATGAGATAACAAATTCCAGGACTAAACTGGGGAGAATATATTAATTAATGATTGCTCGTAATAACCATGTTTTGCCTTCACTCTCTCAGTGTAACATAAAACCTCTCATGCTAGAGAAGGGATCAAAATTCTCACGTTTTGGTTAATATCAAATATTCCCAAGCACTGTCACATTGCCGTAAAATGTCAATAGATCTCATAAATTCGATCTACGAACATGCCATATTTCAGTCTTATTCCTACTTTCATTCAGCTTCTCTCCATTGCTTAGCCTTCCTGTCTCTTCTCAACCTGCTCCCTCAAATCACACTATCATCCACAAACATCATAGGCCATGAAGACTCCCGTCTGACCTGCATCACCAATGCAAAACAGGAACGGGGCTCAGAGCCGGTCCTTGATGCAAAGCCACCCCCGCCTTGAACCAGTCTGTCGTTCCTAAGGCACACGCCACTGTCCTCATAAATGTCCCGCACCACCCACAGATACTTCTCTGCTACACCTGACCTCCTTTCTCGGAATCCTATCGTATGCTTTCTACTGGAATGTCGTCGTGGTCCAACCGACTTTCCACTCTTGGTAGCTGCGCTCACGTCCCCCTTACTAATCCTACCCACTTCCTACTTCCACCATCTCCGCTCCGCCTTTTCTTCATTCATCGGCGGCTCAAAATACTCTCTCTTTATCGCTCTAACTTGCAGCACATCCTTCCCCACTCCCCACATCCTTCCAAGACATCCAGCTCCTTATGCATGCATGCATCTTCACCCGCTGCATCACCTCCATGTACACCTGCCTACTTTTCTCTTTTGACGCTCCGAACGCCAACCACTTTCTCCTTATACTTTAGAGCACTTCCTCATACCACCACCACCATGTTTCTTCATTTCTCTTTGTAGATGACACAACTTCCTAGCTGTCTATCAATCTGTCTAATCAATTCTGCAGTACTAGCCCAATCATCCAGCACCACTTCAGCACCGGCAAGCTCCTACTGACAACCCCCCCCCACCCAATGCTGTCTAGCTACCCTATCTTACCACCTTACAGTCTCCAAGCTCTTTCGGCACCTTCCTCCACTCTTATACGTCACCCTATGCTCCTCCTTCTTCAATATTTTACAAACTTGCGTGTCCCTAAAATATGGTAAAGCGTCTCCCAGGAAAGTATCTGGACGCATTAACATGTCCAAGACATCTTTTCCCCGAGACCCTATGGGATGAGAGGAGCGTGGAAAAAAAAGTGGGATAATCGCAGCCAGCGTGGGAAATGGGAAATAAAGTTCATACAAATTTACAAACACGAGAAAAAGCATGGAGATTAAGCAATCCAGACTGCACCTTCTCCCCACAGATCACTCTTATCCTTGGCTGTGACTCACAGAAAGACACTTCACCAGGCTGCGAGTCAGTGTACGTGGGCGTGTAGGACGAGATGCCAAAAAACGACACGTTTTTTTTTTTTTTTTTTTTTTTTTCCGAATACTCAGCAATGCCAGTTTGAGCCGCAGAATCCTGACATAAAGGAAATGCAAGTTAGGGAGCGCCCGTTTGCTCCGTTGTTTGTTGTATCGATTTATTTATTTATTTCGTTCGTTTTTTGATCACGAACAGCCACCATTTGTATTGGCGGACTGTTCTCGACGTTGCAGTTGAGAGGCGCTTAGTGCCATCGCCATGCTGGTGTCACAAATGTGCTGTCAACAGTCCCACTTATGGTCCTGAAACGGTCCTTTTCATGCGAAGGGATGTTCGGCCGAAGGGTAGAGCAAAACCAAACCCCCAAAAAAATGCTCTGATTTATGTACAGGTGATAAAAGAAAACAACACTTTATTAAAAAATATAATATAATACAATATAATAATATATTATATTTTAAGAGAGGTTTCTGTGTTTTGTGAGACACATTAGCGAGATGCTAATTCATATTCATACCTCATCCTCCTCTTGAATGTGTAGTCCAAGTTCATTCATTCATTCATCTTCTACTGCTTTATCCGATCTCGGGTCACGGGGAGTCTATGGGAATTAAGGCAGGATATACCCAGGATGGAATACCAACCCATCACAGGATACACACACACACACACACTCATACACTAGGGACAATTTTTCAAGGTGCCAATCAACCTACCGTGCATGTTTTTGGACCGGGGAGGAAACCGGAGAACGCGGAGAAAAAACCCCTGAGGCACGGGGAGAACATGCAAACTCCACACACACATGGCCGAGACGGGAATCGAACCCGGAACCTGGCGGTGTGAGGCGGACATGCTAACCACTAAGCCACCGTGCCCCCCTAGTCCAAGTTCAAGCATGCAAATCGACCACGTGATTGTGTATGAGTGTACATTCTACCCAAGTTTATTATACTCATTATACATTTCTTATTTGGCGAACCTCATACGCTGTGCGTTTATCCGTGTTCACCTCCGTATATAAATAATCCTTCCCCCGTGACTCTCACCTCTGCACTCCAGGTTCTCTCCAGTTCCCTCTGGGAGTCGGCCTGCCTGTAGTAGAGGTTTAGCGTCTCCCGGCAGGTCGGCGAGGGCGAGCGCAGGCTGGCGCAGTCGCGCACGGAGAAGCGCAAGGTGACGAAGATCCGAGAAGCCGAGTGGCCGTGGAGGAACGGGGTGGCCAACCAGTTGTCATGGAGACGCTGGTTCTGATTGACGTTGCACACCTCGAAGGTGCGGATAAGCTTGCCCTTGTCATCCAGAATGCTTACTTCATCCCACTGTGAAAAAATAAAGATAGAAAGAAAGAAAGGAAAAAGGACACTGTGGTTGGATTTTTTATTTTTTTTACTTAAAAATCAGTTTGCGAGTCATGTGGAAATAATAAGATAACATTATGACCACCGGTGTTGGGGAGTATAACTAGTTACATAATTTAATTACAAAATAAAAGCAACAGTGATTCGTTACAGTTAATGAGAACACCCACCTCCCCCCCCCAAAAAAAATAAACATTTTCTGCCTCAGGATGTTATTTTCTTTACATTTGCTTTACACTATGAGGATGGGGGGGAAAGGTCTCTTCATCCCCGACCAGTGTGAGGTGTGAGGCATCCACCTGCAGCCATAGAGTGCCAGAACGTCCACCACACACCACACCAGCTTAGTGGTGGAGAAACTAATCAGTAGATATGGGGATTTTTAGGATGGCCGTGATGCCGAGGACACGCCTCTACTCTTTTTCAAAGGACATCCTGGGATTTATAATGAACCCAGAAAGCCAGTATAGTGTCCTCATCACCATACTGGGGCTCTAGGATCCACACAGACCACAATGTAAGCGCCCCCTGCTGGCCACACTAACACCTCTTCCAACAGCAACCTAGTTTCCCCCCCTCCCATAGAGCATCCATCCAGGTACTAACCGGGCTCATACCCTGGCCATAATCGCCCTGTAAAGTAAACTGGTGGCCATCAGTGTGTCTGGTGAATGAACGTGTGTCTGGTGAATGAGAAACTGGATATAGCACAAATCAAATAGATCCTGTTTAAGCGATATATATTGTTGAGCATGGACTAAACCCCGCACTTCCTGCATTGCTTTACACAGGAAAACGTTTCATGCGGAAATGTACACGTGATTACTAGACATAAATCAGACATAAATACGAATGCATTCGTTCATTCATTAGAAACCACTTATGCATCGTCCTATAGTCTGGAGTCTGTGAAGAAAGTCTTAAGCACGAGTTTGTGATCATTTTCGATCTCTCTCTTTTCGCGCATCAAGGCAGGACACTTTTCCACGGTGCAAATAAACCTACCGGGCATGGTTTTGGACCCGGGGGTGAGGGGGACACCCCGGAGAAACAGGAAGAACATGCAAAATCTACACACACATGGCGGAGGCGGGAATAGGAACCCCCCGACACCCCCGGACCCATGGTGGAGGTGTGAGGCGAACGTGCTAACCGCTAATCCACCGGACCCCAGGGTTCTTAAAGAAACTCGCTCTTCTTAACGAGAGAAGGAACACTATGTCGTCGTGAGGATGGCTTGCAAGCGTGCGCTTTAGTTCAGCAGGAAACGTAAACACCGATCGGCGCAGCGACTCAACCGGAGCCTCCTTCTTTCGAAGCGGCGTGATGCAAAAAGCGAGCGGAAATTTCCAGAGCGTGGAACCAAGTCTCACCAGGGCCGAACGACAAGCGCAGGCACGATCGCGCAACAGACAGGGAACAACTGGCACATGAGAGAGGAGATTGGAAAAAAAAAAAGGACGGACACGTTGCAAGGAGAGCAGTATGCCGGCGAGATGGAGACGTGCGATTGATTGGGATGAGTGTGCTGAGGGACGGGAGAGGGGACGAGGAGACTGGCAGCTAGAGCGGGAGAACGGGTGTTTATAAAAAAAAAAAAAGGAAAAAAAAAAAAAAAAAACAAGTAGGCAGATTGAGAGGGGGGTGAGAGAATCGAGGAGGGGATTATATAAAAGCACAGATGGATAGATTAACAGGCTGCAGAACAAACGACAAAAGGGACGGGATGAGATACAGGGGCGAGAAGAAAAGGATGTGGAGAAGCAAACAACAACAACAACAACAACAACAACAACAACAAAAAAATGTTGTAAGTAGTGTGTTTAGTATATAATCATGAGAGAAAAGGTCAATAGGAGTGGGAGAGGGAAAGAGATGAGCAGTGCGCTTGTCTGCAGTTCAGTCAATATGATTACTGCAGGGCATGAAGGCAGGCATATCTGACTGGTTATTGGCATCACCAGTGTAACATACTAAATTCAGCCAGAAGGACAGACAGAGAGAGAGAGAGAGAGAGAGAGAGAAAGGGAGATCCCTTTGAGAGGGGGAAAAAAAAAAAAAAACTAAGAAGCGTGTCAGTGATAAAGGTTAATAATAAACTCATGTCGATATCCTTGAATCTTTAATCCTCCCTCGCTCATTCTGACCCCAGAGTCACTAAATTGGCAGATTTCACTCCAAATATAAGCCAGACACACACACACACACACACACACACACACACACACACATATATATATATATATATATATATATATATATTATATATATAATATATATATATATATATATATATATAACATGTATAGCAATCTTTATTTAGGGATTTCAGAGGCAATGACCATTATTTCTATAGTGTTTTTCCACAATGGACATTTTCTCAAAGCAGCTGCACAGAATTCTACAGCAAAATTTCAGCTGGGATTATAAATGTAATATAATTGTACGTATATAATGTATTGTAATAAAATAATGATTCAAAATGTAGCAAGTAGCAGTAGCAACATTTCAATTACTTTATTAAAGTAAAGTAACTGATTTCTTTTTGACTGCTTTCATTTTGGCCACTAGGTGGCGCTTTAAGTTAACGTAAAGGCAAAAAAAAAAAAAAAAAAAAAAAAAAAAGCGTTTCGAACCCTCGGGCAAAAAACAAAAAAAAAAAAAAAAAAAAAATCGGTTCAGTTTTTCGTAATGAAACTGCAGCAGATTGTCATCATTCAAATCAAAAATCACGATTCAGTTGTGCAATATTAAGAAAATATATACACACACACACACACAAAAAAAAAAAAAAAAAAAAAATATATATATATATATATATACATAATATAGTATATAGTATTACAAAATGTAATACGTAGTGTAACTTTTCAATTACTTTATAAAAGTCAAGTAACTGATTACTTTCAATTACTTTTTGATTACTTTCATTTGTCCACTAGGTGGCGTTTTCGCATCTGAGCTGCTTCTTGGTCAAATTGTTGGCTGGGTGCAAACGAAGATTTTAGTTGGGGGTGTTGCTCGGTGGTCTTTGGGAACTTAATTACGTGTTTTTTTTTTGCAGTAACTGTAACGGATTACTGTTACTTTTATCTTGTAATTAAATTCCGTAACGCTGTTACATGTAACTCCCCAACAGTTGAAAATCATGCCGTCGTCGAAAAGGACTGATTTTACACAAAATTGTTCAGGCGTAACCCTATTTGTAATCCTTAACATTTTCATAAGTAACTGTAATTTAATTGCGTGTTTTCTTCTCAACAAATTACTGCAACATTTATTTTGTAATGAAAATGTGTAACGCCGTTACGCGTAACTAGTTCCTTCCCCATCACTGCTGGTGCATGTGTATTTATCCCTTAAGGATAAATTAAGGACCGTAGCCCCCTTGCTAAATGTACACTTAAGTCGAGCTTTTCTTATCACAATAACACAATTTTAACACAATTTGCGTTTGTTTGAGGTTAATCCTGAATGGGACGCATAAGATTGACCTGATGTGAAGGCTTCTGCGATATGCCACTAATTATTCAAACTCGTGGGAAGAGCATGCGCACGTGGGCAACAACAATAAACAACAACACACACACAAACACACTATAATAGGACTCACCCCAGTATCTGGATAAGTTGTCCAGCCAAGTTCAGATGTGGATTCGGTGGTGTCCAGGAGCATTACTATGAAAGAAAGAAAAAAAAACAAAACAGAAAAACGTTAAAAAGAAAAAAACATTATTCCAGGGTTTGTTTTCGATTGATTTTTAGACCAAAGTGAAGGGAAAAAAACAATCGAAATATTAAGAAAATATATACACACAAAAATGTGCGATTACTTTCATTTGTCCACTAGGTGGCGTTTTGGCATCTGAGCTGCTTCCTAGTCAAATTGTTAGCTGGGTGCAAACGAAACTGGAGTTGGAGGTGTTGCTCGGTGGTCTTTGGGATTTTTAATACCTTTTTGAAGAACTAGAAGTAGTGGAAGTGATGGCAGTGAAGGGGTTTTTTCTCCGGTTTCCTCCCCGGTCCAAAAACATGCACGGTAGGTTGATTGGCACCTTGGAAAATTGTCCCTATTGTGTGAATGTGAGTGTGTGTGTATGTGTGTGTGCCCTGCGATGGGTTGGCATTCCATCCAGGGTGTATCCTGCCTTAATGCCCATAGACGCCTGAGATAGGCACAGGCTCCCCGTGACCCGAGGGAAGATCGGATAAAGCGGTAGAAGATGAATGAATGAATGAGACTTGGGTACCATTATCAAGAGAAGCCGAGGTTTACAAGAAGTGCGTATATATATATATATATATATATATATATATATATATATATATACTTAGTCTGCAGAAGAGAACACATTTCACACAACCCCAGGAATGGTTATATGACCGAAAGAAACAACAAACTTTTCCTTTTATGCTTAAAAGAAAAAGTGCATGCACTTGTTTCGTAACAACTTCTTCTACCTTTTGCCCAGGAAATCCTCCTGTAGATATTTCTGTCATTTATTTATTTATTTATTTATTTCCCAGTCACCGCTGCTGGAAAGGGCAGTGAAAAACACTGAAAGCCCGATGGAGGTGTGGAGCATAGTGGTGGTGGTGGTGGTTGGGGGAAGGCGGGGTGGGGGGGGGGGGGGGGGGGGGGTCTGGTTATGCTGCGAAAAAGGTTTTTCAGCTCATAGCTAAAATATGTTCAGTCCATCTGGAGGTTGCTGAGAGCCAAGACCCGAACCGCACCGACCCTGCGGGCACAATCCAAAAAACTTTACCGCCTGCCTCGACTATTTTCTTACGCCCGTGTTTCCATTCTAGAGGTCCTCGTTTTGAATTTATGGAGCGGCGTTGTTCGGCTGCGGGGGTTCTGGTAAATATGGATTTTGCAAGTCACGCTGAGCGCAACGCCATTGATTTAATCGACGAAATCCCTGCGCGTAAATTTATGTAACCTTGCCTGTGGTAAATATGGATAATTGATGATGAGCGCGCAAGGCCGACTGACTTCTTTACTTTTTAAAAATAAAAAAGACAACACCATAATTCCCGAAAAAACATAGTAAGTAGACCTTAAAAAAAAGGCGCATATGTTTTAACCTTCAATTTTTTGTCTGCTGTTGACAACGTTGAGGACAACTCCTCAACTCCTGCTGAACAAAATGAAGAACAATGGGCCAAATGGGCTTGTTTTAAATATTGTGACATTTGCAGACGCTAATTCGGCGATGACTAACGTAACCCGCGCATGCAATGCAATGCGACGCGGGGAAATTATTCATGTGTCAGACGAGAGCACCGTGAAAGAGACAAGTTTGTGTGGAGTTTCTCTCCCTGTGCCTCAGGGTTTTTTTTTTCGGGTTTTTCTCCGGGTTCTCCAGTTTCCTCCCCGGTCCAAAAACATGCACAGTAGGTTGATTGGCACCTTGGAAAATTGTGTGTGAGTGTGTGTGTGTGTGTGTGTGTCCTGCGATGGGTTGGCATTCCATCCAGGGTGTATCCTGCCTTAATGCCCATAGATGCCTGAGATAGGCACAGGCTCCCCTTGACCCGAGGGAAGATCGGATATAGTGGTAGAAAATGAATGAATGAATGTGTGTGTATCTTTAAATATATATATATCTATATATATATATATATATATATATATATATATATATATATATATATATATAAAGACCCCCTTAATTTTTCCACTCTTTCTTATATTGCAGCCATTTAAGTTCATTTGTTTTCCTCATTAATGTGCATATTGTCAGAAAAACACAATATTGTTGACATTTGTGCACATTTTTGATTGACCTCTACACATACAACTTAAGAATTAAGGCCAAAAAGTTCCATCTTGGTCTCATCAGACCAGAGATTCTTATTTCTCACCATCTTCGAGTCCTCCGTGTGTCTTGCACTGAGGAGAGATTTTTCCGTCTGGTCACTTCTGCCATTAATCCCCGACTGGTGGAGACGGGGGCAGTGATGGTCGACCTTCCACAACTTCTTCACCAAGGCTCTTCTCCCCCTCAATAGCTCAGTTTTGGCTCTAGATAGGGTTCTGGTCATCCCAAATGTCTTCCATTTAAGGATTATGGCGGCCACTCTGCTCTTAGGAGCCTTAAGTGCAGGGTGTTTTTTTTTTGTAACCATGGTCAGATCTGTACTTGCCACAGTTCTGTCTCGGAGCTATTCAGGCACTTCCTTTGACCTCATGATTCTCATTCGCTCCGACATGCACTGAGCTGTAAGGTCTTATCTTAGACAGGTGTGTGGCTTTCCTAATCAAGTCCAATCAGTATAATCAAACACAGCTGGACTCAAAAGAAGGTGTAGAACCATCTCAGAAGGAATGGACAGCATTCGAGTTAAATGTATGTGAGTGTCACCGAAAAGGGTCTGAACACTAAGGACCATGTGATATGTGTTT
>JACRUU010000002.1:14074238-14086738 GCA_030449085.1 Kryptopterus vitreolus | reverse complement strand
AGTGTGGAGAAGTAAACACAGATCTTCTGTGGATGTCGACGTTCTCACATCCTTCTGTCTCTTCATGGAATCCCACACACACTCCATGATGTTGAGATCAGTCTGTGTGTGTGTGTGTGTGTGTGTGTGTGTGTGTGTGTGCCATCACTTCCACTACTTCTAGTTCTTCAAAAAGGTGCTCACACCAAATATTGATATGATTTCGAATTTTTTCTTTTGTTCACTCACTTTGCATTTTGTGAATTGACAAAACTAAACAATTATTTATATTTCTAAAATTTTTGATTACTTTCATTTGTCCACTAGGTGTGATATATTTTCGCAACTGAGCTGCTTCAGAATCAAATTGTTGATGTGTGTTTTTTCCATAATACTGCCTACATTATTGTCCTATATGCTTTCACAGGGCATCAGAGTGGGTGCGAATACCTATTTTTCTTTTCAAGATCACTAGAACCTGTGCGGTGGATAACGACTAGAGATGTATGGATAAGGACAGACACCATTAAAGTAGTGCACTTCATCAAATATGCATTTTCAAGTTTTTGTTGTGCCACAGCTGGAAGCAAATAAGTGTGTCTCGAGACACTTTCCAATGTTGTTAAAATGACATAAAGGTTGTCTAGAAAATACGTTTCTGTGAAACCCTAAATACTTCATCTCTATTGTGTTTACAAACAAGTTTGGAGTGCATATATATATATAGACTCATCCTGTCATCATTCAGAGTGCAACGAAGGAAACTTTCAGTGCTGATGGAGGTATAAATTGCTCGGTAGGCAAAAAGCCCAGCGGAGTGCAACAGTAATGCACCGCTCCAACAGGTCATTCCTATGCTTTCGATGCACACCGACACCCAGGCACGCAAACACACGCGCCATTATTTATTTCCGTCACTCGTGGTCCCCATCTTTTGTTTGTGTATTATTAATCGCTAAAGTGACAGAAGGTCACCGTCAAAGCTTAAACACAAGCCTGCACTGGGTTCTATTATTGATGCGCGAGAGAAAAGGAGAGTCACTTTGTTTTGAAAGCTGTGACATGTGGACAGAAACGACACACAGAGAGAGAGAGAGAGAGAGAGAGGAAGAGAGAGAGAGAGAGAGAGAGAGAGAGAGAGAGTTTGAGGTACAGTAGATGGACTCTCTTTACTTCTATTATCTCTTAAGTACCTCCCGCCAGCTTTCATTTCTGTGTTGCTGATGCTAATAGAAGAGTGAATTACCATGAATAAACTGTAGTATCATTCTCGCCATCCTCTCTCTCTCTCTCTCTCTTTCTCTCTCTGTGTGTGTCTCTCCTTCTCAGCTGGGTGTTGATAGTCTGAATGGGTGTCCTACATTAGTGGCTCTCTGTCTCTCTCGGTGTCGAAGCTGCGTTCACTTGAGTGCTCAGACTTGTTCTCGTTCTCACTCAAGTGCAGGCGTGCTGGCGAAGGGCTAATGTTTTCAGGTCTTGGTGAATTGTGTGTGTGTGTGTGTGTGTGTGTGTGTGTGTGTGTGAGAGTGAGAGAGAGATTTTTTTTACCTTACAGACGTGTTAACACACCGTGCTTTAGTTCACGCTTGATTAGCCTCGTCACACTTCAGGCGAGGATACGAGGTTAATAGGTCTGTTATTTGACTAGGGAAGTGTTTTCCTTTAACACCTGTACTGGTGGAGTGGCTTTAGGCGGGTAGGCACCCACACTGACACACACACACACACACACACACACACACACACACACACACACACACACACACATATATATATAGTACTTTCTTGTCAAAATTGCTTGGCTCATTAAATAATATAATACACACACACACACGCACACACCAGAAGCCAAGTGTACGGCTTATAACAGTTAGATTGTGTGTGTGTGTGTGTGTGTGTGTGTGTGTGTGTGTGTGTGTGAGAGAGAGTGAGTGTGTGAGAGAGAGAGAGAGAGAGAGAGAGAGAGAGAGAGAGAGCACATTCACATTCAGCATACTTTTTATTTTCTACATTCTTTGTTCAGTTTACTGGATTTTTACTTTATCAACTATTTACTTATTTACTTTACTTTTGTTGATTAATGACTTTTTATCTTATTGATTTACTTATATTATTATTTACTTAATGTATTTAATTATTTATTATTATTATTTTTTGTTAAATAGAGAAAGAGAGATGAGAGAGAGAGAGAGAAGATTTGAGATTGAGATGATTTTTAAATGGAGAGAGAGAGAGATGAGAGAGAGTTTTTTTAAGAGAGAGAGAGTGAGAGAGAGAGAGAGAGAGAGAGAGAGGGATCTCAGTGGACAATCACACAATCACCATATTTTTATTTTCTATATTCCTTGTTTAGTTTACTGGATTTTTACTTTGTCAATGATCTACTTTACTTTCTTTTATTATTCACTTTTTGTACTTATTAATTGACTTATTTATTTACTTATTAATTTACTTATATTATTATCAACTTTATTATTTATTATTATGTATTATTGACTTTTTCTTGACTTTATTGAAAGAAAGAGGGAGAGCGAGACAGTGAGAGCAAGTGTGCATGAAAGAGAGAGAGAGAGAGAGAGAGAGAGAGAGGGATCTCAGTGGACAATCACACAATCACCGTATTTTTATTTTCTACATTCCTTGTTTAGTTTACTGGATTTTTATTTTATTTATAATTACTTTGTTTTTACTCTTTAACTTTATTCATACATTTTTTTATTGTACATAATATGTGTTAGCCTACATCTCTACCTTTGTTTTTATTATTGGACCACATGTTTGTCATATCTTGCTGCTGCTGATTCTAATAAAGGCGAGAGACGAGAGAGAGAGAGAGAGAGAAAGAAAGAAGAAGAGAGTCCTGTCTTCTCATTAATTTTCTGCATCTCCAAGCAGACACTCCAGGATGTACACACACACACACACACACACACACACACACACACACTTCGTTTATATTTCTATAATATATGAACAAAACTTTTCCACCCATATATGTGCTTCTTCCCCAAACTTGTTTGCACAAAGCCCAAAGTGTGGAGGCACGTAAATTGTATAGGACGCCTTCTGATAGACGAGCGTTTGTTCTTCCATTCACTTGAACAAGGAGAACAAGGAACCTGTACCAGCATAACGATGCCCCAGTGCTCAGAGCTAGCTCTATGAATTGGGATAAATTGTAGTATCCGAGTATCCGGCTATAGAGCCAATAGAACTTTGGGATTAATTGGGACTGAAAGAACCCCAGGCTTCCTAACCATACCTGGCTTTACTAACGACCATGTGTCCTCATGTGCACTAAGCTCCACAAGCACACAACAAAATCGTCTGTCTTTTATATATATATATATATATATATATATTCATTCATTCATTCATCTTCTACCGCTTTATCCGATCTTCCATCGGGTCACGGGGAGTCTGTGCCTATCTCAGGCGTCTATGGGCATTAAGGCAGGATACACCCTGGATGGGATGGAATGCCAACCCTTCGCAGGGCACACGCACACACACACACACATTATACACTAGGGACAATTTTCCAAGGTGCCAATCAACCTACCGTGCATGTTTTTGGACCGGGAGGAGGAAACTGGAGAAACCAGGAAAAAAAAAACCCTGAGGCACGGGGAGAACATGCAAACTCACACACACACACATGGCCGAGACGGGAATCGAACCCGGACCCTGGAGGTGTGAGGCGAACGTTTGCTAACCACTAAGCCACCGTGCCCCACATTATATATAGATATATATATATAGATATATATATATAATATCTATATATAGTATATATATATATATATATATATATATATATATATATATATATATATATATATATATATATATATATATATATCTTGGAGGTGTCATCTGCTTTTTGCTTGGGTTGGCCCGTTCCTGCGCTGGAACTGGTCCTTGCTCGCCGGTTGTCTTGTCCTATCGTGGCTGTTATTCGGGCGCCTGGTTTTTTGGGCCCATCCTGGACACTAAACTGAATTGTTTGTGTTTTCGGCTTTATTGTGCGGTTGTGTTTATGGCTATATTGTTTTTTGTGTCTCCTCCCCTATATATGATACCTTGATATATATTTCACTTGCCGTATATGTGATTCTATTATAGCCTCTCTACCTAACGTTTTTTTTATTCTTTTTCACGTACCGCTTCCCTACATCTTCTACGTTTTCGCATCTTCTCGGGCCCGTTATGGATATAGTCTATATATTATATATAATATAATATATATAATATATATATGGATATATATATATATATATCTTTATCGATCCTATCGGGGAGACAGAATATGCACACGGTCTAGGAACCCGGCCTGGCATGCGATATATATATATATTTAATATTTTTTGTTTTAATATATATAGCCTTGTTTATTTTTCCGGGAGGAAACGTGCACGTTATGATATATATATGGGTATATATATATTATAGATACGTTGCTCCCTCCGTTTCGCCTTGGCCGCCTGGCCCTTTTTCTTTTTCCCTCTTTCTCGGCTTTTTTCTATATATATATATATATACTCCTCTCTCTCTGGAGTATATCTTCTCTCTCTCATCTCTAGTCTCTCTCCTCTCTTATCTCATTCTTCTCTCCGGTGGTGTTATCTTAGTCTATCTATAGATATATATATATATATATTATATGATATATATACTATATGCTATAGGTATATAGGGTGGTCTCAGTGGTCTAAGGCACTGGGTTACTGATTGGAAGGTCAGTGGTCTGAGTCCTTGCATCGCCATGCTGCCACTCTTGGGCCCTTAACCCTCTGTGCTCCAGGGGGCGCTGTATTATGGTGTATTATGGCTGAGCCCAGCTCCCAAACAAGCTGGGATACATGAACAAAGAATTTCACTGTGCCGTAATTTTGTATGTGATTCTATTAAAGAAGCCTCTCTACGTTTTTTTTTTTTTCCTTTTTCACGGACGCGCTCCTGAATACGTTTTGCGTTTCGGAAAAAAAGAGATTGCAAAATAAATAAATAAATACTAAAATCCTCTATATACATAAATACTAAAATCCTCCATCCTCAGGCACAGAGAGCGATGGTCAGTTGACGCGAGAAGTGCAGCGAAGCAAAAAAACATCATCACGCTGGGCCCGCGAACGGGGCAGGCGATCCGTGGCGACGGTCTTAAAGGGCACTGAACGCATCTATCTCGCTGCACTCGGATTAATCCTGGAAGCGAAATAAAATCTGGACGAGTCTTGCGTCACTGCGGTGTGTGCCTCGCTTATTAATGAGAGCTGATATATATATATATATATATATATATATATATATATATATATATATATATACATCTATACTATATATACGTCTTCTAATATCAACCTGCTGCCTACGTTGCGGTGCCTTTGTGTTCACTCCAAAGTGAATGTTTTGTTTTTTTTGTTCGTCTGGACAATGTCAAGCGGAGACAGACGGCGACAGCACAGAGAGCTAGAGATTGCAGCAGCTGGTACAATGATGGTGTGAGAGATCAGTCATATATATATATATATATATATATATATATATATATATATATATATATATATATATACATATGTATGTAAAGAGCAACAGGACAGACATAAAATCTGATAGGCGAAAAGCAACGACACAATCCCGCAGTCACTCGCCTCGACGTGAGGTGAACGACGTCCCCCTGGCCCTGTTCCCTCCGTCCACTTCTCCTTCCTCTCCTCCTCCGCAAACGCCGCTCATTCTCCAGGTCTGGCACGGCATTGTGGCTGTGGGCGGTAAGAGGCTCTTAATGGAGCCAGGCTTTTAAAACGTTCAGCTGTCTTTCAGCTCCGAAAACACCCTGCTGCGTGCATTCACACGCCCCAAACCCCCCCCACATCCAGTCGCGCCGTTCTCTTCGGGCACGTGTGCAAGTAACACACACTTTTTATCGCTCGTACTGTAAGACGGGGGGGTCAAAGTGGCTGACTAATGAAACATCGAATAAATAACCAATGCAGTGGCGCCTTGGAAAGTGACCTGATGCAGGACAATGTGATCAAAGACCTTGATGGGCCTCGTCACTATTAAACACCTTTTGGGATCAATTTTGGGGTCGAATGAACAAATCCGAACGTCTAGTGTAGGAAAGTCCAGGCAAGTCCAGGGGCCAGTCTACGGTTCAAGTGTTCCACCGTCCGTCCGCCAGCCGCGATCATTCACGGTATGAAGTGATTCATGAACGAGTCTGTAACATTACTCCGAAGAACGAGTCGTCTCAGAGAGTGATTCAACAACGAACACAGTGAAACGCAGTGTTATTCGTCCCTAAATGGAGAATGCGGTACTGCAGACACATGATGACTACAGAGACGGGCACAGACACAGAAAAGCATGGATATGCCACAGTACGAGCGATCGCATCCACACTGTGATCTGAACCAGGCTGAAACAGAGATGCACTTGCTAACGGAATGCACAAAATGACGGGAACGTACAGAAACTGGCGCTTTAGTATATATATATATATATATATATATACAGTGCAGTGCATGTAAACAGTAACATATACGATAAAGATGTAAAAGACGTGTTATAGCAGCCGGAAAGAACAGCGGAACAGCAGCACTATACGTATATGAGAGAAAACACTGACCTGATGTCTAAAATAAACAAACACTTCCCCCACTTTATTTGATAGTGTAATAACACTGTATTCTCTTATTTTATTGCAAAGTTGGACTTTCCATTTTGTAAATATCTGTTAAAACAGATCCTGTTTTTTTTCTCCATGTATTCCACCTATTTTTTTATTATTATTATATATTTTTTTATTATTAATAATAATAATACAATTTTTATATTAAAAAAAATTATATATATATATATATATATATATATATATATATATATATATATATTAAATATTATTAAATATTACAAATATTTGTTATGTAATGTACAATTTTTGCCGTGCCAATAAAGCACACTTAAATGTAAAGGAAGCGCGTTTCTGTTACCCTTCAAAATGCGCCAATTTAAATGGCGAATTGAAAACACGCCTAATGGAAACGCACGTGTATCGCAAAAAAAGGTTTTTTACGCTCGCATGAGGTGTTTTTTTTTTTTTCAAAAGGAATAATTCGCAAAACTTTAATGGAAACGTTTTTTTTTTCCTTCGCATTTCCAGGTCACATGATCTACCTTGCCTTGTCTTGGGTGCTACAAGATGCCTTATTGCACTGCACAGCTCAAGAAAAGGGGTCGCGCTCATCCGGAATCTCGCACTGTTACCTCCCAGAACAAGCGAATACGTGGACGCTCCCAAGTACAGGGGGATCGCCTCGCTATTAATGCTTGTATAATGCGCCTACGTCTCCGATTACAAATAAAAATAGATAATGCAAGTAAGCCTTCTGATGGACGAGAGGACGAGTTTTAGTCGCATGATATGGTTAATGCAGTTTTTTTTTTATCGACATTTAGAAAATATTGCAAAAGTTTTGCGGAAATTCGTAATGACAACGCTCCTCCGAATATATATATATATATATATATATATATATATATATATATATATATATATATATATATATAGAGAGAGAGCGAGAGAGAGAGAGAGAGAGAGAGAGAGAGCGAGAGAGAGAGAGAGAGATATTAAAACCTATAACTATGCATAATATCCCGTAAATTGAAATGAGCAATTTTCCACCCCGACTCGAGTCTTCCGGTCCGAGTCATTCGTTCGTTAGTCATGTGACTACCATAGGATTAGTTAAATTCTGTTTGCAATAGCCGCAATGGTGGTCACGTGACAAACGAACGACACATTCAGACCAGAAGATATGAGAGTTGAGCTGCTTGCTCTGTTTATCATAATATGTTCTTAGCTGCATTGTAATATTTTAATAACTATAGACAAAATGTGTGTATGTAGACGTGTTTATCGAAAATGTAACATTTGTTTTTGTTTTTTTTTTTATTTCCGCTCAAAACGACCGAAATGAACTAAATGACTCGAGTCAAATGAACGAGATTCAAAGAACCGAGTCACTAAAATGATCCAAACGTCCCAGCATTATAAAACACACGCTTACCAAATAAAAAAAGCTAGTTTATATATCACCAGTAGAGGGCAGTAGACTTGTGGCCACACTTTTTTTTTTTTTTGGTCATTTTGCAAAAAGTTTAGACACCCCTGATCTAGTACATCTCCCCTACTGTTTATTATAACAGCGCATGCACACTGCGGCTCGGCAATAGATCGGGTCCCATCTCACATCCTGGTTCCTAGGATACCCATGAATCATAAGAGGATACGTCTTTTTCTTCCCGCTTTTCTTCGATCCTTCCGTCATTTAATCATTCATCCATTCATCTAGTTATGCTTTATCCTGATCACGGTTGCTGTGGCGCCAGAGCTTATCCTACAGGAATGCTGTATGTGAGACAGGACGAAAATGTCATGGCAACACACACACACACACACGCACGTGTTCACGCTTAGAGGCATCGTCACCTACTGACATGACAGACAGATCCGGGATAAAAACCAGGACCAGGACTGATTCACCTACGTTGCTTCTGGCACCCGTCATGCAATGAAAAAATCATTATGTTATGAACGCTGCCGGTAATTAGGCTAACAATCGGCGGGGGGGGCGGCGGCAGGGGGGGTTCGCCGGGTATCTCAGTGGTGCCCTCTGGTGGTGAAGGTTAAAACGCCAATGTTTTTGCCATCTTGGGACTATAATCGTACCGGTGGCCAGATCTGGTTACTGGTGCAGGTACTCAAATGTGGTACCATATTATCTATACAGTACTAAATTCCAAAGCCTGTATCAAACTAGTCCCTCGGTTTTTATCCAATCGTCACGGATGATACCTCATATCGTGCGGTCCGATTAGTGCTATTACTTTTAGAAGGAATCACCCCGCGGAATTCCAATCCCGATGCCAAAAAGCGAATTTTTTCAATAGAAAATGAACGGGGCCGAAATTTCATGCGTCACAGCTCGGCCCCCCGAGAGCGTCCGACATGCAAACGGAGTCCGGAGTCTGGCGTGGATCACACTTACATGCCTCGCACCCATTCGGAATTCCGACAAATCGGCGACATGAATAGGAATGGATGGGGAAATTTGACGCTCCGATGTTTGGCCCGAGTCCGCCTGGCATGCATGTGTGACATATCCACTCGTAGGTGAGATGGCGAAAATGAACCCTAGAGCCCTGTCGAACCCTAGACCCGCTCGGAACTGCGGTAATTCTGCGCCGTTCTGGCCCATAGAGATGAATGGGGAAAATTCAGATGCCCCGCTCCGAGGTTTGCATTGGCAAATTTTACAGGTGCAAAAGGTATATTATAAGTATATTATAGTCAATATACAGGTTCCCATTGGAAACAATTCAGTTCAGTTCAATTCAGTAACATTTTAGAATGCACAGGGGCTCCTGTACTAGTTTCCTGCTATTAAATGGTCAGAATGATGAGAGCTACTGGGGTAATACGGCATTTGCGAAGTATGAATCACCTGAGAGCACATGTCAGTAACCCCCCCCCCCCCCCCCCCCCCCCCCCCACCCCCCCCCACTACACCACCACCAACCATCGGTAAATACGTGCTGTTCCAGTTTCCAGTCGTTTTTTTTTCTCAGTCAGAGATGTATACAAATCTCTATCATCCTCTTCTTTGCATCTTTCGCTCCATTTTCCAATTTGCAGTGTTGATATACATAAATCACCCCCCACCACACACACACACACACCCACAAACACGCACATTTTAACATTCATCTGTAAAATACAGGTGCGCCCATGTATGCTTCACCAAGACGTGACATAAAAAGTTCAATGCTAGACACATTGAAAATGTCCTTATGTAAGAGTTCCCTCCTGTCTTTCATCTCGCTCTCTCGTTCTTTCACACACGTTGCACGCACAAAAAACACCGACACAAAATTCATCAGAACCTACCACACGCTGTTTTATTACCTCCATTTCCCTGCATTCGAGTATCCGTATCGTCTCATCATTGCCGAGCTGCAGTTATAATCACCGGGCCAAAATGCTAATAAAATGAACCCCAGGGCAGTACTGAGCACCGCACCACAACACAACACAACACAACACAACACTTAACACGGTCAACAAAGAAGCACACAAGCAAGCTTATAGGGCGAAAGGATGAAAAAAGGGCTATGAACGAGGGCTATGCAGCTGTACAGTGGATCTGAATGGGACAGTGGGAGGGTCATCTGTAACAGTTCTAATATCATCATAAAGGAGGCGAATGGGAAGGAGGCCACCGGGGTTAGAGCCAGACAAAGGTTACATGACTGATTATGCACCCTCTTCTGGCCCTGTCCTTTCTGCTTTTGTTATGAGGGAAGATGGCTTGGCAGTGCACGCCGAGCCCTGCTCAGTACACAAAGACAACTCGGACATATGCACGCACACGCACGCAGAGCCATGACACAAATATGGTTATGCACAGAAACTATTAAAATGCACACAAACAAAGAAGGCTATATATATCATATATATATATATATATATATATATATATATATATATATATATATATATATATATATAAAAGTCACTGTATTCACCAAAGTAAAAGATGGCTAAAAGATGGATATACTAAAAAATAATAAAGAATACATTTAATCCGGTCTTATGAATGATTGGATAAAATGATGGCAATGATGACAAATCAGTTGGAATATGATAGATATAATACTTGATAGATAGGTAGGTAGATAGATGGATAGATAGATAGATCGATAG
Organism: Kryptopterus vitreolus; assembly: GCA_030449085.1. Taxonomy (NCBI): domain Eukaryota; kingdom Metazoa; phylum Chordata; class Actinopteri; order Siluriformes; family Siluridae; genus Kryptopterus; species Kryptopterus vitreolus. The sequence continues at coordinate 14,075,991 of JACRUU010000002.1, read as the reverse complement.
ATCGATAGATAGATAGATAGATAGATAGATAGATAGATAGATAGATAGATAGATAGATAGATAGATAGATAGATAGATAGATAGATACTGTTTACATATATAGTTATATATATATATATATATATATATATATATATTATATATAATAATATGTACATATATACTTTATTCCAACTATATATATATATATAGATATAATATATATATATATATATATATATATATATATATATATACAGAGAGAGAGAGAGAGAGAGATGTGTACATTATATATCTATATCTATATAGATGTGTGTATAGTTATATATATGTATTTATATATATATATATATATATATATATATATTATATATATATATATATATATATATATATATATATATATATATATATATATATATATATTCATTGGAATATGCAAGATTGGAGAAGATAGATATATAGGTAGATAGATAGATAGGTAGATAGATAAATAGATAGATAGATAGATAGATAGATAGCTGTGTGTACATATATACTTATATTCCAACTCTCTCTCTCTCTCTCTCTCTATATATATATATATATATATATATATATATATATATATATATATATATACCGTAAATTCTGGACTATAAAGCGCACCTGCATATAAGCCGCATCCGCTCTATTTGAAAAAAAAAAAAAAAAAAACCCCAAAAAAATCATAAATAAGCCGCACCTGCATACAAGCCGCATCCGCTTTTGAATTGTAAATGTACATGTATGTACCTAAATAGATCCTTTCCTAACCTGTATTTTAACACGGTGTAACGGTGGACGCTGCACAGAGACGCGGAGATCCGGAATTCATACAAAACAGGATTTATTAGAATAAAGAACTCAGGAGACGCCGCTCATACGGAGCGGCCAGACAGGCTAGGGAGCCTTGCGCTCTGCGCGCCGTGGTACCGGGAGTACCGGAGAGCAGGAGTCCGGGAATCGGGAACAGACAAAGGTTAGGCATAAACATATATCGAGCGTCCGTGTCCGCGACACTAGGTATGTGCTACGAGCCCGGACGGGGATTGTAGAGTGAACCGGGCTTATATCGGGAGAGGGGAAAATCAAGAAACAACTTTGGCTGATGTTGTGTGCGTGTGTGTGTGTGTGTGTGTGTGTGCGTGCGTGCGTGTGTGTGTGTGTGTGGGGGGGGGAGAGCAGGGGGGAGGAGAGAGAGCACCGAGCAGCAACTTTGCTGATTAAAACGGGACAGAACCAAGAGAAAATAAGCGCTATTTACAGTATTTATCTTCATTTCTCCTGTGTGTGAAATCACGTCACCTTAACCTTGTAAAGATAGAGTTTGTCCTCCTTCTATCCGCTTCTACCCACTTATATCTGCTAAAGAGGAACTAGCGCATTCTTCTTCTTTGCATTTATTTTGTGTTAGTTTTGATTCTAATTCCGGTTAGAGCCCCTAGCGGTCGGGAAAAAATCTGCAGAATAGCCGCACCTTATTATTAGCCGCATGGTTCAAAACCTAGGAAAAAAGTAGCGGCTTATAGTCCAGAATTTACGGTGTGTGTATATATATATATATATATATATATATATATATATATATATATATATATTATATATATATATATATATATATATATATATATATATATATGAGTGAGAGAGAGAGAGAGAGAGAGATAGAGAGAGGAGAGAGAGAGAGAGAGAGATGGAGATATGCAAGATTGGAGATATATAGATAGATGGATAGATAGATAGATAGATAGAT